>JAZGLO010006639.1:661594-967003 GCA_036873155.1 Biomphalaria sudanica | reverse complement strand
AAGGAGGTTTTAAAAAAAAAACACATTTAAAAAGAGCTTTGAAGTGCTTTCTTAGCAAATATTATTTTCAGCACTTTTTTATACTTTTTTTATCTATATTGGGTAATAAAATCTAGATCTGTGTATATATACCAATGTTAGTTTTTATAGGAAGCGCTTTTTTTTTTAGAATCATATGGAGTAGATCTAGTTAGATTTCTAAATGTTCATCTCATGCAAAAAATCATTGTGATCTACTACTAGATTCTAGATCTAGTCTAGATAGCAGATAGATCTAGGTCTAAAATCTAAAATTACAAAGATCGGTAATATTATAGTATAGATAGATCTTACCAATTTACAGCTTGCGTTCGATCCGGTTCTTTTTGATTCTGTAATCCTACAGTTGGCTGAGTTGCCAAGGGTTTATTTTAATTTATTAGATCTAGATCTAATCTAGATCTAGACTCTATATTAAATATAAAAAATATAATCTAAAAATATATATAGTCAGGGCTTTTTTTGTGACAGTGTACTGGCACCTTTTTCAATGTGGGGAAAAATTATTACTTTTCTTGTATTTTGACGTTTATTATTAATTTATTATATAGTAGTTTAAAATTAGGCAATCCTCCACTGAGTGCAGGCACCTATTTTTTTTTACAAAAAAGCACTGCATATATGTATTTGAATTGTTTATATAGTAACAAATTTAGCTGGGTACTCAAGTGCAGGGAAATGATTGCACTTGGCATTTTTTTGTCAGAAATGATAAAAAAAATTTTAATAAGAAAATTAAAAATACAAGCTAAATTTAATGCAAAAAAAAATAATAAAAAAATCACCTTTAGTTGTTGTTAATTGGTTGCCAATAAATAGCTTTTTCTAGCTAATGAACTAGAAAAAGTACTTATCAGGCCAGCAAATTACTAATTATTAGGTTAGTAAATTACTATATGGTATACAAAAAAGTTAGGTTTGAAAAATTGATGAAATATTCTGGCATATTTAAATTAAAAAAACCCTGAATAATTACTCATAGCAACTAGCCAATAACTTTTTTTGTATTGCTTGAATTTTCAGTCTGTTGTAAATGCAGCCTTTGCTCCAGATGGTTCTGCAATTGCTGTAGCTTATGAATCTGGAATAGTCAAGTTTTTCTTAGTGGAGCTTGAAGGAGATTGTCCGGAAGCAGAGTTAGCATTATTTTTAGCAGCTCCTGAAAGGGGAAAAGCTGCTTCTAGATTTGTGTTATGTCTGTCCATCTCTCCCATCCGTCATGTTTAGTGATCTAAAAAAAACTAGAAAAGATATTAAAAATCAGATTTCATGATATTTTGCACATAGCTATGGTAACAGCTAATCTGAAAGTGGACTGTTTGTTTTTAAATTAAATATATAAGATCTTTTTTAAAACATACATCATTTATAAAACTATTATAAGTTTAAAAAAAAAAAAAGGGAATGTTGTTAAGAAAGGAACATGATTATTTAAAGTTTTGTACCTTTTATGTTTACAGTTTTGTTATTTCTCAAAATAAAGCTTAAAAAAAAAATAAATGATATATTTTCTGTTGTATGAGTTACTAATAATGTACGAAATACATTTATTTTTGTTTTAAATTGAAAAAAAAAACAACACTTTGTATGAACATATATTAATGACATTTTTTAAAACAAGAGCTAGTAGGAAGTGTTTTTTGTGTTATTTTTTATGTTCATCATTGTACTGTAGCTAATTTAATCACATCTATTATGAAAGGCTTTCACTGAACCATATCTTTAATGATATTATTATTATATTTTTTATAATGCAATGTATTATAAATTACAATACAAAGGCTTTGTCTTTGATTTGTTATAAATTAGAAAATTCACATGAGGTTAACCTCACATTGGTTATGTCTGCCCAAGCAATTTATTGTATTGTATTTAGCTATCAATACACTAATTTTGTAGTTTACTAGCCTTATTTTAATATTTAAAATTTTGCTTCTTTTCTAGATGTATGTATGATTGGAATCCCCATGATGGAGCTCCTTTAACCAGTCTTTTCTTTCTTGATGATCACAAGCATCCTGTCTCTGAGTAAGACTTTATTTTTGGGCTTTGATATTATATTTTCTTATATTTATCTAACGTTCATCTATGCAGAGAAATATTTACTCATTGTTTTATTTAAAAACTTTTTACGATACTTAGGACATTATCAAAAAATATAAATTCATTTTTGCTATTTTCTTTGGTATAATGCTTTGTGAAAAAGTAAACGCTTGAAAGATGCTACAAGCTGAGTTATTGCACCTGCAATTATTTCCCCATTCCTGTTTACCATTTCGGCCTAAATTGTGCTGATGTGCCAAACTCCCCCCCCCCCCCCCCCCCCCCCCAAAAAAAAAAATCCCTTACCATCTTGGATGATAATTGTGTACATCAGAGAAAAAGGTTATGAACATTTGATATGCTCTCATACTTTGATTTGCTGTCATAAGCTGTGATTATCATTGTTACTAACTACATGTTAAGGTTAAATGAACAGTGCTTTCTTATGGAGCACTTAAATTTCTCCTATAGAAACACTTCCTTTGTATAATCAATGAGGTTGAGTGCACTTACCTCTCTTGATCTTTGGCGAAACATTTTAATAGACCAGTCACTTCAGTATGCCAATTTGCAAATATTTTCATGTAACCATTCTCTATTTAATACTATTTGATTCACATTGTCCAGTGTGACATTGGAAGTTACATCATTATGCATATATTTATTTTAGTGATTATTTTTCTATCACAGCTTTTCGCTACCTTTGCGTTGCCTTTTTCTTTCTAAACATATTGACACTGTATTTAGAAATGTGGTTACTTACTTACCCACCCACCCCTCGTACAAATTTATCTACATGAGCTGTATCTCTTAGAACGAGATCATCTCTTCACTTTGTTAAAGTTTTATTGGCTACAGGTAACTATCTCATTGCTTAAGTTGGCATTAACAGTGAAACATCTCCCATTCACACCATTTATCATTTTGTAAACAATGACTTGACTGGGCTTTTGGTCATTTCAGTTACACTCCCTCTATGTTGTTATCTTCTCTGGTGTATTAATTAATGTACTTCTCCCTTTTTTAACTGTCGTATTTATTTATTCTCATTGACTAGCATTGTTTGTATTTAATGTATTGTGTGATTCTTGGTGTCAGTCTGATGGACTGCTCAGTGCACTAAAGTACGCATTATCTGCTCTAAATGAAATTTGGTAATAGTGTTATTTTCTGCATTCTCGCTGGTTCCTGTTAGCAACTATGCTCATGATCTAGACTCTTGACCTGAGTCATAGATCAGTCCAGATCTTACATCTGGTAGAACCCTTTCACAATCATTGACTGGAGGAAGGCATTACAAGATCTGCATGCACCTGTTCTTCTTATTCTCAGTTCTCATTAATCTGAGATGAACTTCCCAGCGCTTTCCAGATCAGGCAACTCTCCATAGTTTTTCTTCCAAAGTTCTGTTTAAGGGGCAGTGTCTGTTCGGACATCTTGATGGAGAATGAAGTTTTGAAAGACATGATCAACATTCTTTGGTGACAATTTACAAGGGCAAATTTCTCTAATCCCAATTTTCAGCTTCCTGAACATATGTTGTTGCATTCTGTTGTGTCTGAATCTGTGAAACATTAGATTTTGTTCATGTCAGGATAGCTTATAATTTGCTTCATCTTTCTTGTAATTTGGTTGAGCGCTTGTCCATGCCTAATTTATTCTACTCACTATTAGTTTCTTGTACAAGGAAATGTATAAGTTTCTTGTACAGGGATATGATGGTGGCATTGTGAAGTTCAGGTGGAATAGTACATCTGTCCCATCACAAAGTAAAGAAGCCTGTTAACCTTTCCATGAGAGCAGCACCACTCAATGACTGCAACATTACTGTAAGTAGAAGGAATTATCCTTTCCGGAATATTTCTAGATCAACTGACCAACTCTATAGTAGGCAATGTTCTCTTAGAATCAGTGTGTTTGTGGGTTTCGTCAAATGTAGGGAAAATGGAGGAAAGAAAACCTGAACTTCTATACTGCTCTCGTCAATCTCACCAATGCGTTTGACACAGTGAGTCGCAATGGTTTTTGGAGGATTTTGTCCACGCACTAATGGCCTCCAAGGTTCCTATCCATTCTCAAGCAGCTTATTGTTAGAAAAAAAGGACAAATAAGACACAAAATTGACCAATTTTATCACTTCGCCATAGAACTAATGGTAGCAGTTTTTAGTTCTGTTGGGTTTTAAACAATGATTCATTGCAAAATGTTAATTGCTTTTGAATAAAAAAGAATTAATGTAAAATGTTTATTACTTCTAATTTTGTTTTGATCTACAGCATTCCGTCATTTCTAAACTTTTATTTTTTATTCTATTACTAACAGCCTACAGTTGTGGAAGTTTGCTTTGACCGGTGCTAAACAAAATACAGAAATTAAATTATGGAGTTGTGAAACATGGGCTTGTGTTCAAACTTTAAAGTAAGATATCCTTTGTTATCGATATAGTATAGATGACTGCCTGGTTGTGTGGTAGTTCTTGACTGTCGTCTTAATGATTCTGGATTCAAATTCTTCTAGTTGCCATCCCCCACCATCCTGCAGGAAGTTTTTTCTAGGATGTAATAATCTTCAATTCTGAAGGAACAACTGAAACATGTTAATAAAAACAAGGGGCATAGATAAAGCTGTTTCATTTTTTTTAATGCTGGCTGTTACTTATCCTCTTAGGTTCAACGCTCCACTGAGTCAGCCAAATGTATTGCTACAGATGAAATCTGAAATAGATCTAACATCCAAGTATCTAGCTTTATCTGATATTCACTCTCGGGTATGTATTATTCTTGTATAAAAACTTAACATTTTTAAAAATATTATATTAGCCTCTGGTAAGCTATGCTGGGATTACACAATGGCCCATTTATTCTTAACATGTAAAGAATCAGCTTTGTTGGAAACTTGAAAACGTATCGTTAATATTTTTTTTTAATTTCTCATTGTAGCTTTTAGATATATTTTATTTCAATTTTATAGTAATTTTGTTTGTTTCTAAATAAATAAATGTCATACATAACTTGTACTAATGTTAATATTTTTAAATTACATTTAACTCACTTAGCTTTAGTACTTTCTTTGACACGCACAAAGCAGTGTGGTTATTAATAATTTCAAAGGATAGCATGATGTGATGGACCATGCCTCTTGAGGCACATGCAGTCCTAGTAACTGCTTGTTAAGATGAAGAGGTGCGCATAGGCCTTGCTGTGTAGAGGCAATGTACTGGCAAGAGACTTAATCATTTCTAAATTTTTCACATATACACTGCTTGCCACCATTGAAAAACATAGTATAGTTTTGACACACTAGACATATCACACAATCATTTGACAGACCAAAATCAAAGGAATAGACAAGTACTGACATCATACCTTTTGTTATTGATGACTGACCTTGGAAGTAGTTGATGATTTCTGTTACCTTGGCTTCAAAATCTTAATGGATGTGTCACTTGATAAAAGGAAATTAGAATAGATAACAACTTGTAAGCTTTTTTTCTAAATGGTAGTGAGACATGAACCACCTGCCTTATGACCAGATAAGAAACTCAACATTTTCCAAAATAAAGTGGCAAGACAAAATCACCAGTTAGGAAGTATTGCAAAGAGCAGGGTGCCAGTTAATCTACACTGTAGGCATCTTAGCTGGCTTGGATATGTTCACCAGATACTACAGGGCCACAGTTGCTGGACATTCTCAGCTTAAGTATGCTGATATTTGCTAGAATGAGAGGAACCCTTCAACATTAATATCAACAGCTTGGAGATAAGCACATGAGAGATCTACTTGGATGGCAATTATAATAAGGGATCTTGGATAACAGAAGAATAACACTAGTGGTCAGGAAAAATGCTGGAAGTGTTACGACCTCTTGTACTTTTAAATGTATTTCCTGTAACACTACATGTGACATTAGGATTGGCCTTATTAGCCACATAAGATTTTGAAATGGAAAGGATCCTCTTGAGATGAAAAATTGCAATTGATTGATAATATTCCCTGTTACAAACTGTTTTCAAGATTTTGAAGAATTTTTTTCAAGCAGTATCTCTATGCTTGGTTAAAAGAGATTTTATAACAAAATAGTTTCTCTTAAGTCTCCAGGATAGATTTGCATTTCATTACAATAAAATTTGTGTTCTTTATGTCACTTTATATTTCCATTTTTACTTAATTCATAAAAAAGATTAGTTTATGCAAATTTGCTTCCACTATTTGCATTAGCCATGCAACCTCCATTATGAGACATTATTTAACGCTTAAATATTTTGTGCCTAGATATTAGTGAAAAGTCATTTATTTCATATAGTGCTGCAACTTTTATGTCTAATTTCTAGTATCATCTTGCCAAGATTAGATCTATTCATTAAAAATGGTTAATGTTGAGCATTTAATTTATTTAAATGTAGTTTTTTCAACTGAAATGGTATATTCCAGAGATGCCTACATGTAGGAATCTTGCATACTTAGTACCGTTATGCAAATGGACATGAAAATACACGAGTACGTTTTATCATCTAAAAATGTGCATTTTCCCCTGTAAAAGCAATACAAAAAATTAAATAAGAAAAAAAAAAGTTGTTGCTAAACATATAGAAGTAGATGTGATCAGTGCATCAGTGCCTGGGAATGGACTATTCTTATTAGAGCTACCATGAGATATACCTTTTTTTTTCATGCGCCAATGTGCAAAAACTTAAAATAATTACTAGATCTATATAGATCTTGCTGATACAGATAAAGCAGAGTTCCTTTAAATGTGTCTGTTTATTTCTGCTCTCTAGTCTTCAAACTGATTGGGAATTAATTGATTGTTTAGTTCTTATTCATTGGACTTTTATAGATCTAGTATTGTGTTAAAAAGTTATACGATGTCAGGCAACACAAATTTACGTAAATCTAGATTTAGAATTAAGATCTAAATCGATCTAGATTCTCTATTTCTTGTTTTCTAGATCTAGATGTGACCAGTTGTAAGTCCTAGATTTGGATCTAGAGAGAACTAATCTAGATAAAAGTAGATATACTTATCTATCTAGATTTAGACTACTTACTACTGACCAGGTCTAGATAAACTCATAAGTGGCACCTTCTGCCATCTTATAAAGAGATTTATTGATCTCCTTTCTTATCATTTGTGGAATCTAAAATTTAAAAAAATGGCAAAATTGGCTGTTCTAACTTACAGGACAGTAGCCTACAATCCCACAGGATTGTTTAAATACCTTTTAAAAGCCTTGATAATGAAGCTGCCGCTAGACTCTAGATCTAGATTTGATTTTTTGTAAACCACCAAATTCCAGAGATGAAAGTGAGAATGACAGAGGTTTTAATGGAAGAAATGATGGTTAATCTCTCTTCACATGACAAAGGGAAACGAACTGATGTGCCCTGACTCTAAAATTACAGAAAGAAGCAGATCTAAGCTACCACTACTTATGAAAGACTAAAAACAAAATTCAAAGAATAAAATCAGGTACATTGAAGGCTGACTTTATTTACTAAAGAAAGGTTTTTGCTTATGCAGAAAAAAAAATGCATTAAATTCTTGATTCCTTGGGTCTTCAAGGATCAGAACCCAGAATAAAAAGATTTATCTTACATCAGCTAGGTAGTTTATATATTCAACAGACTCAATAGCCCAACTTCTATATTAGAAACAAGTTCAATGACTAATAAGAATTATCTGTCTGAAAACAAATCTTTTAATTTTTCTTTAATTAGTGATTGTAGAGGATGCCAAAGCTTTCATTGCTGACTCTGTATATAATGGTCTGAAAGAAGAAAATCTAAATTCTTTCAAAATGTGATAAAATATTTTCAGTGTCTGCATACCTTGTAGAGAAATCCCCCATTAACAAAACTAGATGTCACTGAGCCAGTCAAGCAAACCATTGCATCTGGTTTAAGCTTAAATTCACTTCTAGCTGTTTTCTACAAACAATTATCCTAGCAATCAGTGGATCAGAGTTTACACGGATGGCTCATCCCATAAAGCCACCACAAATGGAGGAGCTGGAATACTCATTGAATGGCCAGATGGAGGAAAACTAGAAAAATCCATTGCAACTGGAGAGCTCTCTGACAGTCACAGAGCAGAAAGGGAAGCACTAGCTGCTACCATGCTAGCACATCATCCAAGTTCCCCACACAGTCAGATTGTCTTTCTAACCGATGCGAAAACAACGCTGCAAAACTCTGATTCCTATTATATTAAAAACCTCAGAACAGCACTTACAAAGCTCAACCAGAACTGCAAAAAAACTGTTATTCAATGGATACCAGCTCATATACAACTAGAAGGAAATGAGAAGGCTGACACACTCGCCAAGAGTGGGAGAACTAACTCACAAATAAACTCTGCACTCTATCCAGAAGAATTGAAGAAATTAATTGTAAATAAAATAAATGAGTAATGGACGAGCTCTCATCCAAATCACAAGAAAGATGACGCTTACTATAAGCTATCCCGACAAGATCAATGTCTAATCTTTCAACTCAGGACCAGACTCAACAGAATGCGACAACACATGTACCAGAAACTCAAAATTGGAACCAGTGAAATCTGCCCATGTGGAGTATCACCAGAGAATGCCGACCACGTCCTCCAAAACTGCTCTCTTTACCAAGAGGCCCATATAAGACACTGGCCCCAAAACACCCCAATAGAAAAGAAACTATATGGAGAGCTCCCTGATTTGGAAATGACTGCGCAGTTCATCTCATGTATTGGTCTAGTCATCTGAACACTCCAACATAACAATGAGAATGAAGAAGAAGAAGAACTTCTAGCATAAAGTCCTGTTCTTTTTAATTAATTTCTGTTGGTGCTATTATGTAATGAGGAATAAAACTCTAGAGGCATTATGATCATAAAATCATTGCCAAGTGACAAGAATGGCAACATTCTAACATATTCTAAAAATATGTAAATAGTTTGAAAAATGCACCGAATGTCTTATATAACTTTATGCTGTGTTAATTTATTTTATTGCTGCATTTCTTGTATGTTAAATGCTTGAATTATTTTAGTCTTTCCTGACTATATTTCTTTATATTTAGAAAGATACAACTTTGTCCCTTAAAGTACACATATCCAGGTCTGCGATTACACATTACAATTTTGCCATGTAGGCATCTCTGGATATTCATGTTTTTTTTTTTTTAACATTTGAAACTATTAAATTTTTTTTTAATTTTCAGGTTTTATACATTCTACAAATTCATCAAGACTATAGGAGCAGTACAGCTCATGTCAGCTCTCTATCACAGTTCACTCTCACACAGCCTTGTCTTAGTTTTGCAATTTTTGAAGCAGGCTTAAAAAAATTTAAACATGCCGAGAATGATTCTCATTTAGATGAAATTACTACTGGTAATTGAATTTTTTTTTTCTCAGAAATTGATCCTTTAAAATATTATTCTTGATTTACTCCTACCCAGTTAAAATGTAAGAATAGCTATTTTAGTTTTAGAATAGACTTAGTTACAAAAAAGTCTGGTATAAGACTATATCAATTTTATATTCATTCATTCTTTATATTTGAAAAATTTCTTTTGACGGAAACAAAATTATTCATCTTTTTGTTTATCTGCCATGGAAATTTTGGACAGTTAAATATGGATATGGTAGCATGTATTTTTATTTGTGATCCTTTTACTAGGATTAGTCTTCAGATCAGTGACCTACTGGCAAGTAGGTCCTGTGGTATTTGGTGGTCCTGAATTGTATTACCTAGGTTTTTCTAGGTATATAATCTACATGCATGCAAATAATCGAGCTTTCAAAGTCGCATTTAAACAAATAACATAGGACTTTATTTTTTAAAAAAAGATTGCTAGCAAATACTTAAATAAAGGGCTGTATGCTCACACTTGTGTCTCATATCACAATAATAATCGCCATTCTGAGATACCAAATTCCTATCTACTCTGATTATAAAAGTATAAACCAAGAACTAAAATTCATAAAGGTGAAAATGTTCTAACTAGTGATTTCTGAAGACTAAGTAGATTTACAGTGCGATTCATAAGTCTCTCTAAAACTTTAATAAAACAACAGTAAGAACAAATCTTCAGTATCAGTTATGAAACAATGAACAAAGAGCTGTATTTCACTGTTTTAAATCAAAGGCTGTTGTCTTTCAGTGGAAATGACAATCGACATTGGTTCTGATGTTTTTCAGCATTATCCTTTTTTATTACTGCATCCTGGGTATCAAATGCTCACCCTCTCCCCACTTTAATGCTTCCCTAACATAATTTTGGCCCTTGATTTATAGTTTGTTACATTGAATTAGAACAGCCTTCTTATGTCGACCTTCCATGCACAAACACTTACTTCTGACCTGAAAATTCTAGTTTTACTTTTTGAACTTTCCCCTGTCACCACAACTTAATAAAAGATTTACATACAATCACTAACTTTACTTTGGCTTCAATATTTAAGTATTTCATAAGCCCTGTTTCTTTTTGTTGGATACCTTTTATTTTAGTATCACTCTATCACCCAGGAATTCAATTATCTTTTTTTTTTTTTTTTTTTACCTCCACCCTTAACACACAAAATAATATGGTTATACCTACATTTCATTTTTTAAAATAATTTCTTACACAAAAACATGTATTTAGTCAATTTCAGCTTCATATGACAAAAAAAAAAGATTATTTTATACAATGTCTACAAAAGCAAGTTTTGCGCCAAGGAAAAATGTACACAAAAAATTTAAATAGTGCTTAAAAACGGAAGGCAATCTATTCTTGCACTTTTTGATAAAGAAAATTTTTTTATCAAAATTTAACCACAATGGTTTCAATTGTGAAAGGTGCTACGTGGTTCTTAGCACACAAAAAGTAACAACAGGTTAAATTTTCATATTTTAGTCCAACACAAGTGAGAGAATTAGTGACAATAATTACAACATAAATATATATATTTATAATATTTATATACCCAGCAGTAGGGCTTGAAGAGTCCAAAGGAGGAGTGCAGTACTTTTTGCTGCAAAACATTGCATTTTCTCTAGTCTACGCTCAGTAATTTTAAAGTGGCATTCAGCTTGCGCAGGCCAATACCACTCTTTACACTAGATGTCATTTACAGTGGCACCAAAGTCTGAGAGGGCTGTGAACAACAAATAGTTGTAGCCTTTATTTCAGAGCTCCCTAGGCAACAGAACCCAGTCTGCCAAAGGCCAATTTAAAATAGTTCATCTTTCCTTCAGCACTTTTGGCCTGTGATTCCTTTCAGTCTCTAAGTCTTTTTCATCAGCTTTGCAAGCCTTATCAATGTTTTTGAACATTGAGGACTTTTTTGCAGATTTATGGATTTTAGCAAATTAAAGGAGAGAAAAAACAGGAGTGAAACCAACTGGGACGATATATAGCCAACCTCTTCAGTACCTTGCTTATGCTGATGACATTGCCTTATTTGGGTAGACACCTGACCTTTCTAGAGTTTTCACACAACTTAGGCAATATTAACAAAAAATATCAACAAACCTTTTGTATGGACTGAGGTAGAGTTGAAGTTTTTGATAGTTTGTAGATCAAAGCATCTGATATTCATGCTGAAAATATTGAAACCTGCCAGTGTGGACCACTTAGGGTCTGATTTTGTGTTTACACATAATTTTAATGTATGCATTATATATAATGTATTTATACAATCATCTAGATGTAACATCTTACTAAGTTATGGTCTAATTTTGAAGGAGAACTTGGAGAAATTCATGAAGAAACTGATGCCCATAATGGAAGAGAGAATGCTATTATAGATGGAGAATTAAGTTCTGGCGTCCAATTAAAAATGTTTGGTGTTCACACCAAGTAAGTCAACACTTTTTTTAGCAGTTTTTCTTTTTCAGCGTAAATTTTTTTCACATTTCTCAAATATGCATGCAAATATTACAAGCCAAATTTAATCTAGAAATAAAATATTGAAAAATATTACAAGCCATAGTTAATCTAGACTCGTACTGCTTATAGAGCTCTTCAAGAATTGCTGATAAGATATCGTCCTGAATCAAGTGCTCCAGTAGCTCATTCTGCTAGTGTTGGTTCAATATCTCTTGATGAATTGGGTTAGTTTTGTTTTTGTTGTTATTTTAAATTTATACTCAACATAGCCCTATTCATACATTTTGTTTAGTAATGAGAGTTGCTTGGGATGTATGCGGATATTCATTTAGAACTTTTATAGCATATAAATAATACATAATTTATAATTACCCAGTAAATACTTGTGTGTAGTAGTACTATAGTACTTCTATAGTAATGATTACCATGCTCTCTTAAATGTTTTACACTTTTCAGTATATATAAGTGTGGGTTCACAGGAATAAGTCTAGTAAGACATGTGCATATTCCTGTGAACGCTCAGGGTAGCATAGGGTCACATATAGAGCTGATTTTTAGAGCACTTCTGTGGAGACACCTCTGTTAAAAGTGTTTGAGAAGCCTTTACAAAAGTGCTGAGAGAACTGCAGCTTGTTAGACACTGTTATTTTTATGGCAATCTGTTTTGCTATACTCTTGCTGTCAATCAATTTTTGTTTATGCTGCCGCTTCAATAAAGAAAATAGAGAAAGTTCCAGGATTTTCCCAATGGAATCTACTCAGCCTCAGCCCTTTTTGAGTATTTGGGAAGGATGGCATCCACTTTTAAGAGAATTAGATAATTATCTGGTTAAAGCTAGTAGTACCTTCAAACCAATGAATAATGATAAAATAATATAGCAATCTTTTAGTAAAAAATGTAAAAACTACCAATTAAAGTTGTATCTGATCTTAAAAATAAAAAATCTAAAGCAAAGCTAAAATTTACCATAATTAAATTTGTTATTGTTCCGAATGAGACGTGATGGAATCTTCTTAGAAATTTGTGGTATTTTACCTCTTGAGAGACGATCTTTTCCTGTTGCAATTTCTTGTGTGACTAAAGAGGCCAATCCTAGATGCAGTGTTACGTTAAAACTTTCATCTTGATCTGAGAACTTTAAAACTCTCCATTGCTGAGGGAAGCCACGTCGATAAATTTGCGAGTGCTGGGCTGCCCACATGTCAACATTCGCCTCTCTTCCATACTGACCAAGTCCAGAGGAATGGAAAGCCATCGCAATTTGGGGTCAGGTGGTTGCAGGAGTTTGCTAGAGTGCAGTTGTCTTACCACTGTTAACTATTAACCTATAGCTAGGGAGGAGGCGCAATGGTTAAGCGGTAAAGCGCTTGGCTTCCAAACTGGGGGTCTGGGTTCGAATCCTAGTGAAGACTGGGATTTTTAATTTTGGGATCTGTGGGCGCCTCTGAGTCCACTCAGCTCTAAATGGGTACCTGACATTAGTTGGGGAAAAGTAAAGGCGGTTGGTCGTTATGCTGACCACATGACACCCTGGTTAACCGTAGGCCACAGAAACAAGACGACCTTTACATCATCTGCCCTATAGACCACAATGTCTGAAAGGGGAACTTTACTTTTACTTTATAGCTAAGGGTTTGGTTTGTGGGCAGCAGGACGTGTCCGCATGCCGACGGGCCATGACTGCCTCACATCTTGGGGACAAATCTTCTCCAAGACCCCTGCAGATTTGCCAGAGGCTTCAAAGCCTCAGTTTCCATCTGTCACCATGAGGAGGTGCTGCATAGGACTTTGGAGATGCTATGTACTGGCAAGAGAAACTTACAAAATGGCTCCCCTTTTACAGATGCTAGCCAGGGGTGGCTACAAGCTACCACACAAAAAATAATAAAAGCATCCCAATGCATTCTACTGCATTAGACTAAAATCATAGGCACCGCAACCTATTGTAATAGGCATTATTGGGTTAATAAAACTTAACATATATTTCCTTTTTTTTTTAGTTAACACAGAGCCAAAATAAATATAGTTTTGGGGATCGGAAAAGGGGGGCTTTTCACCTTTTGGCTTGACACTGATGGTTTTGCAGTGTCTAATACCATACATTCTCAAGGCTATGGCCAAATTTTGATTCACTGTGCCCCTGCTGCGGGGAAGAAGAGGAAACCGTGCCTCATATTCTGTTTGAGGGCCCCAGACTTGCTGATCTCCACCTCAACAGGTCTGGGAAGCTAAAAATTCTCGACCTGTATGGTGACATATATGCACTACGCAAAGCAGTTGGGTTTCTGTCCAGGGCTTTTGCAAGAGAGGATTTAAACCTCTCAAGCCCTCACTCAAATGGAGTTTGATGATGATGATGAACACCATACATTGCTTGCCTTATTATAGAAGGATACCAAAAGAAATGCTGAAATTAACAAAATGCTATATTTTTGATGTGTGTGTGCATTGTAGGATGCTGGAAGAAAAGTTACGGTTTTGTTCTTAAAATATATGTTGTTTTTGTTTTTAGTTATTTATAGTCTAATAAAATAAATGAATACAGGCTCTAGTATAAATTATTTATTAAATAAATGAATTAAGTTATAAATATTTTTTGGTGAAAAATCTTAATTTTTTTTAAAAATATTGAAAGGCAAAGCCTAGACCATTTGTTATTGTGCGAGTCATTTTAAAAAATAATTTAAAACTATTAATAAAAATAAATTTTATGCTTTTAGTATTGTATTTTAAGATAATAATCTTTGGAAACTTCCTACTTGTATTTTCTTTTTTTCTTCATTGTATGAAAAAATCTCTTATTTTTACAAAGCTTATAGCAACTCACTTCGTGTGTCTGGATGGAATCTGTACATGTTATTTCTCCCACTTCCCATTCTCGGATCAAATTGAAACTAAGCACAATAATTCAGACTCCCTCTCTCCCCAATAGCATGCTATAAGCATGAAAGTTGCACAATGCTAAGCAAAAAAATAGCTAAAAAATATTTCAAATTACACAAATTTATTATTATTATTCTAGATCTATTAAAAATTAATTACATGATTGATTAAAATGATTAAAAGTATTTTTTATTTTACTTTTTAGGTCTTAGGGACAGACTTTCAGATGTAAGCATAGATCAAAGTGAACATATTAAAAATTTCACACCAATTTCTTCTCATCCTCCAGCATTGATGACACCACAAGCATTTTCTTCTTCAAGGTTGGTTGTTTAGCGGTCTAGTGGTTCATTCTCTTTACCAAACATCATTCTCAATTAGCTATCAGCATTGTATTTTTACTCAATATGTGGTCTGTCATTTTTCAGTATATTTTCTAGTACTTCACTATCTCTTGCTAATAATTCTACAGATCAATATAATTACATTAACTCATAAACCTTTTAGTGAGGTGGAGTATAGAAAAAAAAATGTTTTCATGATCTTCAGTACGATAGGCAAAATATTGTTAAGTTTAATTTTTTCAGTAGCCATCAGTTAATAATAGTGAATTATGAGAAATGTAACCAATTACAGGGTTTGTAGCGCTCCTAAAATTTCCTTAAAAAATGAAGTCTCCTATGATCCTAAAATTCTCCTTAAAATTGCCAGGATTCTCCTAAAATTTTACCCAATATTTAAAAAAAAATATAATTTTGCTTATTTTTTGCTAAAAATGTGTGTATGGGGGAACAACAGCGTAACAGGCATTCTGATTGCATGGCGTTACAGGCTGGCTGTGTTAATGAGCTGACCAGTGACACGTTTACACCTCCTTTCACCCACTTGTGAAGCACAACCTCATGATTGAAGATGGACTTTCACCTGGCTTTATTTGTCTGAAGGCAGTTTCCTTCCATTGTTACAACTGAAAAAATGACTTGCTAGATCTAGTCTTTAGTGACTATTGTCTGTAATTAGAGCAATTACCAGCCTAATGTGTAGGCATCCACTTGTGAAGCGCGACCTCGTGATTGAAGATGGCCTTGGCTCAAGCAAGCATTTCAACTTGCTTTATTTGTCTGAAGGCAGTTTCCTTCACCTCACCTAAAATCTTCTTGTAATAGTGACCTTCACGTGGAAATTCAGTAAATCATATAGCTAGAAATAGGATCTAGATTTAGATCAGTGAAAATAATTCGCACGTAACCTGATAACTCAGTTAATTTTAGTCAATTTATTGATCTCGATACATCTAATGTCTAGATTATTCTAGAAATACGCTAGATTCTAGATTTATGCTAAATCACTAGAATCTGATGAGGAAAACTTGCACACAGCTGTGAAAAGCCAGCACATTTTAGTGACTTAAATCTTGACTCTAGATTTATGATAGATTCAGTGAAGATAATTCTCAAACAGCAGTGAAAAGTCCTCAAATCTTAGTGACTTTAGAGTTAGAAACTATAGAGTCTAGATAGTAAGATAATTCTCACACAGCCGTGAAAAGTTTGAGAATTTTAGTGCCTAAGATCTAGAGTCTAGATTTACGGTAGATCCAGTGAAGGTAAGATAGGCCTACTGTAGATTTAACAAAAATATTTTGCACACAGTCCAGAAAAGTTATTTCGGTCGTAAAAGCCAGGGAATCTACATAGTTGAAAAAGAAATTGTTGTTGAAAAAAAAGCTAATAGGTCTAATAACTCCCCCCACATCCATCCATCCAAAAGCCATTATTTAGTAAGTAAATGTCAACTAAACATACTAATAGGCTCTGTTTATGAGGAAGTTTAAGCATAGTTAATAAAAGAAAAAAACATTACCTTAAATGCACACCATGACTCTAGTATTTATAAGATACACATAGGAACTAAAAAGATACATTTCCATCACAGAGAATACACATTATGGAGGCATCTCTTAGAATGTTTCTTTAAAAAAAAATGGAATAGCAACCATTTGTAATCTTTGAAAAAAAAATTGGTTGTTTGAGTTTTTTAGGATGACAGTCAAGTTGTTACTAGATTAAAAGATAACTTTCATTACATTTTCTGTGGACATACCACAGCTGATGATGTTGTTTCTGTTTGAGTGGGATGTTGGCAAGATATTTATTATGTCCAAAATAAAGTAACAATAATTGATTTGATAAATACATAGTTTTGTGTATGTATTGCAGGAATAGATGGGACACACACACAAAGGATATATATATACAGTGCTTTTTTTTTGTGACGGTACGCTATGGTACGGCGTACTGGCACCTTTTTCAATGTGGGTAAAAAATGATTACTTACTTAACGTTTATTATTAATTTATTAGTAGTTAAAAGTTAAGCAATCCATCACCGGCACCTTTTTTTTTTTTAAAAAGCACTATGTGTATCTATATTCGGAAGAATGCGAAATACAATTTTTTTATTTGTTTTGAACATGCGCACATCCGGTCTTTTGACACAGTTATAAGTTCTATTTTTTTTTTAAATCTCCTTTTACTGTATTGTCTTATAAGTCTTGATCTCAGTCTAGACTAGAGTGGTTTGAATCAGTCTAGATAGATATATTCTAGATAAGATATTTAGTTTCTTTAATTTGAATACTTTTGATCTAGATTATCTAGAACAGTGATGCCCAAATAACGGCCCGCGGTCCGGATGACGTGGTTCCATCCAGCCCGCTGAAATGTCTGCACAAAGTGTAGACAACCCCATCGAAAAAAAAAGGTTGACTTTTGTATCTTTACCTACGTTAGGGCCCTCAATTTTTCTTTAATTGATTGGTACCATGACCTTTAACATTAGTGTGTTTATGAAATGAGAATCTACCAGAAAAAGAGAACGGATCTTAACTTTTGTTTGTATGGAGCTTGATAATAAGCAAACATATTTGATCTATATAACAAAAAAGTGTGGCTGTTTCAATAAAGAACAACATATGAATGTCAATATGAAACAAATATAACGTCATTCTTGGTTTGAGCCGCGAATAAAAAGATTGTTAAACTACACCTAGAGATTGGAGGATCGATGGAAATATATACCAAAAAGGGACAAGAAAATGAGTCGGCGTCAAAGCTAGCTACAATGTTGCTCTTTTTTTAAGTACAGAAATAAAGCCATTTTCTGACGCGTGAAAAAAAAAATCACTTCAGATATCCAATTCCTTAATGTAAGTACTAGCTCCATGGGTTTCTAATAGTTTCAAACTCAGGTAAATTTCTTTTTTTTTTTTTTTTTTGCACATTTTCGTTCATGTGGCCTGCGACACGAGTGTCGGAAATTAAAATGGCCTTCAGGTCGAATTAGGTTGGGCATCACTGATCTAGAATAGATCTTTAGCGTCTAGTAGCCTAGACTTCAATGGCTGCTTGCCAGCTTTTGAAAAGATCAGAAAAGTATCTTATCTTATCTTATATAATACAGACGTTACTTCAAAAAAGAAGATGATTACGTCCTACGCGTCATGCAGAGTATCTTGATTCCCGGCCGCTATGCGCTATTAATTTATACTCTGTTGATACGATGGCCCCTAGATTTTTCTAAATTGAACCCTGCCAGCTGACTTCCATGAGTTCAAATGGGATTAGATTTAGACATCTAGATCTATTATACAAATTATAAGATCTAGATCTAGTAGACCTACCGGCCATCTATATAGAGATTTTATAGATGTATGCCTACTCTACATGACTATAGTGAGGTACTGAGTATGTCTGATAGAATATAGATCTAATAATAATATATTGGATCTAGAGTCACTATAGATGTAGATCAAAGTTATTAGATTTAAGTAGATCTAGAATCTAGATATATAGTGAGAAATTTATATATTAAAGTTTTTTTCTATACCTAACTAATAACTAATCATTACTAATGTTTTAAAAGCCCAGTGTGGTAGAGATCCACTTCTTGTAAACAACTTATATCAGCATGAAAAAGAGTCACATAAGGATTTAGGAAGCCTCAATATGCAGTTTTATTGCTTAGCATTCTCTTCCTCTAAGCATTGCTTCTCATCTGGTTGTTTTGCTTGTCTTGCTTATTAAGAACACAGCAGAGATTAAGCAGCTTTCTTTCAATTCCTTTTCAAAGCATTTTTGGTGGACTTAAATGTGCAAAGTTGAATAAACAGTTTCTCCTGTACAAAGTTTAATAATCAGTGAAACAAACAGAAGTGTAGCTCATACTTTTGAAGTATTTCCAAAACTCAAGTATGTTTTGATTTTCAAATACATTAACTCTTTATAGTTGTTTGAGAGAGAAGTTGTTACAATACAAGTAAAGCAGTTATCTATTATAGAATGCTCAGACTGCCTGGACCCAGATATAAAGCATCTGCAAAATTTATCAAATTTCCTAAAAAAAGGGGATTTTAAACCATGTGGAGGGGGTTTTAAACCTTTTTAAGAAACCCTTTGGAGATTGGGGGTTTTACCTCAAAAACCCCCTTGGCTTTTGAGAGTGTAATCTGCTTTTTTTTATATTGAAGAGGTATTTTTAGCATCAAACCCCGCTGAAAGGGGATGTTAAACTCATAACTCCTTTAATATATTTCAGAGAATTTTGAGTGTGTAATTGGCTTTTTTAAAATACTGAACCTTGATTTTCATGATATGACTGTATAGAATCTGGGCCTTGGTGTTTAGAGAGAGAGTAGTCCTTAAGGGACTGCAGGCACGACATGGCCTTAATTGTGCCGATGTGCCTAAAACCAAAATCAAATCAAATAAAAAAATACTGAATAGGTATTTTATTAGCTTCAAATCTCGCTGAAAGAGGTTTTAAATTCAAAAGGCCTTTGGCTACGCTCATAGATCTTTGAGTCATTTGCTTTTTTTATTTTGAAGAGGTGGTTTTTAGCTGCAAACCCGCAGGAGTCTTTTTTTATTACGTTCATTGAATTTGGTGACTGATGAATGGATAGTCTTTTACTAAAGAGGGGATTTTATTGTAGGGGGTTTTAAACTCAAAACCCCTTAGCTGCGCTGGGCAAGTGATGGTAAAGTAATAAAATCTCACCTAAAATAAACAAAATCAGAGCAAAAAATCAGTCATTCCTATCCCCTCTGCAGGGGAGGGGGGGATTTCATTCCGGGGGGCGGGGGTTCCCCCAGCTGTGCCCATGATATTGTTACGATCTTCTCTATCAGCCAATACTAGACAATTGGCAACACAATCAACTACTAAAAATGCTGCACTGTACCTCACCGTACTTAACTCTGCTGTCTCTTCCTGGACTCGTACGTTTACTTGAGGACTCCACCAGGACAAACTAATAGTTTCGGTCTCTTCGCTGTCCTGTCTTTAACTGCCTCTTTCTTACACACTGTCTCTCGTCCAGGAAGGATTTCGATCACATGACCATAACACTGGTCATATTTGTGTACTAGCAGTACTGTTCCTTGTCCATCGACAGCCATTGACCTGAGTGATTTGCCTGAGTTCATGTTTGTCAGCTGAACCTACAGTTAGCCCTATCGCGGCGCCAATAGGATTATAACAATAAATATATATATATATTGTAATGACCATGTTCTGTAGTGACTCTATGGTTGCGCACCAGCCCACGAGGATGGACTAAATGAACGGGGAGAGAGGAAGAGGAAGTGCGAGAAGATTGGAGTTCTTGTTTTGGGTGATCTATGTTGATTAAAGTTTGTATTGTCTTTGTTCCCATACCTTATTGAGTTGCCTCCAATATATACACATACATACACATCATACGTTTCATCCTTAAAAAAACTCCTAAAATCTCCTAAAATTTTGACATGGAAAAGTGTTACTAACCCTGATATTACCACCGATTAAGGCTTTATGGGACTCATTCATGTTTTCTTTTAGAATCCTACTCATCAGTTGATGATTCTTGTTTTCTACATATTTTATTTTGTAAAACATTGAAATGAGAAGTTTAAATAAAGATGAACATTTATTTTAGAAATTAGTTTTTGTCAAAGCTAATATAATGTGGAATTTTTATTCTTACTATTTTTATGCCATTCATAATGAGAGGGAAAACAACAAAGGCATTAAATAAATAGATAAATGGCATATTGATTTATTGACAACAACAATCTAGCTAAACCTATCCCTAAGAACCATTTAATGCACAATAGGTGACAAAAGTGTTCAAACAAGTAAACACTGCCAAAGTCTCAGGACCCGACAAATTAAATGGGAAGCTTGTAAAGCTTTGTTCAAACAAGTAAACACTGCCAAAGCCTCAGGACCCGACAAATTAAATGGGAAGCTTTTGTAAAGCTATGTGGGAAACAGCTGCCATCTGTCTTCTGTGTATTCAACAAGTACTGTCAAACTCACAAAATACCTTCTATTTGGAAGATATCAGAAATAATACCAATGCCCAAAAAGAAGATCATAACAATGACCTACATCCCATATCACTTACAGATTCTGAAAGTCTATTGAAGAAGTAGAAACATGTCTCGGCCCTCACTGGTTTGCATACCAATGGTCAAGAAGTACAAAAGATGAAATATTATTCTTGTACTATTAGTCTATTATTATTAGTCTATACCTTCATGCTCAAAACCACTAAGCTCGTTGGCCTCTCATCTGCTTTAACACCATCCAACATCTCATGATAAAAAAAATTATCTGACTTGAATGTTAGCTAACACTTGCAAGTGTGGGTTCTAAACTTTCTGATAAAATGCCCACAATATGTGTCATTTACTAGAGAACCTAGCACTGGAGTGCCGCAGGAGTGTGTACTTAGACCAGTACCTGTATACTATCTACACCAATGACATTTGGAGCCAATTAGTTGATATTCTCATCATTAAATTTGCTGACAACACAGCTATCATCAGCCTTTTTGCAGGTGACAAAAATCTGTACCATTGTACAATTAACACTTTTTACCAATAGTGTATAGACAACTTTCTAGTTCGAAATGTTCAGAAAACTAAAGAAATGATTGTAGATTTTAGGAAACATAAAGACCATTTTGCAGAAGTTCAGATCAACAACCTTAGAGTAGACCAAGTGCAAGAATATAAATACCTAGGTACAACCATCAACAACAAGATAAGATGGAGTGAACACTGTCAAAGTGTTTACACCATAATTCAACAAGACTACTGTCTTAGCAAGCTTAAAAAATTTAAAATCGACTATACAGTAAACTTTTTTTTTTACATAGCAACCATCATCAGTCTAATTAACTTTGCCATCACTTGCTGGTATGGTAATACTTTACACAAAAAAATTAACTATGTAGACTGACTAATTAAAAAAGCATTGTATATTACTCAAACAAAGTTACCATCTCTTGAAAAACTTTTTTGTGAAAGATGCCTTTCCAAAATACACAAAATTCTCAAAGACAATCACTTTTACTTAGGATCTGGATGAAGTTGTCATCTCTCCACTAAGGCTAAAACAGAAAACTCATATATTTCAGTCAGGGTGTTGCAAGGTTATCTGTCATCACTGAGAAGTACATAGAAGCCTAATTCAATAAAGTGCTGGTTGTGTGTGTAAGAGTGTGTATGTGTTTCATGTGCAAATGCTGTTTGTGTTTGTGTCTATAATGTTATTGTTATAATAAGGCTTGTCTTCGAGTCTGAAGATTAGTGAGGAATGCAGTATTTCCCTTGGCTGCGCAGCCCCAGCTGTTATGGTTATAGTAGTTATGCTGAGGGGGAAAACTATAGTCAAACTGAATTTCCATTTGTTTGGACCAATAAAATTATATTAAAATATTCCTTTGCATTTACTATCTTGCCTTAAATTTCTGTCATTCTATTATAGTTTAGTTTTCTAGCAATTGGAATGGTATTTAATATGTGTATTTTTGCTTGTAAATTCATTAAGTTAAAATATAATGCAACTTTATAGCAACAAAGATTAAAATAAACATGCATATAGGTAACCCTGCTGAACCAAGTAAATAGAAAGAATGTTTGGGCTACGAGGCCTTTATCAGCTACAAAACAAACAAAAAAAAAAGAAAAATACAATCAACACAAAATATGCTTAGTCAACTTATCTGTCCAATGCTGTTCTCTATTGAGGCAGAAAAGAAATTAGCTTTGTTGGCATAAAAGTGCAGGAAATCGAAACTATATATATATATAGTAGGTTAAGTGGTGAGAAATAAAGAGAAAACACTTATACCTTCTTGTATTTTCTTTTCTATCCATATAGATGACATTTAGTAATCTCTAATAGAAATTTAAGTTTTGAAAATATAAGAAATATTAGGGCTATTTCTTAATGATTCAAATCAGATCTATTAAGTGATTCAACACCATATCTATTTTCATTCCACAAGGGTGGTTGCTAGAAAAACAGCAACTTTGTCAAACAGATATTTATTTTTATAAAGATTAACTTAAAAATTAAATTTATAGATGCTCAAAATGTTATCTGTGCACTTAAAAGCTCGTGTAGTAACTTGTGTCATTCCAAGCACTTCCCAACCTTCTTTTTAAATCATCAATAAAGTCTGTCACATCAACAATTGTGAAGCCTGTATATTGTTATAGCTGTTGGTCATCATCACACATATACTTTGATAATTTATTTAGATGCCTGGCTAAAGTTTTGATATAAATGACTTATTCAAACAGAGGAAATTCTTTAGTTGAAGGAAGTTCACAGCTAAGTTTATCTAGCACCAGTAGTTTTACTAATGTAACTGCAATGAATGAAGAAATAGAGGCTCATTCCAACCATGGTTCTTTGGATCAGACTCTTATGTTAGTTTCAAGCACAACTCAGGTAAATATTTATTATACATGTTTGTCTATTTTTTAAGTTAACTTTTTGTGTCTATCTTGTTTAAATTGTTTTTGTTGTTTTTTTGTGTTTTGGGGAGAGGGGCCGCAACGATTTAAGTGACAAAAAGTAACCAAGGAGACATTGAGACATTTTAAGATATCTGTATTCTGTTTGGGGTTTGGTGTTTCTGTAGCTAGTGGTTTTTCTACAGGGTAGGGTAGCTAGCCCTATGCCCAACCCTCCTCATTTCTCAGCCAGGCTGGGGACCATCCTATGGCAGAGTATTCTGTATGTTAACTAAACTAAATGATTTACATAATTTACATAAAATTTATTTCATTAAAATATGTACATGTATAATAGTTGTGTATGTCTACATTTGAATGAGAACAATTTTAATAGTATTTTGAGAAAATCTGAGAACAAAATCTTAAGACATCATTGAAATTTAAAATGATGACGGTAAAGGGGGTTCCTGTGTATGCATGCATGAGACAGGAAGCATTTTTATATTAAGATTGTGTAACTTAGTGTGTTAAAATCTTTGTTCTGAGATACAGTTGCCAAAAACAACATTAAAATTAGTCCTGCATATATTCTCTATTC
This sequence comes from Biomphalaria sudanica, assembly GCA_036873155.1. NCBI lineage: Eukaryota > Metazoa > Mollusca > Gastropoda > Planorbidae > Biomphalaria > Biomphalaria sudanica. The sequence goes on along the minus strand of JAZGLO010006639.1, from coordinate 942,793 downwards.
ACTTACTGGACTTGTGGCTCGTATAGTATGAGTGCTCTGATGATGTGCACAAGAAAGGTTCTTTGCTTTACCATGATGGCAGGTCTAGTCCTTATTGTTCAACTGGATTTTTTCCTGGGTAACCTTTTGGTTGCCTTATACTGGTTGTTTATCCAAAGTATCCCATCCCTACCTTTTTTTTTTGATCATTGAATGGGAAGTTATCATTCCTGTTTCTCCCCTAAACTAAGGACTATGACTAACTCATTTGATTTCTATTACTGACATGTAGCACTAGGCTACAGTAGATAATGAAAGAAGAAGGTGAATGAAGTATGGTAAGACACCTTCTTTTCAATAAATTTTTACCTGCTAAAGCTTTTAACTCCATTTGTTTTCTATCACTGCCATCTCAATTCTAGTAGTCTTCTCTGATGTATTTAACCATATAAGAGTAGTGATTAGTGCAATTTTAAGTTTACTGGAGTTTTTTTGTTTTTTTTTACTATTCCCATTTCTTTTTTTTTTTTTTACTTTGATAAAATTACATATCCCTTAAATAACTGTAAACAGTGTAATAGTATGGATGTAAATATTTTATTTTGACAGAGTCCTCAAAACAGACCAACACCTAAAGGAAATCTAGAAGCACCTATTCTTTCAACATCATCTGTGGAGGGAACTGAATTAAACTCACCAATTAACAGCAGAATTAAATCCAGTCAACCTTTAAATACTTCTCGATCTAATGAGGACATCCTAGAGGATTTATTCTCTTCCACTCAATCACTTAACAAATCCTTAGATAAAGCTTCAAGCACTGGATCATTTCCTGTTGGAAGATTAATGGTATATTATGTTAATAACATTAAAACATTTTAACTATATTTGACAAAATTTCAACGAAATGTAAAAAAAACATTCTTTGAAAAAAAAAATCAATTAGATCTATTTGTATACAAGTTAAAAAACATTTTTGATATTTGTTTCACTTTATTTTTATAAATATTCATGTAAATAATAAATTTACTTTAAAAAAAAAAAGGTTATAAATGAACAGAAAATATGATTGATATGATTGGCTAAATAAAAATTTTGCAAATTGTTAGGTCAAAGACAATAGTCTTGAAGATAAAAAATTCACTCAATAGTCTAGTCTACAACTTTAAATTAAATTACTTTATATATAGTAGAGTCACTATTGCGGAACAGTTTGCTACTACTTTTAGTTTTGAATTTTTTGCTCCGTAATGGTTAGACATATGGAAAAACTAAAAGTACCTAGGCGTTGCCCATCCATTTTCTGATAAAAATAGACGCATTGTTTAGTTTTGCAACACAGTTTTAAATTTTAAAATTCAACTCGACTGAGATATGGTCAGTCACAATTATGGAACAGGATTTTTTAAGAAGTCACAATTGTGGAACACGGTAAAAATGTCGGAACAAAGCCTATATAAAGTCTTATATAATACTTGAACTCCTTATACTTTACATTAATTTTTTTTTATTGAATCTAAAGACACACATTAGATCTAGGACTCACATTTTAGATTCTTTACCTCTTCTTTAATTGTAATTGACGTCATACTACCCTGATTTTCCTTACAAGGTTTTATTTTCCACTATTCTTTAATTATTTTTTGTTATGTTAATATTATATAGGTCTATATGATATTTGATATTATGATTTGTCTACTTTTTTCTGGACGTCTGGTAATCATAAATTCAATATTATATGTAATATTATTCTATAAATGTTTTTAAATTTATGTATACTAATGCAAACTCATATTTAAATTCCGATAATCTATACCACTATGTAAATATTAAGCTAAATGGCAGGTCAAATGAATAACATCTATAGTGTTCCACAATTGTGACTATCTTTAAAAAGGTAAAAACTGGGTAAACACCTCCCAATTTTTTAAAAATTGAATTCCTGGTAAATAGTTATGAAATTACGTTTTTTCCCGAAAAATAGGTGTATCATGCAGGTGATGGGTCATTATCATTTTAAAAAAGCCTTAAGCCTTGACCTGGTACGTGAAAAATAATGGACGATTCCACACCTGTCAACTTTAACCTGGAGTCAAAATTAATTTTCTGCTGCGAAAGGAAAACCTGTATATTGGAAATGTAGAGAAATGGACCATGCGCAGTACCATTAGAGTAGTTTAGCAGAAAATTTAAAAATAAAGTAGATTTTAATTTCAACGAGCTGTTCCGCAAACATGCCTGTTCCGCAATAGTGACTCTACTCTATATTTACTTCCAATTGTTTAAAAAGAATTTTGAAATAGGAAAGAAAATATATATGTAGTAGTTTCAATTATAAGCATTATTAAATTTAAAATTGCAGGGTAATTTTACTTGTGCTTTTGTTCTTAAAGAAGCTGAAATAGGAAAAATTCAGTGATGCATTTTTACCTTATAACTGAAACATATTTTTTTATACACACCTATGCATAGAGAATAGATTTGTTAATGAATATACCTGGAAGAAGAAAATATATATGTATTAATTTCAATAATAAGCGTTATTAAATTGAAAATTGCAAGATTATTTTCTTGTGCTTTTGTTTTCAAAGAAACTGAAATAGGGAAAATTCATTGATGCATTTTTACCTTATAATCAAAACATTTATTTTATGCACTACCTTATGGAGAATATGTCTATTAATTAATATTGCAGGAGGAAACACAACAGGAAGAAGGATATGATGAAGATGACAAAGAAGTAGCTACAGCACTAGGACTTAAAGAAGTTGAGAAGGATGGTCTTACTGAGAGACCATCAGATGAATATGAGGATAAAAATGAAGTGATTTGGCCAGATCCCCCAGATGTTTCAAAGGAAACAAAGCTTTTGGTGAATCAACATAGGTACTTTTAAATGTTTTTTCTTTTTATGTTCATATTTTTAACCATGTCCAGACTTAGGATTGGCCACACCTACATCACGCACTCTTTTGTGCTGAAGAAAGAAGAGCCCCCACTTTGTGAGTATTGTGACTCTCGCCTCACTGTGGAACATATCCTCATCGACTGCCCCAGATACCAGGATATCAGGGAAAAATATTTTAGAGCCACTAATTTAAAAACACTATTCAATAATGTCGACCCTGGGAAGGTACTGGGCTTTATCCGGGAAGTGGGGTTGTCTACGAAGATCTGATTTATGAACTCTGTAGACATGTACTATTTACATTAGATTTTTACCAAATTATTAAATTTTTACTACCTCTACTATTTTAACTGTGAATAGACCTTGATTTTAATGATTTGACTGTATGGAATTTGGCCTTTACTGTGTGGAGGGAGAGTGGCCCTTGAGGGACTGCAGGCACGACATGGCCTAAATTGTGCCGATGTGCCCAAAATCACAAATCACAAATCATATTTTTAAGGCAGTAGTATCATTTGTTTCTACAGAATATCTTGTGGCTAGTCTTGTAATCATTATTTTGTCAACATGCATGAGTCATATTTGTTTGTTTTTTTAATTCACCATATACAAAGTTTTGAAAAATGGTTTCAACCAATTTATGTAAAACTTCATAAGCTGTTTTCTCTAATTGTATGCTTCAATATGTATATTTTTTTCCAGATTTATAAACAAAATGTTATTTTATTTTTTTATTAACTAATACCACAATGACACAGATTTATGTAATAAAAAAAATGTGTTCTAGTATTTGTGAAGATTTTAAAGAGCCTGAATTTTCTGATGAAAATGATGAGGCTGAAGTTGAGGAAATTATTCAAAGTCATGTTGAGGATAATGAGACTCGTTCTGTTGACAATGATTTTTCAAGCAGAACAAAGAGGTAATAAGTAAACTATATAATAATAAAGTCATAAAGTAGATTAAAGCAATTTGTCAGTAAAATATACCATCCCTTTTCACATTTTATTTTTCAAAATTTAAAATGATCTGTCTTAAACTTGCTTTATACTGTAATATGATTAGTTTCAATGATGAAATCATTATCATTTTTCTTTGCTCTTTACAAAATGGCTCTAAACTAAAATAATAAAAATGAGCCGATCCGCAGGGTAGCATAAGCCTCCCCCCCCCCTTTTTTTTTTTCTTCTGAGCCTTGCTCTCTGTTATTTATTTATGTGGGGTAACTCTAGTCCAACTTGCAGAAATAAAAGAGTTATCTTTCCATGACATTTTCATTATGGTGTCCCACATGGTTGGGCCACGAAGAGAATTATATACAATGGGTTTAAAAAAAAAGTATACACACTTTGAACTATCATAGACAATTTATTTCCCGTTCTACAATGCTAAATTTCAGCACGTGGAAAGCCTAATGCCTAATTGGAAAAATAAATGTGATTAATATGAGTAATGTTCAAACTGGTGGCCTTCAGCGTCAATACATTGCTGAGTACGAGTCAACACTAATTCCGTACATCGTACCAAAGTGTCCACTGAGATTTCTGTGCACACCACCTGACTCTCATTCCACAGTGTGTCCAGGTTATGTGGTTTACGTTAGTACACCTCATCTTTAACTGTGCCCCATAAGAAGAAATACAGTGCCGTGAGATCTGGAGAGTGTGTGCAGGAAACTCGATTGGTCCCCTGCGTCCTATCCACTGGCCTGGCACATTGTGATCCAGGTATGCTCGTACGTCCCTATGATAGTGCAGCGGGGCGCCATCTTGTTGGAAATAAAACTCATCATTACCGTATAATGCACGAATGGCAGGGAATATGGAGTCAGCAAGCATTGTTAGGTACGTTTCTCCAGTAACAGTACCTTCAAAGCGGAAAGGCCCAATGAGTCCCCTTGCAGACAAACCACACCACACATTTATGCCAGGCAAATTCACTGCTTTTTCAACTGTAATGCAAGGATTATCTTCAGCCCAGTACACACAATTGTGCCTATTGACAGTTCTATTAAGTTTGAATTGGGCTTCATCCGACCAAATTATGCCACCCATAAGTCCCGGTTCACGTCTCACCCTCACCTGAACCCGTTCACAAAATTCTAATCTTCGATCTGGATCGTCGTCACTTAGCTGTTGCACCAGCCTTTGAATGTACACATGAAACCTGCCTTTCCTCAGAATGCGTAGCACACTACTAGCACTTACATCACTCTCACGTGCCGCTTGCCTTGATGATTTTTGAGGTGAACGCTGAAACAGTTCCAAGACCGCAATTGTGGACTCATTACTTGTAGCTATATGAGGTCGCCCTGATTGACCTTTATGCACATCACACACTGTTCCATGAATTTCAAATTTGTCTCGTAGACGTGTAATTGTTAACTTTGAAGGTGGTTCTGTACCATATTCATGTCTCCACTGTCTTCGAGCCACAGCTACATTCTCAAACTTCCAATACCACTTAATTATCTGCTTCGGCTCTTCAAAACTCAAACGCACGTCCGCCATGTTGCACTTACTTCCTTGCCACTCCGGCACTGTGTGTGGTACAGAACCACCTTTACATTTATTTTTCCAATTAGACATTAAGCTTTCCATGTGCTGAAATTTAGCATTGTAGAACGGGAGATAAATTGTCTATGACAGTTCAAAGTGTGTATACATTTTTTGACGCACCCTGTATATATAGATTACTTAATATTTTCAAAAATATTTTTTTGTTGCCTCTAAAAAAGTCTCCCACAAGATTTTATTTTTCATTAGATTAATACTAGTTTTTAATATTCACTTCTTTATGTTTTTTTTTTTTGTGTTGAGATTAATCAACATACTTTTAATTACCTCTTAACAACTTTTTAAGCAAAGGACAAGATAATAATTTTTAAAATTAAAAATGTAAAATTATTTTAACATTTAATCTGAGTGATATTTAAATTTTGTGTACATTTAAAAAAATCAATTTGAATAATAAAACGAAACTCAAAATGTCTCTTTACTCTAATTTTTTATTATTTAATTTCTTTTATAAATGCAGACTTGATTCAGGGCAGACTCGTGTGCTGACAAGTGTAAGTTGTTATATACTTATATTTTTTACATTTACATTTTAACTTGACTTTTGTTTAGAGACTTTCTAATGGCCTAGCTTAGGGACTTATCTGTTGCAGCTAATGTTATTGTAGTCTTTGTCAGAATGCTAGAATAAAGTATTAGGATGGTGTGGCTAAAAAAATGTGTCATGTCATTGTGCTTCAAAAACAAACAAGGAGGAAATGGAACAATAATTTTAGCAATATTTGAAATTTATATTACAGGAATAGTCTCATTTTGTTTCCCTTAGAGTATGAACTCATAAATGCTTTGTAGATCTTTCAAATCTTGTAAAATACTTTTACTCTTCATTTAGATATTTAGTCAAACCTTTAAGTATGACTAATTCATTTTATGTATTTTACAAAAACTTGTGAATTTAAAGAAAAGGTTGGGCAAAGGGTTTGAAAACTTGTCTGACATCCTCACTACTAAAACTTGCAATTTACTCATTCCAAAGTAGGTTTTATTCCCTTTACTTGCTAATCAGTCCTAATTCTATTTATAATTTTTCCACCATGGCATCACATTAAGAAGTTTGAAACTCCTGACATTTTAAACTCTTTTATGTAGATTTCAACAAGAGTTAGGTTGAAGACTCTTGAACAAAGAAAATGATTTTGACCTTCGTCTACAAAAGATCACTGAAGATCTCTTATCAACTAATCATTTAGTTATAGCCATTTTTTTTTTGGCTTCTTAAGTCACAAATATTGGAAATGGATAGGTTTATACAGAAGGGATTCCTTTGTATTTCTACACTGTTCCACCATTCTATAGGAGACAGGTTATCCTTCCCTACCCATTTCCTCTTATCAATGTTTCCAGGAGGCCTGCATAATAATGCAAAGAAAAAAAACTTGATTTGTGACCTCTTTTACTGTGTTCATTTTATATTTCTTTTGCTGACTTTTATTTTTAGTGATGATCTTTTGTTTGTGTAATACTGTCATGTTTAGATTTCACAAACTAAAAGTGCTATTGAAAAAAGCCCTCCCACCCATTCCAAAAAAAAAAAATACATTGACAATTCTTCTGCACTGATCTAGATTTTAATATATCTAATAAGATTCCCTTTCAAACGTTAGTGATTTAACACAAACGTACATTTGCATTAAGAATTTTGATTTACAACAATAATGATAAAAAAAAGAGTGTAGAAATAATATTAAACAGAATATTTGTTTATGTATCTCTTTAATTGTTATTATTTGTTTTTCTTTTAGATTGATGCTAGTATAGCTAATTTAGCTGCACAGCTTCATCAACAGCAGAAATTAATGCAAGAAATGCAAGCAGAACTTAATCATCAAAGAGAAATTCAGCTTCAACTTCATCGACACCAAATGGAACATCAGCAGCTTCAGCAGATAACTGTACAACAACCTTCTCTTGAAAAAGATATAAACAAATTAGAAGACATCCTTATATCACGTATGGAGCATTCTTTGGCACAGCATATGCAAAAAGAAAATATCCTTTACTTAGCTATTTTTTTATTTTTATGAAACTGACAAGAAAAACATTTTTAAAAAAATATAAAAAGCTTATATTAAGTGTATTGTATCAATTTTTAAATTGATTCTTGTGTTGTCAGGTTAAATAAATAATTGCGCAAAATTTCAGCTTAATCAAAGATTGGGAGTGGGAGAAAATGTGTGCAACCTTTTTTGCTAAACAGACAGAGTTGATACAAGCTTTGTAAAAAAAGCTTTGACCTTAGTAGAATTTAACTACAGCTTATTATCATTATATTTATCAATATTCAATTGGAACTAATATTACTTTTCCATTTATAGGTTATTGTTTTTTCCTTAAATTTTCCAACTGAATATGTGAGACATTAACTCTTTGGCTCCGCAACAACGCACAGGACGTTGATTTTAAAAAAGGGGAAAAAAGTCGGACCACCGCTGGGGGTATCGGCTATTTAAAATTTTTTTTTTTTTGGTTTTATTTCTCCAGTTCTTGTTTTTTATTGCTTAATTTTTTATCTAGAATAGTTTTCCTTTGCTAAACATCCAGAATTTCCTTCATTTAATGTGTTTTTATTTTGTACGAAGTTTGTAAAGAGATTACATTTATTTTTTCTGTGTGCGTGTTTTTTTTAATATGGAGCTTCAACCAAGGCCATATAAACTTTGTAGATCTAAATATTTCTTTGATGAAGAAGTATAATAATTCAGATGACAGTGATTTTGTTTCATCTGATGGTGATATTGATAAATCTAATTATATAGATCTAGATCTAGTAAATTAATTTATAGATCTAGACCTAGGGCTCGGTCTAGTAATGATGAAGTTTATCAGCTGATGAAGCAGTCCACCCCCAGCTAATGTTCAATGTAGATCTAGAACTAATTTAGCTGTCTCTACATCATCTAGATCTAAATCTAATCAGATAGAGGTAGATCTCTAGATCTATCATCTAGGCGCTGAAACAAATCAATTTCAGATTTATTCCACCAAGAAATTGGGTTGTCAATCTAGACTTAGTCAGCACTGCTTCTATTGAGCTGGAATGTTGTTTTTTTTTCATTGACAATCACATTGTTGATAGTCTTGTCAGCAAAATAAATAGCTATGCTGACCATAGGATTAAATTGAACACCCCTGCTAGAATAAGATCCATTTTCAGAGAATGGAGACCTATAACTATAAAGAAAGACAGAGTATGTAAACACTGTAGGTCAGGAAGAAGGGTTTATGTTTGTGCTGGATGGGAGTCGAACCCACACATTCATATTGACTGCTTCCATGAATATCGCAACTAGAAGGAATATTTATATACTAAGTTCATGAAGAACTTTAGAAGAAAATACTATAAATATATATATATGCTATACAGTTGGACTAGTTTTAGGGTAAAAGTGTTTTGTTCCAAGAGTGTTGCTTTTTTTATGGGCTTTTTCATTAAAGTAGTGACATTGGATTATTAGTTCCAGTTTATTATTTTTTGCACCTATTGCTGTTTCTTCTATGGTGTTCTGTGAACAAATGGATAAAAATGAGAAAAAAAGGTATTTGGATTCAATTTGAACAATAAATTTCTTGTAACATGCACTTGGATGGATATTTTTAATGTCAGTTGGTGAGTTTTTGCATTTTTGATTTTTATATTCAAAACCCAAAATTACAAAAACAACATGATTTGCAAAATAGAAAACATAAGAAATGGAAAGAGCATCCATTTCTCTTTAATTCTATATCAAATTTATTATTTTCCAATAATTAATAAAAAATTTATACAAGTTATATTGAAGCAAAATAGCGCACTCTGAAATGGCGGAAAAATTAATTCCGTCCAAAGGTGGAAAAAAAATCCAAATTAATTCCGGAGTCAAAGAGTTAATTTGTGTATAAACTTAATACATAATTATAATAAATATATGAATTATTTGTTAGAAATGTCTTTAACAAATCTACCTCAAAGATTACAAGAAAGTTTAAAGAAAAGTGATTCCATAAGAAAACAGAGAGATGAATCCCTTCAGACTAGTGTTGTTACTGAAGTGTCTAAAACAGTCAAAGATACTGTGACAAATACATTACGTACTGAAATCAAGCAAACAGTTACACCTGGTAAGAATCAGGAAAGGAGTTAAGAATTGAATATCATAATTGAACACATGTATTTATTGGGTATTATAAATAAGTATAAGTAAAATATTTTTAGAAAGAGAATCTGAAAAATAAAAAATAGACTATGGCAATTTAAAAATAGATTGATATATCTTAGCATTTTTTTTTTAAACTTAATTTCTTGAAAGGTATGCAAAAAAAGTATTGATTGCCTTTTTCAGCATTGCATCGTTTCATTGAACCAATGAAAGACAAGATACATCAAGAGGTGGCCCACAGGCTCACTGCCTGTGATACATTACTGAAAGAAAATATTAGCAAAGCTGTTAAATCTAGAGTAGGTATTTTTTTATTTTTTTATCTTTCAACTAGTAATAAAGTTTGACTCATGTTTGCTTAAAAATGTAGCAGTTCAGTAAAATTGTAACACTTCTCATGTATTTTTCTTATAGTCCACTATGGATGTACTGGCCCATGCTGTGGGTGATGTCGTATATCAACAAATGCAACAAGCATATACAGAAACATTCAAAATTGTTATGCTCCCTGCTTTTAAAAGTACAATGGAAAAGACAGTTAGTGATGTGCATGGTGTTTTTCAACAGGGAACAAAAGAATGTAATTATATAAACTAGCTTAATACCTTAGTATAATTGTTGTTTTTGTATACATTTAAGAGAGATTAAAAATTTCAAATAATTATTATAGACCATTAAAAATTTTCTAAATTTTCATATAGATCAGTTGTACATTCGTCAAAATTTGGATCAAATGCTACGTGACCGCGTGGCAGCACAAGAAATTGTCTCTAGAATGGAAGCAGTAGAGCAGCAGTTTATTCATAGTGTTGGACAAATGAAAAATGTCCTGGTTAATAGCATCAGGGATGATCTTGCCGGACAAGTAGCCCAAGCATTTAATAGGTAATTGTTTTATTTCATAATAGTTTTACTACAAACTGTTCGTGTAAGTAGCAATAGTGTTAATCTTACAAATTGAGTACTTTCTAGTTTCTATTCTTGTAGATCCCACATGTGGCACTAGAATTAAAGAGGTTACATATGAAGTTAAAACAAGAAATTGTTTGGTTACGTTGTGATTTAGTTTCTACTTATTTTTCCTCTTTCCCGCCAATGTAGCCTACTTACAAGTTATTGTATACATAGAATGAAAAACACATTTATATATTACTAACTTGTTCAAACTTAGCACTGAAACAAAAAATTATTAAAAATATTTACAAAATAGCAGCATGAGACCTTAGTATTGTGTTAGGATAGCATTGGAAATTTATGTATGCTAGAGAGGAAGTGATCATATTCAGCTTTTTGGTGATATGACATCCACTGTAGTGGAGTTAAACACAACCTATTTAATTCTTCAAGAGTAAATCACCAATTGCGGACACGTTGGCGCATTTTTTCAGTTTTTAATTTTTAACTTCCTAATGGTTAGATCTAGGAAAAAAATGAAAGTATATATAAACTCATCAGCTATTGGTCAATAAAAATAGATTAGTTGCTTTGATTGCCAACACCTTTTTATACTTAGAATTTAACTCAACTTGTGTTTGTAAAGCTTTGCGAACGCAAAAAACACGAGTGTTAACGTTTGCCAACGCCAGGAAAACATTGCGTATAAAGCATAAGGAATATATGTTAAAACCAATATATTATCTTCAAATTCATTTCATTGAGCAATTTTATTTAAATACTAGACCTAGCTTGATTGGTTATCACTCTGAACCCACAAAATATTTCCCTTCTCTGCTTGTAACTGACGTCACACCTAACCCCACCTCTCACCATGCCCCAGTTTTTACCTGTACTGGCCTTGCCTCGCCTAGGATACTGGTCATTCTATCTCTTCTGAAACAGGTGGGGGGAGGGCGCTAAGCCAACAATTATCAGCTTCTTTTTTTTCCTCAGGGAAATGCAAGCAGAACTTAATCATCAAACACACCCCCCCCCCCCCCCCCCCCAGCTCCAGAGTTAGATTACTGAATGAACCCTACCATACATGACATACTTGACTACTCATCTCTAGGTGACTTTCCCTGCACACTTGCCATTGTTGGCTGTGTGGCCCCTATTTATTTGTTTTATCTCAACCTTCTTTTTCATCAATAGACTATAACGAGGAAAATAATTTCCAAGTGTGATGTTTGTACATTAGAAAAGTTTTTATGTGGAATTAGTTGTGGAATGCCCAGTTTGATTCTTTGCGTTGACAGCGCATTTTTTCTCATTGCTAGAAGAATGTTGACTTTAAAAAAAGGAATGGGACGGGACAATATTGAATATGTTTTACCTTCTCCTAGCATTTATCTCAGTTCTTCATCCCTGTTATAGCTCTAGATCATGTTTATCCGTAATGGGCAGGGTCGTAGAAATATTTTCAAGTGAAATAAGACTTCTTGACACATGACTTTTTTTGTCATACAAAAGTCATTGACACAATTTAACCATGCACGACAGTAGATAGAAGAAAACAGAACGTTCTGGCATGAAAAATTCAAGTAAAATCTTATGAAAGGCTACATGCATTGAAATATCGTCTTTATCAAAAAGTTTTGAGTCCCTCTAGTTGCATATTAATAGTGTTGCACATTCCCTTTTTACTTTTGCGAAAACTATAGGCCTACAGCTATGCCTGCATTCTATAAAGTCTCACTTAAGTGATCAAACGACACCTCTGAATTCAATCAATTTACCCTTTGAAACAGTGTAAATAAGGTTGATTTTAGGTATTGTATTAAATACAACAGTTTTGTCTCTTGAAAAGTAAGTGAATGTCTTTGGGTTGTTGTGTTGTGTGCAATGGCTTACATAGTAAAATATAGAAACGATTGCGTACAAGCCTATTTATTCTATTTTAGTTTAAAAGACTATGCTGGCTATGAAATACACATATTTCCATAAAAGTGTTTTATGTGGGTCTTCTTTGGTTAATAGCCAATGAAATTTAAAAATCACCTTAAGTCTGGACCTATTCTCATTTTTCCGAAAACATTCCATCAATGTGAATTCCCATACATGCAAGTTTGGACCTTTTGCTAAAAATTGTTAGATAGAGAAAAGCGAAAGTAAAAGAGTCAGAAATGTAAAAAAAAATGGAGCCTGAGCAATTCTGATAAAGTAGTCTCGCAATAAATACAGAAATAAATAAGTTATGGTTAATATTAGGGTGACTTATACGCAATGCTTAATGCGTCGCAATTGGTGATTTACTCTACTACTTTATTGAAGAATGGTATTGATGTCAATTACATGTCCCATAGGTTTTAACTGATCTCCACCAATGCCCCATTTGAATATGACTTCTTTTGTTCCCCCAAATACCATTACAACATGAAATAGGTTTCAGGAATCAGCCTGTGCAGGAAAACCAATGACTTAATAGAGTGACTCTCATTCATAGGGACAACTAAGTTAACTCATGCTAAGCTTATGACCATATAACCATAATTTTTAAATGAATGCCTTTAATTATAAGATTAACACCATAAGAATTAAAAAATTCATTTCCAAAGACTTTCTCTTATGAACTTTGACCTCTGTTTATCATTTATTGTAATGTTTTTAGGAAAAGAGCAGCTAAAGATGTTTTATTCTTTTGTTGTTCAGCCTTAAAGATGAACTTTTGAAGGATATAACAAAAATTGTTAAGGAAGAACTTGGGCAATCAATAACTGAGCATGGATCACACATCAGTAATCAACTGACTACATTACTTCGATCAGGTGCTGCAACGCCTGTTCCTTTATCATTAGATGAAGATAACAGCAAAGACAGAATAATGAGAGATTTAAGGAATGGTAGAATCAATGAAGCATTTCAGTGTGTAAGTTTTCATTAGCTTTGATTAAATATTACTTTTCTTTCATAGTTTCAACATTCTAAGATCAAGTGAATAGAATGGCTGGTTGGTAGTCTTTTTTAGTGGCCCCTTTAAGGGTAAAAGCTGCTATTAGGTTTGTGCAAAATGTCCGTCGGTCACAATCAAATCTCAAGAACTAGAAGTGAAATGAAAAATATTATTTCACCATGTGTTGTGGCTTGCAAAGTTTATCATTATTATTGCAAAATATATATATATATATATTTTTATAAACAGTGCTTTTTTTTTGTAAAAAAAAAAAGGTGCCGATACGCGGTGATTGGGTACCGGTACTCAGTGATTGGGTACCGGTACTCAATGATGAATTACCTAACTTTTAACTACTAATATATTAATAATAAATGTTAAAATACCGATACAAGAAAAGTAATAATTTTTTTCCCCACATTGAAAAAAGTGTGTACCATCACAAAAAAAAGCCCTGTATATATATATATATATATATATTGCAATGTTATACACTTATTAAAGCTAATCTACTATTTTTAAATTTAATGTTGCTTTCAGTCTATTGATAGATTATCTAGGCTTTTTTATGTAAAAACATGATACGTTTTTTTCCATTGTTTTATCAATATTATCATGTGGCTAAATGTTGTTTGTTTACGATTGGTGAATGAGGTCCATTACATCTAAATTATTCCAAATTTAGATTTTCGATCTGGTATGTATAGGCTAATACATTAGGGATACAGCGCTGGCCGCCACTGAGTTTGTATGATAACACAAACATTCTTTGTAATCTTGTCTTTTATGTATCTGATTTGAAGTGACTTACTAAGAAACAATTTATTTTCAACTCTAGCTTGTGCATGCCACAAATCATATGTCAGTCAATGATAACTTATGAATCACACATTTTCTTTGAGAATTCAACACTTAAAAACATAATCCTGTTTCAGGGAAGGAATAATTAAAAGAAAATTGTTAAACAACTCTAAATTCATCTTGGCATTTAGCTCATAGATGCAAAAGAGAATAGAATAGAAATTACTTTAAATTCTATGGCTATAAAAATTAACAAACAAAACCATTATAAATATAGAGTAGAATGGAATACTAATTGTAAACACAAGTAACTAATTGAGTAATGTTGGTATATAATCCACCTTTTGTTACAGTGTGTTACATAACGATGGGGTTGCTTCTAAAGAGCACCCATGATATGAACAAATGTGATTTATTTAGTTACCTAATAGCAGGTATAGCTATAGTCTATGAGATGTATTGTTAATAACAGGCCCTGTGTGCCTTATTGTTAAAAACGAGCTCCCATGTGACCTATAGCTAGAATTAGGTTATAAAGATCAAATGATCAGTGTTTAAGGTATGCTGGCGTGTTCTTCCAGTGGTATATTGGTCCCTACTTATATTTCCTAGGTTATTAAATTTAACCTCTAGGTATATAACTACAAGAATGTATGCAAAGTAAGACTTAACAAAGTCCCAGGTAAACATATATGCAAATAAGTTTATCTTATATTATATTCCTAAGGGCCCTGATTCATGTACTGACTGGCATATCATTAATTCTCTCACTTGCCGTGGACGAAAAATAAGAAAATTTAACCAGTTACTACTTTCTGTGTGGCTTTACAATTGAACACCTTACAAGATTAAATTAAATTTACTGAAAAGGATTTTTTATTTGTGATTTAGACCCAATATGGATTTTAGAGCTGTCAGATAAAAAAGTACAAGATAAAACTTTCTTCACTTTGAAGCACTATTTAATTATTTTTTTGTCCATACATTTCTCCTTGGAGTGAAACTTTCTTTTGTAGACATTGTATAAAATATTATTTTTTTATCATATGAAGACGAAATTGACTGAGAACGTGTTTTTGTGTAAGAATGTATAAAAACAATTTTAAAATATTATTTTGTGTATTGAGAGTGGAAGTAAAAAAAAGAGCGTTACTACACCAGAGTGATAAAAATAAAATGGGTTCAACCAAGAGATATGAAGTACTTAAATATTGAAATAAGAAGCAGAAGAAAAGTCAACCAAGAGATATGAAGTACTTAAATATTGAAATAAGAAGCCGAAGAAAAGTCAGTGATTGTATGTAAAATCATTTTTTAGGGGAAAGCTACATAAGCGAACCTATAATTCTCAGTCCAAAAGCATGTGTTTGTGTGTGGGAGGTTGAAGCGCTCGGTTGTAATTGAACATAACAAACTATAAATCACAAGCCAAAAATTATTACAGGAGAGTTAAAATAGGGTTGGAGTGTTCCTGACAAAATATTTGAGTGTTCAATGTGCAGGATTCAATATTTAAAAAAGCTCATGCCAAAAAGCATCAGAGAGCCTTTGAAATATTTCGATAAAGAGCTGAAAATTCGATGAATACTCAGAGATTGAATGTAGGACTAATTCCTAAGGCGTAGGATGGAGGAGAGGGAATAAGTGATATCGATCAAATTCACGTTTATCAGTATACAGTTGGAAGGGATAGCGTTAATTTAAAAAATTACCAAGTAATAACAAAGGAAATTAATCCTTCAGTATTCACAATCACGGTTAAATATGTAGGTTTTTATCATCTCCCACACCCTTCTCACACGGTATTTCTCCCACACCCATTTTCAGTTCAAATTTAAACTTTAAAAATTATTTTTTTTGTATCTAAAAAAACATGGATAAATTAAAAAATTAACCAATTAGTCAATTAATTATTTGTAATTAATTAGTCTATTAATTATTGGTAATTCATTTTTTATATTGGATAAGGGATAAGCTTCTACATTATTGAGAGATATTTGTAAGTGCAGAGCTCTTTCCCTAAGACAAGCTTTGTTTTTGAAAAAAAAGATTCTTAAAAAAATATTTTGCTTGTTTCTATTTTGTATTTATCTACTCCTATAGCAGTACATATTTTTGTTGTTTTCATTTGAATTGAAAAAAAATTTTTGATCAAATAGCAATAGTTATTATTATTATAGCTTTTATATAGCGCTACTTTCATGCTTATAGCATGCTCAGAGCGCTTTTGGTCCAATCTCATTTGTGGACTAGTGGGGGGGAGGGGGTATCTAGGAGTTGGTTTTCCGTGCTGCCTTTAGGCGCTCAGTAAACACAACTCTGCCCAAGTCGGGTGTCGAACCTCGAGCCCCCTTCTAGGTAGCCAAGTTCAAGCTTACTTGGCCTCTCGACCATGCTTGTATTAGCACTTCACTTTTCTACCTTATGATACAACTATATGACTAAATTTTAACAAAAACACGTAGTAATGAAATTATTATTTTTTTGCAGGCATTATCTGCAAGTAACCTGGATTTAGTTGTGTATACATGTGAAGCAGCAAAACATTTAGAGATATTTGCCAACAAATATTGCCCCTTAACACAGCCAGTTCTTTTGTCATTAATAAGTCAACTGTCTGCCCATTTGGAGAAAAATTTTGAACTTAAACTGAAGTAAGTAATTTTAAAACTTTATTTGTCTTTTCATTGTGAACACTTCCTGATAAACATCTTGTTTGTGAATCTTTGTATTGCTAACCAGGGCCGCATTTAGACTTGATAAGGTCCTAAGCTATTGGAGATACGGGCTCACAGTCACAGAGAGAAAAAAAAAACTACTTTTGAATTTGTAATAAGAAGGAAAAAGTGCATTGAGAACATGAGTCATGGGCTCTGGGCTTTTGAATACTATATACAAGGGGAGGGGACCAGCTGCATGTATGTTTATGAACACTGCTTTGATTGAAAAAAAATGTTTTAATCGTTGTGCTGGCCTCATGACACTCTGCTTGTAAACCATTGGCTAAAGAAACATATGACAGGAACATCATCTGCTCTGTAGGAACAAGGTCATATACTGATTTCTCAATAACTGGGAAACCTAGTTAGACTGTCCGCATCTTAGAGCTGACTAACACACACAACAGAACATGTTCACTTGTTTGAAGGTGATTTACATTCAGTAAAACAAATGCTGTCAAATTTTTAAAAAATATTTTAGCAAAGCCACTTTGTATTTCAACTTAAGTCTATATCTTTGTCGTATCGGTATTAGTGTTTCTTATGGCGTAGAACCCGTTCATTCATAAATGCTGTCATCATAAGGTTGGTGAATCTCTAGTGCTTGTGAGAAGACATTCATAATTTTACTACATTTTTTTTTTGCACAGGATTCCAGCAATTGTTGCTTTTTACATTACCATTTTCTGCTCCTTCTTTTTGGATTCTTTTGCATTTTGATTCCAATCCACGCATTGCTACACTGTTTAAGATAATAGTTATGATTTGTGAAGGACTTCGTAGCCAACTCGAGATCATGCAACAACTCAACCAAACCAATAAGAATTCTTATGTGACTGGACCTGTCAATTATCGGACTTGGAACATTGTTGTTGTTCCTTTTAAAGATTCATCTGAATATATTCACACTAACGTGGATCTCTACAAGAAATAAAGGTTTCTTATTTATCGTTTGCATCTATAAGGAAATAACGTCTAGTAGAAGCACTATATAGGCCTGCGGATGTAGTGTATTTACGACAATGCTTTAGATTAGTATTAGACCTTAAAGTGTATAAGATGTTATGTTGTTGTTTTTTTAAACACTATGCTCAAAGTGTTGCTTTTACAGAGAATATAATAATAATAATAATAGCTTTTATATAGCGCTACTTTCACGCTTATAGCATGCTCAGAGTGCTATGGCCCAATCTCATTTGTGGACCAGTGGAGGGAAGGGGTATCTGTGAGAAGGTTTTCCGTTCTGCCTTTAGGCACTCAGTAGACACAACTCTGGTCGTCGGGTGTCGAACCTCGAGCCCCCTTCATAGGTAGCCAAGACAAGAAAAGTTCAAGCGTTCTTAGCTTCTCAACCACGCTTCCCACAATTTAGTGGTATTCATGCGGTTTCCCTACCAGCCCAATTAGGTACCGGCTCACCGGGTATTTGCCCGAATGCCCATATAGCCAGTTCGCCCCTGATCTAGTGTCTATAGTGTCTATATCTAGGCTAAATCTAATGTAGGTAGTTCAAAAATAGTGACTTAGATCTAGATAATAATATTAATAATAATAATCTTTATTGTCTGTAAGGAAATTTGTCTTGCAATTTGTGCATTACACCAAACAAAACATTATAACTAGATCTTCTGATGATAGTTAACACATGACTGTGAAAAGTCTGCAAATTTAAGCCACTTAGATCTAGATAGGACGAAAATTTATAATAATCTAGTGTCTATGCTAAATTTAGTGAAGATAATATGCACACAGCTGTGAAATGCCATTGTAAAAGTTATTTGAAAAGTTCATGAATGTTACTGGATCTCTAACCAAATATTTTAAGAAATGCTTATTTCAATTTTGTTTCCACAGATATTTGGAGGATGCTGTAATCAATCTTGACCCAGAGCAACCAATGACAGCAGAACATATTCCTAATGTACTTGGTGCTCTTGTGCAGCGGTTACAAGCAACTGATGCTCATGGAGGAGATGCAAAAAAGATTAGAGCTATTAGAATGATAGTTATGGCAGCCAAATCTTTACTTTCCTGATAAATCTTTTTTTTGTTTTTTTTTTGTTAACAATATTAGTTTTTTAACTGGTTCTTTGTTTACTGATATAATGCTTCAATAAAATTAAGTGTCATTTATGTTGAATTCAATTAATTGTATTAAATCCCAATTTTGTAAACAATGGTAATTAGCTATTTTAAGTAGTTAACTGCAATATTAACAGAAAATAAACCATTTCAAAAAGGAAAAAATGTCACTTCGTCTTTGATTTTTTTTTTTCATATTGAGTCAGAGCTTAATGGAGTATCATGAATAAAAAATGTTATTCCCTACAGTGCTTTATTTGAGCCATTCATTTACATTCGCTCTAAAAAGATTTTCTTTCCAACTTCCTATTATAGAGAGCATTTTTGTAGAATTGAAGTCATTTTGTCCAGTAAACAAATGGTACATTTTGTAGTGAGAGGTAATATTTTAAAAGTTAAAATAGTATCTAATAATAAAATTTTTTATTATCCATAAGGAAATGTGTGCGTTACACCAAACTAAAGATTATAACTATAGAAAACCAAAATACACATTCGCACCAGACTCACTCATAATTTACATGTGAAAAGTTTATATGAGATAGTTGAATTTTAGTTAATGATTTGATTGCCAGGGGAACAAAAGAGTGTTTGTGTCTGTTTGTTTTTGTTATATGTGTCTTGTTTCTCTTTTTGATGGTAAAATCACAAAATTCTGACCCAAAGGGTGATTTTTTTTAGTGGCCCCCGAAAGTGGTAAAGACGCTTTTTGTGTGTCGTGTCTGTCCGTCCGTCCTGTTTAGATCTCAGAAACTAGAAGAGAAAAATGAAAATCGGACATCATGATATTTTAGAGCATTTAAAGTTCTGATGCAACGGCTACTTTTTTCTTTTCTGAAAGTGGACCATCTAATTTTTAAAATAATCTATGCAAGCAGATTTTCAAAAAAATACACCACTTTTCAATGAAAATCTTCAGGTGAGGTTAGTCTTTTAAAAAGGTTACAGACTTAAGCTTCAAGACTCAAGCTTCATTCATAGATTCGCGCATTGGTACAAAAATTGCATCTAAGGTCACAATGGAAAAAGTATCATTGGATCATTAAAAAATAGATTTGCCATTTATTATCTAACTCATGGAACTGTTGTTTTCTAAAAAGAATTTTGACACGAACTTCGTTTTAGTTATAAGTTTACAAAATAACAAACTACTTTTATAGCGCGCAGTTTTGACATATCCTCATTATAGGGGCCACTGGCGGATCGGGGGGGGGGGGGATGCCGGACGAACTTTAGTATAGGATTCACACAAGTTGTATACGAATTTATTACTTATGTTAAAAATATATAATAATTATTTATATTTCAACCTATTTTTAGATTATTTCGCCCCCCCCCTCTAGTATGTTGGCTGATTTGGTGGGGTCGGGAGGGGGCGATTGTATCAATCCCGCCCCCCCCCCTACACTTTCGAGTGGGGGGGCGTCAAATTTATTTGTAGAAATCACAGCTTGCTAACAAAATCAAATATCTATATCATTAATACTTGTTATTGATATTTTAACCGATCTTTTTATTGTGTCATTCCCTGTTTGCTGATTGGTGGGGGGGGGGGGGGGCGAATACCTTTACTGCCCTTCCCAACTAAACCCTTTGAGTGGGCGGGGGCGGTCCGTTTTTATGGAGAAATCATAGTTGGTGAACAAAATGAGTTGAATTAATATATAAATTTTATATTATGTCGCTCCCTTTCTGGTATTTTGGCCGGTGAGGGGGGGGGGCGATTGCATGTACTGCCCTCCCCACTCTAGCCCTCTGAGTGCTGGGGGGGGGCGGTCCTATTTTTGTGGAGAATCATGGTTTGTGAATAAAATTAGTTGAATATCTATACAATATATACTACGTATTGATATGTGACCCATTGTATATTATGTCGTACCACACTCTAATCTCAAATGAATGAGTGAATTCAAGATGCAGAGACATTCGAAGTCAAAATTTTACCGAACTATCGATGTCATTGTGTCTCGATTACATGACAGATTTTATGGGCATACAAAATTTCCAGCATTTTTCGTTCGTTAGTGCTCAGTTTCACTTCAAGTGCAAACGACAATGAGGTATATGATGCCATACCATGCTTCTAGTGTCATCTTACCCTGATGGTATTGCCAAAGAATACTGATCAGAGATGTAATCCTTCAAAGAAGCATACATTAAGTCTGTGTTCAATACGAGATTTGGCTTTTTTTTTCATCATAGAAAACTATATTTTATTAAGTTTTCTAATAATTGTCTCACCATTCATTTACTTCATTCACGTATTTTCTGACAGATTATTCACAAGAGTGGTCATCCTCGAAGTTGCAATTGATAAAAAAAAACGAGCAGACAAAAGCTTAGAAATAGATGCACTGATTTTGGACTTGCTAATCAGAAGGCCCCCAAATTTTTTTTATTAAATGAGCATGAGATCTATCATATGCTCTTAAATGAGCAATTCTTGTGTATATAATATATATATATATATATATATATATATATACATACATATATATATTGTAACGAATCTCACTGTCCAGGCTCTCTGCAAACTGCACAACACGACACCACCAACTAAAGAACTTGACAACTCAAGGCTCCAAATAACGTAATAGTTTAATGTCTATTTTATTGAATTGAGTTTGAAAGTATTCAACTGAAGACAATTATTCAGTACCGGTACTGAGTTGCTTCATTATGTCTTAGTGGTGTGTTGGATAGATTTGCAGGTACCTTCGATTTTCGCGTATGCCAGATGGTTAATCGTGGAGATGAAACAAGCTCTACAAAATACGTCTGACATAATAATCGATTATTGTATATACATCAAAATAGATCAAATAACTCGTACATTTCAAAATAAAAGTACATACAACTTTAGAAAATTGAAATAACCATTTAATAATGGCGACCAGCCAAAGGAAATGTACACAGATGTGAAAGTCATTATACACTCAACACAACTATTACAATAATTTTTAGAGTTAACAAATTGTGTCCAGTCTAGAGATTTCTATGGCCTTAAACGTAATACATGTCTACAAGCATTTAAGGAAAAGCGACTCCAAAGAAACCATGGCCAGCAGCATTAAAACATTTGTAGGAGCATAACAATGCCCTTACAGGAATAGAACCGGAGCAAGATCCCAGTTTCAGGTCCTGTGAATAAATAGAAAAATACAATTAGTTGTACTTAGTAACTCCCTTTATATTTACTCTAGCTAAGTAACATTAGCATATGTATGACTCCTTATGTCTCGGAAGACAATAGATGCGCCCAGGTGAGTCAATGGCTTTGGTTTCGTCTTGAGACGGGGCAGCATATAGTAGCTAAATAATTGATCACTCTGAGCTGTACATGTATAGGGTTACATTACAGTTTACAAATGATAGACAATTATTTATGTGACTATCAAAGTAGTATCAGGCATTTAAATAACTATAATTGTAGAATGTCCATACAATTTTAATTTTTAAAAATTGACATAAGTATGAATTATGTACCATAGCGAGATTTCTGGCACAATAGTATTATTAAAAGAGTTGGTCCAAAAATAGTGCAACATTGTCAAAGAATTTGTTTATAATGAAATAAAGTTAATTTCAGGTGCCATAAGTTGAAGACATTACTGTCGAAGCAGAACTTAAGGTGGGATGTTTCATCGGTATTAGGACAAAAAGATGTCTGTGCTGCTAATGTGGACAGATTAGAGGTCATGATTACTGTTCAACAGTTGCGCTGAGTTGGGAAGACAGTATGCAAAAACTGTTTTCAGCGAGTTTAAAGGAAGGCAGCATTAGAAAGCGACACTGGAAGACCAGCTCAGAGCGTAGGCTACGTTTTCCGCGAGTATAAAGGCAGATAGACCTTACCATCAGAGAAGTGCCCACTGGAAGACCAGCTCAGAGCTTATGTCTTCCACGAGTTTAAAGAAATACAGCAATAAAAAGGCGCTCACTGGAAGACTAGTTCCGACATGAGTTAAATAGGCGTAAAGTAGCACTTCGTCTGACATAAGAAACATGTAGGTCACATCAGGTCTACGCGGGAATTACAATAATATTTCGTTATCTTCAGACTCAAGGACAATGAAATTACTATTGACACTTTTTTATCAAATACATAAAAAATAATTTTGAAAATATCCAACTTTTTTGTTTCTGTTTTGAAAAACGTGTAATTTCACCTTTTTGGCATCAATGAATTTGACACATTCCAACCAAGTGTTTAGAAATGCGTGGCTACAAACAGCGCATTTGCTGGACTGAGTTAACATATAACGAACATCTGGATAGTATCTTAGAGCTTTACGTAAAGGCGATAATCTGAAATAGATTTTTTAAAAAATAATGGTAAATTTCAACACAAACATTGGAAACCCTTTTAATAAAATTGTAGGCCTATTTTATAATTATCGAACAAAAAATTCTATTGTGCAACACAATTGAATTCAGTGCAACAAAACAACCGTGAAACAATTAAAAGACTAAATTAACATTTTTAAAAATTCTGAGTAATATATAACTGAAAGAAACACATTTAGAATTATCTATATACAATTCTTTTCTTCCCACAACAGTTTAAACGAGAAGAAGAAGTAAAGGAAAGATCACGCTCTTATTTCTTCGGATAGTCACCCCACAAAAACACAAGAGTAGTGCTCACACTACGGATGGCTGCCTGTGCGCTGGACTGTCGTTTAAATTTATCAAACCCTGCCCGCTCCCATCCAACTTTGTCATGAGGAAGGTTTGGACAAGGAAGTAAACTATCTTCAACGCTGAAGGAACATCAGAAACATGTAAAACATTTTACAAGCAAACATTTTATAAACACTAAATAGCAGCGCCGGACTTAACCATTGCGACTAAGAAGTCACGGAGAGAGATTAAGTAATCTACTATGTATATTATATATAAATATGTAAATAGCATCGCCGAACTTAACCGTTGTGGGGCCCTATGTGAAGCGGATTTCGCGGGGCCAAGTTTGGTTAGGGAAGCGGATAATAAGTGAAATGTAAGAGTTTGTATTAGAAAATAAATTCGTCTATGCATTTTATTCATTCTTTACTACGTACAGAATTAATTAACGAGCCATGCATGTAGCAAAGTCATACAGTAGGCTATATGATAATAATTATGTTTCTTACATAGATCACGCTTAATAGCGAGAATTACCGAATGTTTCAATTTATCTTTGAGAACTGTTGACCTCAGGTAATTCTTCATTAGTTTGAGGCGCGAGAAGCTTCTTTCACCAGATTACACAATTACGGGTATTGCATAATGCCGTTTTTCTATCGCACGTAGGATTTCCGGATATTTTCAAGACTATTTCGCATATTTTTGCAATTTCAGGAGATTTCCAGGAGCTCCTGTTAAATCAACAGGAGGCCGCGAGAAATCTGTTATAATCTATAAAATGGTTTAATTTAATTATTTATACACCTATACTTAGCGCGGATCCTATGAAAGTGCGGGGGCCCACTGCGGTCGCATAGGTTGCATTGGCCTAAGGCCGGCCCTGCAAAATAACGGCGTATGGTACGCCGTGGGTCGACTAGTTTAGAATGAAGGGCTCAGTAGTTCAAAGGCTCAAGTTTGCTTGCTTTTGTTTTGATCAGTTAGAATTAAAATCTTTCATGTAGTTGAGCTGTTTGAAAGAGCAAAAAAAAAAAAAACTGTCATCACCTCAAAGTTGATGCCATACAGCAGATACCCTATTTTGATATTATGAGCGTAATTCAGAACGCATGTATCACTAGGTGAGCACTTTTAACCTTGATCTAAGCGGACTTGATAGCAGTCAGTAAGGGACAGTCATTGAAGGTAGTCACTTTGAGAAATTTATTTTAAGCAGTCTCTATTAAGTTATTATAAAGCAGTTGAGATGTGTACCAGTAGTCAAGTATTTCTATAAAGAATTTTTACTGCTTATTCTTGATCGTGTATCATATTTCCTATGTGGTGTTATTATTGTACATATTATTTGTGTCTGCCATATAAGGAGTTATTTTCTCATTTACGAGAGATGTATGAACGTGCAAGTATTCATCCTGATAATGCCTACAATATAAAGCATTATAATATAAACCCAATGTCACCCAACGACCATCCTAAATAACCTGGTGACAGAAACAAATTGCTTGATCGTGTCAACACAAGATACTCAAGTAGTACACAAAACTAGATGAGAAATAAAATGAGTTGGTTTCTATTTAGAAAATGCTAACTACTATCTGCACGTCTTGCCAATCTGTTTCCAAATTGCGGCGCCATGTATTTATGGGCCGTCCCCTCTTCCTCTTTCCTTGGGGGGGTTCCAGGTTAGGGCCTGTCTTATTATGTTGGATGCAGGTCTCTCTGAAAAGGCATATTTTCCAGATATCTTTTTCATGACAATTCTTTGGTACTGTTTTGAAGGACTGCTTCTTCTGCCAGTGCTTCAATGTAGTTAAAATCATAAACTGAGATAATGTCACCAATAGAGAAATCTTTTCCGCACGGGCACTTTCAACCTGGGTCTGAAGCTCAGAAAATTCAGCAACAATAGCTGCATTATTAGCGTAGAGGATTAAAAAAAAATAGCCTTAGAAAACAAAATACTTACAAATTATCCACGAAAGACTCCAAACATACGAAAAAAAAAACAACAAAAAAACAACAACGGGAAATCCAAAACCATCCATCAACCCAATGTGGAAGCCTAGGCTACAGCTAATCCCCAGCCTCTGAGCGTGGGAGCGCCATTTGTAAAGTTTAAGAAACACTTCTATAATGTACGGTTTTTAAAAAGCTCTATTTTTACATTATAAAACAAGAGAAACATTAAACATACGCCGCCTTAGGCCACTGCAACCTATGCGACCGCAGTGGGCCTAGCACTTTCATTGGACCCGCGCTAATTCTAGGTGTATAAATTATTAAATTAAACCATATAAAACTTATAACAGATTTCTCGCGGCCTCCTGCCGATTTACCAGGAGCTCCCGGTAATCTCCTGAAATTGCAAAATATACGAAAAAGTCCTGAAAATATCCAGAAATTATTAAAATCTTTAGAAAACTCATACAAATCTCCTGAAATATATAGACAAAAATTGTCATTTTGGGGTATCATTCAATATGGAAAACGCCAATCCTATGCGCTATAAAAAAAAAACACGGCATAATGCAATACCCGTGAAATCTAGTGAAAGAAGCTTCTCGCGCTTCAAACTAATGAAGAATTACTTGAGCTCAACAATTCTAGTAGATAGATTGAAACATTTAGTAATTCTTGCTATTGAGCGTGATCTATGTAGAAAATAGAATTCTTATGATATACTATATGACTTCGCTACACGTGTAGTAATTCTGTGAGTAGTAAAGATAGAATAAAATGCAAAAACGAATATATTTTCTAATAAAAACTCTTAGTTTTTACTTAATATCCGCATCCCTAACCAAACTTGGCCCCGTGAAATCCGTTTCGCATAGGGACCCACAATGGTTACGTCCGGCACTGCTATTTAGTGACGGGTGAATACAGAGTAGATTACTTGTTCTCTTTCCATGACTTCTTGGTCACAATGGTTAGGTCCCCCCCCCCCTTTTTTTTTTCGCTTCTAAAATTACGTGGGGTAATTCTAGTCCGTCCGACTTGCAGAAATAAAAGAGTGATCTTTCCATTACTTAGTGTCCAAATTCTTGAGTTATGAAGAGAATAATATATATATATATATATATATATATATATATACTTTTTAAAAAATCATAACGGTCAAGCTAGAGTTATCTCAGTGTGGCCTACGAGCTAGTACTATTTTCTCGACGATACACATAAACTGTTAGATTTCTAGGAAAATCGTTAGAGCCATTTTTGATATCCGTGTTACCCCCCCTCCCCAGGTTCCTCCACCCTCCATGAAGTTGTGACCCTAATAGAGGTATTGTTAAAAAAAAAGCTAATAAAAATTTAATTTAATTTATTTAATTTAAAAAACAAAACGGTTCTCTTTCAGAAGACAAACATGTTACATCAAAGTTTCAAATCAGTCGAAGTGGCTGGTCAAATCGGGAAACACCCTGTATCGCTCCATAATGAACGGCAAATTGGCGAAGTATTTTAGAAAAATTGCTTCATCCTGCTGAGGGTTAACTGGCAGATCATGGAACAAGAAAAATCTAAATATACCGCCTTAATAACTCCACCAGAGGTCATAATGACCTCTCTGCCCGTCCCAAGTCAGGATAAAGGAGGAGGGCACGGAGTAGGGCTTCCTACACTTCCTGTATCCATTGTTGTAATGAATTAGTAATGCCAAAATATTTTAATTTTTATAAGCAAATTATGGTGGTGAACTTTTTCGAATGCCTAGAAAAGTCTAATTAAGTAACATCTATTTGCTCATAATTATGTAATTCCTTTGAAAAATAAAGAATAATTAATAATTTTCATGACCTATATTTCCTAATACCATGTATTTTAGGAGTAAGGTTTGTGTTCGTCGAGTTTGTGTTTTTATTTTAGCCCTTCTTGGTTCAGAGTTATTCAGACTTATAAACTTATGATAGAGTGATCATTTTGTATAATCAAATAATCTGACTGAATTTATATCCTGGCAGTGGTGTCACTAGGATGGGTGACACCCGGTGCGGTAGGCTCAGGATGCCACCCCCCTCCACAACATCAGTCTCCAAACATTTCCCAATATTGTTACACAAATGTAAAATGAGTATCTATTCTATTTTAATTGAGATTGATTATGTCCCTTTGTCTATGGTTACTAACTTACTACATACATTCAAATATAATTTATTAAATAAGAAATAGACTTTACATTAACTGTAAATGTTTTTCTTTCTTAGACTTAAGTCACATTACAGAAACTGTTTAACATTGTTCTAACATTATTCAAACTTTTACTACCATCTAAAATATTTTAGAATCTAGACCAGAAAATGTTCGCCACCTCTTAGACATTTATTGGTCAAGCTTTTTTCAGTGTTTCTGAGCTTCAGAAACTCATTTTCTTTGGTGTTAGGTTGCATCATTTCTCCTAGTCAGAAATCGCAGGTTAAAAAAAAAAAAAAAAGAAGAGGTGGACCGGCCGAATTTGAAGTGTGAGAAACATTCGAGGCAAATGAACAGTGCTTTTCAAACTTTTTCACTTTGTTTTTTTCCTAGAAACTTTGTTTTCTCGCATCCCTTTAGTCACCTAAAAGGGGAAACCAACGAAGGCTCTAACAATGAGTTTCGGAAGGCTTTAAGAATGTAATGAAAAAGAAAAGATACTTAAAGACATATAATTATGATAAAATTGTATGGTTTAATTTTTAATAAATATTCACATTCTGTTAAGAACCGAAATGTACGAAGTGAATTCATTAAAAGGTAGTCCATCGAGCCTTTGGTTTCGTAAATGTTGATTTGTAGATATTTGTTTTTAGACAACAAATGTCTTGCTGGAAATAGCATAAGAGATGAATTAGTCCCCTTCTGCTCCTTGCAAAAAGATCTAGGGGAAGCTCCATAAGCTTGGCTTGACGCCTTCCTGCGTTCTGGGCTTCTTTTTTTTTTCTGCCGTCTACGCAGTCAGAAGGCAATATTCATTCAAATTTTAAAAAGTAATATTCGCAAGCGAAGCTAAGTCTAATAAAGAAAGAGTCAACATTTGGTCCTTTCTATTATACTATTACTTTTGAGCTTCATATAGCGCACGTATGTCTGTAGTGAGCATGATGGTCTTAAGATTGTTTTCTTGTTCAGTAAGAATTTACGCTGCGGAGCTTTCATTTTTGTCACACAAAAGTCGTCAAAATAAATATATTCAACAGTTGAGAGAATTGCTGGCCTAAGAAAGACTTTTGACTGGGTTCATGTTAGAACATTGATTAATTACTGAAATAAAAATACAACTTTTTAATTTTACCCTTGAAAAATAAATTGAAAGGCTTCGACTCCTCCACATTAATCATGCCCCCCACAGTTTGATAAACACTGCAGTATAACATGCAAGTTTTGAATGGGCTTGATCGTCATTTGATCATATTCGTGTTCAGCAATAGGGGTGGTAGCAGGCCTGTTTACGAACCATACGTCGATGGTACAATTGTATTTCTGTCAGGGAAAATGTATCAGTTCTGTCATAAGAAGGTATATCGCGTTGTTGGAGACTCATTGAAAAGTCTTATTTAAAAAAAAAAAACACAAACAATTGAATCGATCTTGTAGTTAATGGCGAAAGGTTCGAAAGGTTCTAGTTAAAAGAATTTATTTTTTAAAATTTTGGCACTAATGCATTTTTACTTGATTAATAATAAAATATGAAAGAATTGTAATGCAAATACAACAGACTTGTCCTTTAAAGAAAGACAACCTTTGCATCCCAATTTTCAACACTTAGCATTTTGGACATTTGCAGGTCTACCAAAAATAAAGTAAATTAAAATATATAGATCAAAGTATGTTTGGGTTTCTAGCTAATCACTTATTTTCTTCTAAGTTGTCTGTTTTTTTCCAAAGTAAAATTTTTATCCACTTCCCCCTGGTGGGTGTCACCCAGTGCGGACTGCACCATCCGCACATGCCTAGTGACGCCACTGTATCCTGGTTTATTGTTTCAATTCTCTGTGCACTAACCTATCCTTAAGTTCCTCCATTACAAATCTTGCACAAAGCTCCTGGAAAAAAAAAATACCGGTAGTTATATACCAATGCTTATAAAACAGCTAAGGAATAAACTGGTTTAGTTACTGGCTCAGATCAGCCAATGAGTTAACCAATGTAGCATACATCTGTACAAAATGAAGTATATAGGTGCTAGCCTGAGGCTACAATATTGTAGAACTATTTATAAAACATGAGATTCACCAGCACGTGCCACAGCAGAACCTATTTTTTTTTAAATTTTTATTAACCAGTCTCCCATCTCGTCTGTTCCTTGACTTTCTTGTTGGGGTGCTGTGACAGTTTGTCTTAGGGATGTTGAGACAGTTCGCATAACCAAATCACTCCACTATTCCTGGTCAGCATCTATTCTTAGCAGGATAATCAGAGAGCATTATCCAGTCAGCTTTTCTTATTGCTCCCTCTTCTGAACCTTTTGATAGTGAGTCATGTCTTACAATATCTTATCTATCTTATATAATACAGACGTTACTTCAAAAAAGAAGATGATTACATCCTACGCGTCATGCATTCAGTCATGCATATTAACCAATGACTTAAATTCTGCCCCAAGTCACTGATTTTCCTGGCTAGCTTGGGCAACACATTCCATGCTCTAATAGTGCTAGGGAAAAGGAGCATTTGTACAAATTTGTCCTAGCATATGGGACGATTCGAGGAATGTGTCTTTATCTTTGTGTCTTTCTGAGTATTTTATTAAATTTGTTTTTGTATTTGAAGATTATGGTTCAGTGTTTTATGTATAATTGCTACTTTACTTTTGAGTCTTCTGCCCTGAAGGCTTTCTAAATTTAGTGATTTTACTAAAGGTGCTACTCTAGTCAAATGTGAATATTTGTTTGTTATGAATCTCACTGCTCTATTTTGTGTATGGTACAGTTTCTTAATGTTTTCTTGAGTTGAGGGGTCCCAAACGGAGGTGCATATTCTATTATTGGGCTAACCAAGGTTAAATAACATTTTAGTTTTATGTTCTTATTTGATTTATAGAAATTTCTTTTAATAAAACCTAATGCTTTGTTTGATTTTTTGATAGTTTCATCAATATGTGGATTCCATGACAGTTTTTCATTTATTATAACACCTACGTATTTTGAGTTTCTAGTCTGTGATACTGGTTTACAATGAATAAGATAAGTGGAATTCGTTTTAGTTTTTTTGTTACTCTTAATAACTGACATTTTTATGACATTTTTTTGTAATTCATCTAATTCTCTTTGTAAAATATCTGTGTCTTGTGTTGTTTTTATTGTTCTATATATTATGCAATCGTCTGCGATTAATCTGACTTTTGCTCCTGAAGTAATGCCATTTGGTAAATCGTTTATGTAAATTAAAAATAGTAGTGGACCTATGGCTGTTCCTTGAGGTACACCTGAGTTTACTGTTATTGGTGTTGATTTAGAGCCATTTATTATTACAGTTTGTTCTCTCCCTATCAGAAAATCTTTAATCCAATGATGGAAAGAACCATCAATGCCAAAATATTTTAATTTTTTAAGCAAACTATGGTGGTGAACTTTGTCAAAAGCTTTGGAAAAATCTAATAAGATAGCATCTATTTGCTCACTGATATCTAAACCTTTTGAAAAATCATCAATTAGTCCTATTTGTATTTCGCATGATCTAAGGCCCCTATTTTCTAAAGCCATGTTGGTATGGAGTAAGGACATTATGTTTGTCTAAGTGGTTTATGATGTTGCTGGTTAAGAAATGCCTGAAAAAGTATTTTGAACACTGGTGCTGGCTCATTGCTTAGTTCTTTTGAGTAATCTAGCTTTAATACCATCAGGTCCAGATGCTTTATTCGGTTTGATGTTGGCTAATAGTTTTTGGATTCCTTTTTCTTATACTTCTATTTCTCCTATGTTCTCTACTTGATTCAAATTAAGAAATATGTTTTGGTTTGTCTCCTGGGGCTGAGAATGCTGATGCAAAGTATTTGATTAGGATGTTAGCTTTAGTTTCATTATCTGTTAAGTTGTCTTCTCCTTTTAATGGCGCTATGCCTGCTATTTCCATTTTCTTAGACTTAATATATGACCATAGGTTTTTGTTGTTATCTTTAGATATTACATTGTTTATGTAATCACTCTGCAGCTGTCTGATTACTTTTTGGGTTAGGTGTTTAATTTTTATGTACTTTTTATGAACTCTTTCTGCCTTAGTTTCTTTAAATTTTCTATATAGGTTTTCCTTCTGTTTACAAAGCTTCTTTAATCTATTATTAAACCAGCATTTATTTATTTTGTTTGATGCGTATTTAGTTGGTATATAATTTTCTATAATGTTTTTAAGATAGTTTTTTAATGAAATTCCAGAGGTCATCGACTGTTTGTTAATGTCTTTTTCTGATAAGAATGTTTGTTGAAAGCTTGGTTTAGTTGTCAAAATTGAGAAATGTGGCTCAACAAAAATGGCTGAGACGGATTTTGGGAGTCAATTACACAGATCAGGTCTCAAACAAGGAAATCCTATGCCGAACTGGGAGTCGAACACTTAGTGAGGTTGCGACAGAGCGTCGCACGAGGTTTGCGGGACATATCCTACGTCAAAATAAATTACGCATACCAAGAGTTGCGAAAACATGGAAGCCAATACGAGGAAAGCGCAAACAGGGACGTCCTCGTATTACTTGGCGACACACCTTCATGGAGGACCTCAAAACAGTGGACACCAGGTGGGAGGAGGCTTCAGACATTGCCAATGACAGATCTTTATGGAGACAGCTTGCCCCCCAATGCGCCGAACGGCGCGGGAGGACCTAAGTCTAAGAAAGTAAGTCTTTTCCAGTACAATTAAATTCCTGGAAGATAGAGTATAGATCTATATCCACAATAGATCCAATAAAAAGTTTTTTCACTTGGCTCAACTTAAGGTAGTCCAAGTAAAAGAAGAAAACTATAAAGAACAAATTAAAAAAAAAAAAAGACAGTACCTCCATTATACAACTTACAATTAATTAAAATTTCTTTTTAGCAAAAGCAAAAGGGCTAAGGTGGCCTTTGTGTTATGGTTATCTTTTTAGAGGCACTACTATATAGTGTCCACTAATACTTGTATTGTCAACTCTTTTTATCTCCCCTGCTAACATTTCCATCTGATTGTGTACTCATGTTAGCTCTCTTAATTGTAATTTATAATTAATGTCCTTAATAAGTTGTTCAACACTGATCAACACCAACAAGATTTAAAAAAAAAGAACAACCTTCAGTGATAGAATCTCTTCCTCCTGAACTGAGTTGACAGGTACATTTTGCAACAATGGATTTTCCTCACAAAAAAGTTCTGTTAGAGGAAGATTTGTGAGCTGAAAAAAAAATCACATTTCAATGTACAGACAAAAAAAGTAATTTTGTAATTGTATAAATCCTTTTGAAAACATCACCATTAAATCATTGAAAATACAAGCCATTTTTATACAATAGAAATTGAGATGATATTACGAATAATAAATAATTTGCTATTAAAACATAATGGTACCATGTTATGTAATGGGTATGGTATGTTTATGACAATAATTTGTAAAATGTTTAAGAGACTCAATCTTGGATGATTTAAGACTTAATCTATAGATTCTACTCTAGACCTATCCCATATTAATCAGCTCAATGTTATTATAAGGTATGTTTTACCAGATGATGGGCTCCATATTGAACGTTTTCTAACTTTCCTTGAGATGGAGAAAGTAAGGCTAAGATTGTGCACAGGTTAACTACAAATGTGTGTAAAATAGATTTTAGTAAACGTCGAGGCCATTCATGTCTATCAAATAAAAGAGAATGCAGGAAAAAATATTGAAGTTTATACTAATTAAGCTAGATATCATTCATGTTCAATCTCTGAATCTTGTTGATAGTGCAGCGAATGACTGCAGTAAACTTTGTAAAGAACTGTTAAAAAAAATATACCAATCTATATACTTCTTAATTGTAAGTTAAACCTTCTAAATATCAGAAATCATATTTAGTATACTGATATCTAGGCTCATATAGTTTATTATTATTTTTAAGTCTGAATCTGGCCCAGATCTTATGCTGCTGGCCTTAAAGAACTTAAAATTCAAGAGCTACTTTCCAAAGTTAACCACACCTCATGAGTTGCAGTAAGACCATTTGCACCCATTACATCACAGTTACATCAAATCTGGACAAAGT
Source organism: Biomphalaria sudanica (assembly GCA_036873155.1). Classification (NCBI taxonomy): domain Eukaryota; kingdom Metazoa; phylum Mollusca; class Gastropoda; family Planorbidae; genus Biomphalaria; species Biomphalaria sudanica. The sequence continues at coordinate 908,949 of JAZGLO010006639.1, read as the reverse complement.
GGTCAGCTTCTCTCCATTAAGGCTAGAACTCAGTCATCGAAATGAATCAAGAAGGAGCCCAATTCTTAAGCACTGGTTTTTGTGTGTGTGTGTGCGCGCGCAGTTTTATATATATAATTTTATTGTTTGTATTTGTATCAATATTGTTATTGTCATAGAAGTTATGATGAGGTGGACAATTATAGTCAAACTGAATTTCCATTTGTTTGGACCAAAAAAATTATCTTACCTTGTATTATCATATTCTGATTTTTTAAAAATGCATTATTCTTTAAGAGCAGGATTTCAACTATCTTAATTTTTAAGTAATTAAATGATCTGTAAAAAAAATGTATTTTAAAAAGTTCTTTCTTTATGTATGATCAAGCATAATTTATGCAGAGACACTTACAAGTGAACATGTATATGTTGAGTGATTTTTACCTCTGTTGGAAAAATTCTTAATTCATTAGCAGCAACATCTAAAAAGTGAAGCTTGTAGCATTTACCAAGGCTCTAAAAATAATTATTAAAACAGCATTCAAACATGAAAGTAAGAAGTATTATATAAAGTGCATTAATGTTACCTAAATTAATTCAATATCTTTTTGTTAATCAAGTGATAATAGTCTATAAGCAAAGTATACTTTGTATATTGTTGCACAAATAAGACTACTACTCTCATGGAGGGAGGATCAAGAAAACAACTCTGTATGGGTGCATGCAGCTTACAAAGACTATCTCTACAGATGTATCCCCTGCATTCAGGTAAGTTTATGTTTTTTACATACACTCTCATAATTCAAGCCCAAATAACTTTCTTAAAACTTGTAGTTGGATCAAACAGTACCTAGAAAAAGATGGTGCATACAACACTATATGTTAATTTTTTTTTTATTAGGCATAACTACTTCCCTTAGTTATACTACTTATACTTAAATATACCATTTTTAGTCCTTAACTTAACTGTTATTTTGAATTTCTGAGTCCATCCAAATCTAATGGATACCGTACCTGACATTAGTTAGTGAAATGTAAAAGGGAGTTGGTCATTGTACATTCACATTACACCCTTGTTAACTGTGGGCTGTGGAAACGGATGACCTTTGCATTGTTTGCCCCATAGATTGTTAGGTTGGAAAGGGGTAATTTACTTACTTTTTATTGGAAAAGTCAGTAGACGAATTTAAAGTAATTCAATGAGAAAATTAATAATTACGGGGGTAACACAAACACAAATGACTTCTGCAACAATGTGTTACCTCTGGAAGCTCTCTTATTTTATTCTGTTGTAAAAATAACTTCTCTAAGTTAATGAGATATCCAAACTCCAATGGTAAAGATATTAGTTTATTCCCTGCAGCATGAAATTCTTTCAATGAGATTAAAGCACAAAATTCCACAGGCAAATCAGTGAGCAGATTATTGTCAATAGATAAATCTTGTATGCTAGACAAACTGAAAATAGAAACAGAAACCATTCTGAAGTCATATTTATAGCTTTTTTTTAATATCTTGTCATTATTATTAATGTACGTACTTGCAAATTTCCTTCGGCAAAGTTCTTAACTTGTTTCCATTCAGATTCAAAAAAGTCAAATTTTTCAAACCAACTGAAACAACATCACACAATATTGATCATAACACAATGGAATTAAAATATAACAAAAGTAAACTTTTTAAAAAGAAAGTCTATAAGAAATAAAACATCTAATAAATTTGTAAAATACAACAAAAAAAAAGGTTTTAAGATAGGTTCCTTGGAGATGTTATCCAAGAGAGATAAGAAGGTAAATAATAGCAAAATGGTAAAAGAAAAAGGGGACAGGAAAAAGAGCTAATCTTAATTATTGATTATTTAAACAAGCTATGTACATTAGATGGTCAACATTGGTTATTATTTATTTTGTTTGGTATCTTAAGCAAGGGAAAGAATATGTACTTGACTGAAGTGGTGGTATAAGCTGAATTAGTCCCCTTTATACATCATCGTCTGAGTCTTAGTGAACAAAACATGAACAATAGGATGAGACTATAGAAACAATAAATAACTATACAATCTTCCATGTTCGTAGGCTTTCCATTAGTAGAGTAGGTACTGTATTGGCTAGAGAAGCCTGAGAAGACTAGCCATGAGTTCAACTTCAGGTCGTTCCCATTTGTTTTTATTTTTAAATTTTTACTGGTGGTCTAGATCTTTTACAAATTTAATTACATGACTGATCCAAACTAATTGATACAAGTACGCTAATATAAGCTTTGTTTTTTTTAAATATTTTTTTTTGTTTTTCTTGTTTTATTTTGTTTTAAGTAATCACAGCTTCAGGAAGATAAGTTTTTCCTTTAACAGAATATATGATCTGTTCAGAAAGCCTGTTTCTGATCAATAGGCCTATGATTTAAAGTTGGTCAAAGTTTTCTAAAAAGTTTACATTCCAAACATGAAAGTTAATGAAAAACTGAATTTGTTTATATTCCACAAAAAGGAACTAAACAGCTCCCTATTAGCTTTGGCACACATATTTCCTAACTAAAAATAAAACAGTGTAAACATACTTAATAAGTTTCCATTTATGGACATTATCTTATTTCCAAACAGATGAAGTCTTTGAAGGCTTTCAAGATGTTGAAAAACGGAGTCAAATTCTTCAAATTCATTGTTACCCAAATTAAGTGATTGGAGCTGTTAATTAAAATATGTAAATGTATGTATTTAAAAGTAAAATGAAAGATGAATCATAATTTAAATATAGATTATAGATTTTTAAAAAGTCTACATTATCTTATCTTATCTTATATAATACAGACGTTACTTCAAAAAAGAAGATGATTACGTCCTACGCGTCATGCATTTAGTCATGCATATTAACCAATGACTTAAATTCTGCCAAGTCACTGGTTTTTCTGGCTAGCTCAGGCAACCCATTCCATGCTCTAATAGCACTAGGGAAGAAGGAGTATTTGTACAAATTTGTCCTAGCATATGGGACGAGGAATGTGCCTTTATTTTTGTGTCTTTCAGAGTATTTTATTAGATTTTGTTTTTGTATTTGAAGATTATGGTTCAGTGTTTTATGTATAATTGCTACTTTACTTTTGAGTCTTCTGTCCTGAAGGCTTTCTAAATTTAGTGATTTTACTAATGGTGTTACTCTAGTCAAATGTGAATATTCGTTTGTTATGAATCTCACTGCTCTATTTTGTGTTTGTTCCAGTTTCTTAATGTTTTCTTGAGTTGAGGGGTCCCAAACGGTGGATGCATATTCTATTATTGGGCTAACCAAGGTTAAATAACATTTTAGTTTTATGTTCTTATTTGATTTATAGAAATTTCTTTTAATAAACCCTAATGCTTTGTTTGATTTTTTTATAGTTTCATCAATATGTGGATTCCATGACAGTTTTTCATTTATTATAACACATAGGTATTTTGCGTTTTTAGTCTGTGTTACTGGTTTGCCATGAATAAGATAAGTGGAATTAATTTGTTTTAGTTTTTTTGTTACTCTTAACAACTGACATTTTTCTGGGTGGAAAGACATGCTCCAATTTGATTCCCATTTCTGTAATTCATCTAATTCTCTTTGTAAAATATCTGTGTCTTGTATTGTTTTTATTGTTCTATATATTATGCAATCGTCTGCAAATAATCTGACTTTTGTTCCTGAACTAATGCAATTTTGTAAATCATTTATGTAAATTAAAAATAGTAGTGGACCCAAGACTGTTCCTTGAGGTACACCTGAGTTTACTGTTATTGGTGTTGATTTAGAGCCATTTATTATTACAGTTTGTTCTCTCCCTATCAACTATTCACATTAAGTGAAAAGGACATCATATGATTATAACAGACTTAACTGTACATTTTGTTTGTCTGTCACTACGTAATTGTATTAATAGGTTTTAGAACTAAAATTATAATAGCTATTAACTGATGTGGATTATTATTTACACCTTTATTTTTCAAAAATACTACCTCCACCTCTTTTGTTTATCAATTCTAGTAGCCTGATTAGTGATGTACATCTGGCCCTAGAAGATAAAAAAAAAAATGGTAGCCTATCTAATCCCTCCTCCCTTTTCTTTTGCTATTAGTTACAACCCTTTAGTATCTCTTTAATATTTTGCTTTATGCAAGCTATAGACCATATTTTTCTCATTTATTAACTAGTTTTAATCAGTAAATATTATATAATATTTTTATTTTAACTCTTGGCTTTCTCTAAAGCATATTTTCAACATTGTGGATTGCATAGCGAAATTTAAAAAAAGACAAATTAAAGAATATTTCCTTCTACTGATGTAAACAAAAAGAGTCAGAACACAGTATATAGGCTATAGGTGCATCTCTCTTCAAGGAGCTTTCAATAATAAAACAATTATAAAACAAATAAAGAGTTAAGCAAATGCTAATAGATCCTATAAGCTAAAAATAAAAGAAAACCTAAAAAAAAACAAGAGAAAATTCCTTTTCAACATTATTAGTGAAAAAATAATAACAAAAAAAATGGTTTAGCAGATCTAGATCTATAGCTAGACTACATGCAAATTATAATTTACTTTCAATTTTTTTCAAATATAATTTTTCATTGTTGATGTTTTACAAAATTAAAATATCTGCTAATAGAACTAGCTGATGACATTGCAATGTATTGTATTGTCTACAAGTAAATGCTTAAAAAAATTATGGAGAGCCTAGTTAGAGAGGTACCCAAAATTGGCCTCTGCATAAACTTGGATAAAACAAAATTATGAGAGTGGCATATAAGGCTAAATGTGCCCACATAAGACTTGGTAAGACAAAGCTTGAAGAGATGGATAAGTTAAGATATCAAAGCAGCATCATAGCAAACGATGGGGATGCCTACCATGATGTACCATAGCATGCCAAATAGGAAAGGCAGGGATCATTTTCCAAAAGCTGCGCTATTGGACTTGAGACAAAAATCTACATATTTAACACAATCATCATCCCAACAGTGATGTATGCATGTGAGACATGGATTAAGTCATTTGCCAAAATCGAGAGAAGACAAAATGTGGCTCAGCAAAAATAGCATGGCTAAGACTGATTTTAGAAGTCAGTTTGTTACGTGCGCATGTTAGTGTAAATGTGGAACGGTGCGAATGAGTGTTGAAAGGAGAGAACCAAAATGGAAGAATAGAAACTAAATAGTGGTTTTAGTGTTCATGAAGATTAAATTAATTATAACCTATGATGCTGACGTTTTGTGTTGTTGTAATATTAAAAGAGTCTTTTCACATAACAAAATGTAACAGTTACTGAAATAAAGTCTCAAACAAAGAAATCCTATGCCGAAATTGGGACTTGACCACTATATGAGTTGTGACCAAGCATCATATGAGGTCTGAGGACATGTCCTTTGACAGAATGAATTACACATACCAAGAGTTGCAATGGCATGGAGGCCAATATGAGGAAAGCCCAAACATTACTCTTACAATGTTGTCACGCATTGTAAATGACAGATCTTTATAGAGATAGCTTGCTGCCCAATGCTCCAAACAGGGCTGGAGGATCTAAGACTAAGAAGTATAAGTATATCTAGTAGGACTATTTTTACTAGACTTTTATTAATTATAGGCCCACTATTTTGGGCTGGCTAAAAAAAATAGATCTGCAGATCTAGATAATTATCTAGTCCACTGTTGTCTGAAGAGTTTAGATGCATAATTCATAATCAAAATTTATTTAATCTTACTAGAAATAATAGTCATTAGAGATTATTATAATTATGATTATGAATAGATTTTAGATATCTAAAAGTATAGATCCACAGTCTGATTTCTTCTTATAAAGCCACCACAAATGGAGGAACAGGAATACTCTTCTAATGGGTCATTTAAAGTAAAGAAAAACTAGAAAAATCCATTGCAACTGGAGAGCTGACAGCCAAAGAGCAGAGAGGGAAGCACTAGAACTAGCTACAATGCTAGTAAATCATCCAAGTACTCTGCACAGTCAGATTGTCTTTTTAACCAATGCGAAAACAGCCCTCCAATGTTTGGAGTTTGAGTTTTGGCACATCAGCACAATTTAGGCTATGTTGTGCCCGTAATCCTTTATAAACCAATTCAGGACAACACTTATAAAGCTCAACAACAGCAAAGAAAATAATATTCAATGGATACCAGCACTTATTGAACTAGAGGAAATAAGAAGGCTGACACACTTGCCAAAAGTGGGAGAACAAACACACAATTAAAGATTGCACTCTATCCAGAAGAAATTAAGAAGCTAATAGCGAATAGAATAAATGAGAAATGGATATTAAGCTCTCATCCAAATCACATGAAAGTTGATGCCTATTATAAGCTATCCTAACAATTTCAATATCTAATCTTTCCGTTCAGAGCTGGACACAACAAAATGAGACAACATATTTCCCAAAGCTAAAATTTGGAACTAGTGAAATCTGCCCATGTGGAGTGTCACCAGAGATTGTTGACCATGTCATTCAAAACTGCATTCTTTATCAAGAGGCCTGAACAAGACACTGGCCCAAAACATCCCTATAGAAAGAAAACTAAAAAGAGAGCTCCCTGATTTGGAAAACACTGCACAGTTCATCTTGTATACTGGTCTAGTCATCCGAACGCTTCAACATAATAATGAGACTGAGGAAGAAGAAGATATACTGATTCTCTTGTCACACTTTAATTACAATACCTCTATTCAAGTCAGTAGTTCATGGGACCTGAAAACTGGACGGTGGGCGGAGGGTGGAACCTGGATGTTGATCTCAAAAGTGGCTCGAATGATTTTCCTAGTAATTTAACATTGCTGAGAAAAGAATTACTTTTATAGCTCATTGGCCACACAGGGAAACTCGAGTTTGACCTATATTTTTCAAGTAAAAAAAGAAAGAAATTTAAATTTGGCTAGAGAACTAGATCCATCTATAGGTCTAGATCGAAAATCGGTTAGGATAGGACTATCACATTTGGGAATTTCTGAATGTAAGGCATTTTTAATAATTAATAATCGATTCAAAAATTTAATAAATTAATGTTCAAGAAAATTTTGCCCATCATCTTCTTAGTCTAGAGATCTAAAGGCCTATCACTGGAATTTTATAGTCTAGTATAGATCTATATATTCGCTTAACCAGGATTCTTTCTTGGGGGAGGGAGTGAAATGTTGCAGGGTAAAAAATGCTCCATTTTTTTTTTAAAATCTAACATTCATTAGTGATTAAGAAAACAATAAACACTCTTATTTGTTGTTTAAAGGAGGTATTGTCTTTTTTTAAAAATATATTTAGTTTTTTTTTTTTGTTGTGAATAAGTTTGTGAGCATTAAAGTTTTAGTGAGTATGTTTGCATTAGGTGTATGCCACACACTCACAGCTAAGTCATAATGACAATTCAACAGTGTAAATATACCACTAGCAAATCAAGTTCTTTGACAGTTTTTTTTAAACTTGATATTGTAATCTAACATTCATTAGTTATAATAAGAGAAAAACAGTCACTCTAAAAAAAGTTGAATAAAGGCAAAGGAGACAGTCCAGCGATCATCATTCATACTTAATCATACCGATTATGTCTGATTATGATAGATTATAGATCATCAATGATGACTACTCTAAAATAATAGACTTAAATGACTCAAGTCAATAAAATATTATGTAATCTACATCTAGATTATATACAAAAAAATTTAAAGATTAAAAAATTCATTAGATTGCAAAACGACGACGTCCAATGTTAATTAAAATGTTACTCTTTCTTAAACTTAATTATTAATTAGTACCTTTGTTGAGTTTTAGGCTTATTTACCTTATAAAGTGTGATAAATTCTTCGGGAAGTGTCTTTATTTTATTATTTTTTAATTGTAATTGACAAATACAGTCAAGTTTCCCAATAATTTTTGGAATAAACTCCAAGTTTTTATTGCATAACGATAACTTCTTAGGTCTTGATTTTAATGCCAATAAAAGGAGCTTGTCGGCCATTTAGATAAGAATCTTGTTGTCTGGGAGATGACGCCTCTACAGTTAACTAGACTAGATCTAAAATCTAAATCTAGAACTATGGGAAAGGATCAATGGCGAACGCTTTTGTGCCAGTTTTTAGATTAGAATTTAGACTCTATAGCTCCGCAATGGTGAAACTTATTTTAAAAAATGAAAACATCTGCGAACTCATCTATTGGGCGATAAAACTAAATTTGACTTTTTTTGCCATATAAGATATTAAATTTATAATTCAAGTCAAATTGCGGTAGGGGTCGGACCTAATCTGCGAACGTAATTTTCGCGGAAGTCATAATGAGCGAAAGGCCGTAAAAAATAGCGAAATAGCATGTTAAAATATAGTAATTAGTTCTATCATCTAATTTCTTTCAAGAAGCATTATAACTATTGTCCTCCTTCTGGCATTAAATTTGTTTTCACTTTTCCCGTGCTCCACTTCTCCTTTCTCTGTTTGGAACTCATGTCTATATACCCTACGAAACTTGTGATCAAATATTTCTTTTATAGAAAGAAAGGAACTACAAAATTCAAATTCGCGCCCAGTGGCGTAGCTAGGGTGGGGGGGGGGGGGAGGGGGAATTTGAAGATCCCCCCGGCCCCCACTTGAGGGTGGCCCCCAAATGAATGTCGGCCCCCAAATGAATGTCCGAAATTTGTTTTTAAATAAATTAAATATTACGTCACTGTCATGTAATATTGCTTTTCACGTTGTTATATAAGTTAGTGACCCTGTTGCACGTATTCCACACAGATTATTAACTTTCTGTGCTCTCAATTTCAAGGAGTAGCGATGACTAGTGCCGTGTTACTATCAGTTTAGGGTAGTTTATTTCATCATCCTTTCATCATCCTTATCTTTTAAGAAGAAACCTGATAAGAGTACTGAAAACAAAAGAGACATTGAACGTGTCGAGTATGATTCATACAAAGATACAGCAGTCGAAGAAGTGAAAATGTCTCTTTATGAGAGAAGTAGTGCTGAAGAGACTCCATGGGAATACATTTTACCATAGTCAGATAAAACATCTGTAGTAAGTGATGATAACTCAAGCGATGGTCTTCAGAAATCACTTTCTCCAGAAGTGGAAGAAGATGGAATTAAGTACAAAGACTTCGGATATATCAAGCCTGGAATTTTATCTGAGGAACTGCGAGCAAAGATTGTGTTAAAGGGTGGCTTTTTATTCCAAAACAAAGATTAACGGTATCTTTTTTCAGTAGAGTTTACCAAAAATAAATCACGAAATATGACATTATCATGGTTCACTAGAAAGCTTCCAACAGGAGAATTCCACAATCTTGGCTGAAGGAAATTAAAACCCTTTCATGCTTTCTGCAAAATGATGAAAAACGGACGAAACTGATCACCCAATCCATAGAAAAGCAAAAGAAGGTAGTGAATGCTATGGATTTCCTGTAATCAAAATAATCAGAAGAAATAAAAGACTTGATGGGGAGATGAGTTCTGATGTAGGACTGCCAATATAACAGCAATTCAAACTTGTTGCGATAGAAGTGCTGGACAGACTTCATAAGGAGATGAAGGACAGATTCCAAAGGCTGGAAAACCATGTGGACATCTTTGGGTTTCTTTTTGAACCAAGACAACTCTTGGATGAAGACACGTTGATGAAAAACTGTGTTACTTTTGATGAAATGCATGCAAATCGCTTGTTCAATGTCATTGATAAACGAGCAATATTCATTAACAAACCATTGCCACAATGACCAATCGACATATTGAGGAAGCTGGATTCCTATGGTAATGGTGTGTGCTCAAACTTTGCAATATTGCTAACTCAGGCAACTTCCATTGTGTTATGTGAGAGATCATTCTCAAAGCTCAAGTTAATCAAAAACGATCTCAGGAGCACAATGATGCAAAAAGGCTAGGCATGGCTTTAATGTCAGTGGAGTCACAAATACTAGACAGTATCGATGTAGATTGTAGATGATGTTATAGATGCCTTTGCTGCACAGAAAGCACGACGTGAAGCGATATGAATTGAGATTTGTCACTTGCGCATTACTTAACCAATAAACAATGGTATTATTCATTAAAAGATTCTTAATGATTATTTCTTGTTAATTTTACTGATATTCTTACCAGTTAGAATGTAGGCTTATATATTTATTAAGTACATTATCTAATGTCATGATGACAAATGTCAAAATGCAAGGGGCCCCCAAAGAGGTCAATCCCCCCGGTCTCCAAATCCCTAGCTACGCCTCCTTCCTATAGGCTAGCGTCCACGTCGTTTTACTCTCCATTTCATAAACTCTCGTCACTGCGATTATTTTTTTTAAGATCATGTGTTCAGTGCGGCCACTTAATCACCATAATCTCGATCTCACAAGAAGTCCCCCCCCCCCACGCACTGATTGACCCAAATGCAGATCCCGAATGATATGGATTGATGATGTATGGAGTGTGATGTACTTGTTCAGGCTGTCTTGAGGTCAACTCTAGATGACTTGAATTTCAAGCGTTTGAGTTTTATTGTTCGGGTGTATTCAGTGTAGTTGATCAACAATACAGAATAAACAAGACGATCGGTTTAACGAGTATAGAGATGTGGTCAACACTGATGAACAGTTCATAATATATTTATTCCAAGAAAAGGCCACAGTAAAAGTCTCTGTCAACTAAACACGTCTTTACCCTAGAGAATTCTATCGCTAACTGATTTTCCAGTCTCTAACCCAAAATATCCTAAACGTCAGTAGTACCGTTCAATATACGTCTTCTATGGCGCGTCGCTAAATAACTAATACAATAAACTAGGTGTCAAACAGGAGGCAGATCTACAACAGCTTGGGTTTCGAGCGAGGAGACGAAAGGCTCAGGAGAGATCTGATAATGTAGGGATGTGTTGAAAGAGGCAACACTTAAAACAATCTTGAAAGAAAAAAGCATAGAGCTAACTCTCTTCACTAAATCAGACTGATGCGATCCTTGATTATGCACATATTTTTATAATGCTTGCGAATCTTGGAAGCTAACTGCAGAATTAGAGAGAAGACTATTAAAGCATAAAGCAGGTCTAATGGAACTGAGATGCAATACAAATTCGCATCACAAACTAATAAGAGATTAGAAACAGGATCACAATAGACATATTATTAGACCTTCTTGATGATCTGCTAACCACTTTTTTTAAAAAAAAATATGTGCCCTATTACAACGTACCCAGGGCTCGCAAAAACCTTATATAAAAAATTCATTCATGTCGAAAAATTACCTATATTCGATAATGCGCGCACGTTTTTTTTTGTTTTTTGTTTGTTTTTTGTAGCCTATAGGTAGGCCTATAAAAAATAGTTGCGTAAACTATACTTATGAAAATGAATTCTGCACTTCTTTTAAACATTTATACACATTAATATCATTCATAAGTAACAAGAGGTTAGGCCTATAACGAGCCAGTATAAAAAAAGGGAAGACGACAAAACAGGGGTGCCCTCCCCCATCCCCACCCGTATAAAGATCAACTGAGGCGCCATTTCACCCTCACTGGCATAGAGGAAAGTAGCTGGCAGCAGATGGCCTCTGAGTGAGACTGTTGGAGAGCTCTCACATTTATAGGCTGCTAGACAAACATTTTAGACGGAAAGAAAATAGACCGTCAGTGGACAATGGCTTTGCCTGCACGAAATGCGGGAAAATATGCTGGTCGCAGCTGGGCTTGCGAAGTCATCTGAAACACGTAGGCCTATATATACTGCACTCATCCTTAGTCTTCCAAATCGAAGACATTGCCATTCATATAAAAATAGGCCTATTATTTTAATATTTCAATTTACAAACAACAACAATAAATAAGACAAAAAGAAAAACAGATAAATTAATTAATCACTAAATTATCAATGTCTTTTATGCTTATTATTGGGGTGTTTGTAGAAAAGTTTTTTTTAGTTAAAAGGTCATTTTGAGCGAACACCCCTCAATAATTTATTTCAACGGAATGAATAGCCTTGCTTATTCTAGCTAACTATTTCCTCATCTATTTAGAAGCATAATATGCGATTTTAAGCTTATTATAGCGATGTTCGTAGAAAAGTTTTTCAGTTAAAAGGTCATTTTGAGCGAACACCCCTCAAAATTTTTTTTAAACGGAATGAATAGCCTTGGCTATTCTAGCTAACTATTTCCTCATCTATTTACAAGCATAATTTTTTATTTTTTTTTCGGCCGATGTCCATTGGTGCTTTAAAACGTTTTAAGTTCGGACCTATTCACGTTTATCAGGAAACGTTTTGACAATGAAAATGTCCATACATGTCAACTTTGACCTTCAGCTATGCTTTATTGTATGAGGAAAAACGAAAGTGAATATGTGGGAAATGTAGAAAAATGGAGTTTTTGTGATACCAATTTATTGCCTATATACTTAGAATTACGGGGAGGTGTTCACTTTGTATGCTATTTCGCCGATGGGCCTTTCCTAAAATAGTTAACAACCAATATAGAAAAAATAAAATACTTTTAAACACTTTGGCGAGACGCATGGGAAACGTTGCTAAAAGGAAAAAAAGTTAAATTTCGAATGCTGATTTGGATTGTTTATCATTCAAACTGCGGCTATAGTTAATATTGGCAATAGACTGAATAGACTATCTAGTCTAGATCAAGAAATACAGTCAGTACTAATACTAGTAATACAGATCTAAATATCTAGATCTATATATAGATATCTATATATCATTATCTATCTCTATTGTTTCTAGACATTCTACTGTTCTAAGCGGACCCTAGACTTAGAGACTAGAATTAGATTGTGACTGATTGTCTAGATCTATTACTTTTACTATTAGTATTAATAATATTATTAGTTACATATATTACAATATGAATAGTATTAGTAATTCTAAAGTTAAAGAGTTAATTAGATTTAGAGTGACTTAGACTTAACTTAATTAAGACTTAGACTAACTCTAGACTGTCTAGTAGAGTCTAGTCAACTCTAGTCAGTCTAGACTCTAGTCAGTCTAGTGACTCTTAGTCTAGTGCCTAGTGAGGGCCTAGGCCTAGTCAATGACAAGGTAGCTAGACAATAACTGAATAATTATAATTATTATTAATTATAAGACTTGTCTAGAATAGTCTAGAGCTAGATCTAGAGTCTATTCATTGTGATTGCTGAGTGATTATTTGTAATAAATTATGGTATTAGTTTACGAGACTAGAAACGCTAAATCAGGTTTCTCTTATATTTTAAGAATATGCAGAAAAAAATGCAGATTACAAATTTGTAATTTTATTTCCTCTGAGATAAATAGTTTTTAAAATATATATTTTTAAGTTTTATTTCTTATTACCATATACTGTCATTGGAAATACACCATTTTGGTTTTTTAGGCTTAATACTAGACTATCTCCCTTGAAATACTTGCCAACGTTTTTCTGTTGCTGTTTTGTCCTTCTTTCTAGCAGCTATTAGATCTAGATCTAATATTAAAATTCCTTTAAAATGATAGCATAAGAACAAAATTCTTTAAAAAAATTTATTGAAAAAAAAAAGAAACAACAAGTTCATCAATTTATTATTAACATTTTATTTAGACCTTCATTTCAGTAAATACACTTAAAAAGTCATAAGTTGACAGCTTAAGAACAAAAAACTCTCTTTAAAAAAAGTTTAATATAGGTAAGGGATATAAATATGCTTAAAAAAAACATGGTGGTCAGTAAAGGTATCTGGGCATCTAAACAATTACCTTATTAATTTATAATAGAGTCATTCAATGTATAGTCATAATGGTATTAATAGTCTAGTAATCTAGATTTGAGTATAGAATTCTAGATTTCTAGAATTTGCCTACTTTAACTTTGTAAACAAAATTCTTTACTAGACTAAAGTACGAAGTTCAATCGCATTATGCCCGCTGGCAGCAATTTTCACGTTTGGATTTTTATAGCACCGTAATGGTCTGTCCTAAACTGATGGTATCTCTAAATTCCTCGTCTTTTTGTCTATAAAAATAGATCTGATTTAATGTATCACTAGGCTTTTTAAAATTAGATCTGAGGTCAAAGAGGTGTAGGGTGGGTATCGCCAAGCTTATTTTCCCTCGATCGGATTTCTCCTGCCACCTTTCCCATGCTAAACAACTTCAAATAGTCTCTTTGAGCTGATGAGCCATCAGACTTAAAAATAGCCATAAGCCCATGACCCATTTTCACTACCGGGTAGTAAAAAATAATAATTGCACACCTCTTGAGTTTGACCTCATCATTCTACTTCTTCGTTCTCATTGTTATGTTGGAGTGTTCAGATGAGTAGACCAATACATGAGATGAACTGCGCAGTGGTTTCCAAATCAGGGAGCTCTCCATATAGTTTCCTTTCTATTGGGGTGATTTGGGGCCAATGTCTTATCATCATGTACTTAGCCTTTACAAGGAAAAAGAAATAGTATGTGTCGGAAGTGAAGAAAAAAGATGCACGCACAATAGTAATATAGTAGTAATTTGGTAAACATTCAACTAAAAAAGTTTTAGCAATAAAAAGTGAACCGATCGAACCTCTATAAAAATCAGGGCTGTTTGAGCTTCGCACTTTACTATATCTATCTATATTATATACTATAATACTATATAGATCTAGTATCAATTAATCATATTTAATCTGTATCTAGTGAATAGTCATAGTCTAGATCTATTATAGTATTATATTTATACTATTACTATTAGTACTAGATTCTACTAGATCTCTAGTTAACTCTAGTAGTAGTAGATCTGAGTGTTTCTCCAGTACTGGTGCCAAAAAGTGTCACATTATGCTAAAAATTAAAGTTGAAGTTTTTGGTTTCATTTCAACTGTATTCACTTCTTCAACCAGTTCACTTTAAGAATTTATCAATACAAAATGAATTGCAAGATGTGGATTTCGACAGCAGTGTCTATTCATGGGGTACCCCCTTTTGCGTCACAGGTGCATCACCGGAACACCACTTGATAATTTAACAACTACCAATTGATAAATTCATTGTATTTTAGCATAATATAACTGTCTTTATTGTTATTAGTCTTTAGATACTGAAATTTATGCTTTTGCATAGAAAAAGTGGATTTGAGCTCAATTCAAAAATTGGGACACCGTAGCACCTGTGACACTACAAGTTAAAGTTTTTTTAAAAGATATTCTGTGAAAATATAGAAATTATTTTATTTTTGCACCAAAGTGATCCATTAGACTTATTATTAAGTTCACTATTCTAGTCATAAAGTACCCATTTGTAAAAATGCTGCTTTAATTTCACAAAATGTCGCGGGTGCTTCATGGGACACCATTTTTTAAAATAATGTTATAAGTGTACATTTTTGTCTTATCTGTGCACAAGTGAATGATCATTATTATTTTAAATTATTGACAAATATATATTTTATATCTTTTGTTAGTTTTAACACACAGAAAAAGGTTTGAAAAAAAAAAGAAAGAAAAGAAAATGCATAAAACTGTACACAAATTTTATTTGACAAATTCAGAAATCAAAACATTCCACTCTATTGCCATTTGGTATCAACATCACTTCAGTAACAATCATGTCTGCATACACTAACTGTATGTCCTGCACTTCTGGATATACAAATATATTTTTTATTTCTGTGCCTTTTTAAAAAATTATTTCTGCGCTGATCATCCAGGACTTCTATCACAACTCCTGTTAGAATAAATTACCAGCAATGTTGAAAAGTTAATACTTCAATCTAAAACATACTTTGAACTTGTTTATTGAAATTAAAAGGTACACAGTGCAAAAAATTATACCTGGATAGAATATTTCTCCATACTTGACAATCACACAGCTATGTACTTTTGATTAGTGAAGGAAATTGTTTGAGCCTGAAAAAACAACAACATGGGGCTGAAATACTTAATTTCTAAAATGAGTCTAAAATTATTTAGCAGGGTATATTATTAAAAAACAACTTATACAATACAGGTAACATAAGATTCAATGAACATTTTTAAAATGTTTATATGTAAAAGCTCTTTACCTTTGAATTTGAGCATATGGGACTGACATCCAAAGAGTCTTCAAGATTTGACTGAGATTGCAATACTGAAGAAAAAGAAACAATTTCATTTAGAAATCAATTAGGTAATTTTAAAATGAATAATGTTTTTTCTCAGATAATTGTAAAGTGCTATTTAAAAATAAATAAATACAAGTACTTACCATTTTGTTTCTGAAGTTTGAACACCTTCCAAGATCCACATATTTCATCATGCAGGCACTGACTGCCATTTGAATTTCTGCATGGAAAGCAGAAACAGCTTCTATTTCTGTAAGCAATAGTGTTAGGTGTAATACCTCTCACTAGGTCATTGAAAGATCCTTCTTTATTTACTGGTTGCCACTTTGTTACCTTTCGCAGTGTACCATCACTCTGAACATACTCATCCGTCATCTTTGACCATATACTATACTCCACTCTGCTAATTCATCCGTGCAATTTTTTAAAGGCTCAATACTTGTTAATTAAATCCACACCACAGTTGCTAGATGATCTTTCAATACACTTCAGCTTATGAAAACAATTGGCATTAGTTCTTGGGCATAGAGTTAAGTCGAGTGATGAAGCTGGATTTTTTAATGTCACCTCTCTGTGTCCTTTTTTGATCAGAAATTTATTAATGCCCTCTATATAAAGAAAAATCTTCAAACAGAACTCACATAAGCAAGACTGCATCTTATGTTAAGTAGCTTTTGCGGGAAACATTTTCCTGTTTGAGCACTAACAGATGATTGAGATGGATCAGTTCTTGAGACATCCTCTCTACTGTAAAAAATGAATATTGTTTTCAAGGCATTTTGTGCAATGCAATTACTTCGTTTTTTTTTTTCTTGCAATTTGTTCTGATTTGCACTTGGACATAAAACTATTTGGAAGACCAAAATGTTAGAAATGAGTAGCACAACCTTTGAGTTTGTTGTACTTACTAAGGATATTGCAGAGTACTTGTCTATGAGCACTAGACATCTGACTTTTTTTTTTTTTTTTTTTTTTGCTGGTGGAGTGTTGTTAGGTTTTGATACTTTCTTTAATGTTGTTCAGAAAGATGAGCTTTCTTCTCTCAGGTAGGCGCAGAAAGCGTATGTCATGGACAGCTTTACTTTTTCTTGGGGAGCATATTTTTGTGAAACCATCAAAAACTGCAGGATATTTCTTGGGTGACCTAGGCAATTTCATCAAAGCCCTTGAAACAGCCATTCTTTTTGCCACTGGAGTCTGGAATCCAGTACATAGTGATTCACCAACTACTGCTGAAATGACATTAAGTGGACTATTAGCTTGCTGTTTTCTTTCTTTGCGGTTTCTGTTTATCCAAGCTTTTTTATGTGGGCTTAACTAGGCCCTGTATGCAGCTTTTCTCAACCTTTCCTTTTCTCTCCGCTCTAAAACAGCAACACGTGTTAGAGACTCAGGCTTTGATGCTTGTAAATTTAGAGTCTTTCTTGGCTTGTAGACGCCTTGAAACTCTTAACAGATACTCCATTACTGAAATCTGTAATTTATAAAAATGTATAAGTTAAGTATCTAAATAAATAGATCTATTATATATACTAATAACTTTCATAAACATATATTATATATTGGTGCATTATTTAAATCTAGTCTAGTAATGCCCATAATTGCTTGATAGGGATAGACTCAATCAATAGTATAGGACTAGTATTGTTAATTATATTAACTTAAGTTATAATCATTCAGTGGTAGACTGAAAGAACTGAATACAATATAATTGAATATACTGTATAAACAATACAATGGAAATTAAGTGCAGGTTAAACCAAACTTTGTTTTAGATACAATATACATTTTAATATAGAATAGGTCTATAATATAGATCTAGATACTTGTCAATATAAACTTTTTGTTTAGTAATAGGCTTTAAAATTGATTAAGTTTACGATTTAAGACTAAATTGTATTCAAGACGCTTCACGTGACGTCATGATTGAATGGTTAAATTTAGTAACCTCGTAATAAAAAAGCACTTTGATTAGGATATTGCAATCAAACTTATTTGTAATAAGCTTAAATTTCAGTAGAATAATGAAATATCTACGTACCTGATGGGTTGTTGATTCACAAAAGATCACAAAAAACAGATTGCCGGCGATTGATCGTGTCGACCCTTGAGGCGCATCAATGGTTAATTGTGGGACACGCTATTGTTTACGTACTCCTGTTAATTACTACGCTAGTATTTCCAGCGGAAACTGTTCTTCTTTTGTTCTACACAATACCTGTGATGCTCAAAAGAACTCTCATTCATAAAAAGTAGTGTCGTGGGAAAAATAATCCCATTCTTAACACACGCAGCACAGGCCCTTCATTTGGGACACCTCGACCTATTTTAAGCTCGATATGCATGTTTAGAAAGCTTTTAAGAAAAAAAAATTCTTTAAAAGAAATCTTTAATGCTTGTAACAGAAATGTAAAGTTGAGCATATTATTTATTTCTTGTTTACAATTCATAGAGGATTGTAATTACGTATTAAGTGGGACACATCGCGATGCGCCTCAAACGCATTTTCGTGGCCGTGTTTAATCAATATTTTGATAACCTTGAGAAAAACTAAATAATGACATTGAAATATGAGGATCTTGTTAACATATCCCAACAAAAGATGGAAGTTTTATGCCCCTTGGTTTTAGTACGATATTAATTCAATCATACCATGGTGTTCCGTGTTACATCAAAAGCCGCCATTTTGAGTAGTAATTTCACACATTTTTTACAATTTAAATATTTCCCTAGCACCTTATGAGCTCAAAATATCAAAATTTATAGATTAACCATTTCTTAATGCAATGTAATGTAAATTGTCACATTTGAATAACAATCTTATGAAATACAGACTTTTTAGTGAACCAACACCTAGTTGTAACCAGTACTGGAGAAATAGTCATCTACAATCATGTCACTCAATGTAAATCACTAAAATCTGACTAAATGTCTTGATCTACTAAGTCACCTATAATGTCTATGTTAGGTATAATGTTTATGTAGTAATACTGCTTACTGATCTAGATCTATCCCTATAGTAGATTCTAGATCTATCTATAATGCCATAATATGGCTATACTCACTGGCTATAACTATAGTGATATACTGCCTATAGACTTATAATACTTATATCTAGTAGTATACTCTTAAGTCTAAGTCTATCACTATAGTATACTCTTAAGTCTAAGTCTATCACTGAGTTGTATGTATATAATACTATAGCTATACTAGTGTATCAACTTGACTCTAGAGTCTATATATAGATCTAATCAATAGTAATGTAACATCCCTCAAACCATTTTTTTAAACATAAAAATATGTCCCTTTTGTTCCCATTAAGAATCGAGGATAGCATTGATAGTGCTCTTCAGCATCAAAGTCAAGGCTCTTATAAATAATACCCCCGGTACATTATCATTCAGATTGGTACTTTCATCCATTAAAATAGTGCAGACGCTGCTAATCTTTGATGCTAACAATGACTTGAAATTTGTATTATTTGATGTCCTTACCTTACCTTACCTATCCCTTAGACTGTTGGACCGTTGTGGCACCAAGCAAGATTTGTTGACTGTCTTTCTCCATTCCTCCCTGTCTTTTGCCTTGTTTAAAACCTCTATCAATGGTAGGCCTGTCCTTTCTTTTATATTGTCCTCCCAACGCTTTCTCTGTCTGCCTCTTCTAATTTTTCATGATACTGTTCGCTGAAGGAAGATCTTTGCGAGTCCCGTGGATCTTGAAATATGGTCATATATTTTAAGCTTGCATTTCTTTACAATAGTTAGCAGGTCATCATGGCGTCCGATCGCTGCAGCAACCCTGTCTCTAATCTCTTGGCAGTCTTTGAAAGTGATGAATAGGATCCTTCTGTAGCATCTCTATTGCTAGGATCCTCCTCTCTAGCTCTGCAGTCAGCATCCAAGACTCGCAAGCATATAAAAATGTGGCCATGACCAGGGAGCGCATCAGTCTGATTTTGGTGCAGAGGGCCAAGCCCTTGTCTTTCCAAATTATTTTCAGTTTTGAAAGGGCTGCTGTGGACTGTGCTATTCAGGCCAGTAGTTCGGGTTTTGTTCCCTCTTTTGAGACAATAGCTCCGAGGTATTTGAAGCTGTTAACACTAGTCAGCTTTTCACCTCCAATACTGATGCATCTTTTAAAGCTCTGTTGGCTATTGGTCATAATTTGGGTTTTTTGGGCATTGATTTGCATGCCATATGCTGCTAGGTCAGCTAGTTCTTCTTCTGTACCTGCTAGGCCATCAATGTCATTTGTGAAGCGCAAGTTAGTGATTCTTCTTCCTCCAATGCACATTTTCAATTCAGCAGATGCAACATGTATTGAATCATAGAATAAAAATTTGCAATATTACTCCAAAGGTTCAACTTTTATTGAATACTAGAATTTTCATATTGTGAGTGAAACTGTTATTTTAAAATATTGTTTCAAAGCATATTGCGGGCCGCTTTAAACCTCTCCAGCCAGTGGGCCATTGTTTGCCCATCAATGGTTTAGTACAGAGTGCTATTCCATTAAGACTAATACAAATAGATCTATCAAATGAACCAGATTGGAGTTGCCTTTTTTTACATTATCTGTGGCATTTTACGTCTCGAGAGACGATCTTTTCCCTTTGCAACTTCTTGTGTGACTAAAGAGGCCAATCCTTGATACACAGCTGCGATCACAGGTTGGGCATATATAATCACCAGGCGCCGTTGCATTTTCACCCTTCTTTCTGCTTCTATTGTGTATGGCATCTGCAATCTTTGACCCTTCCTTTATGCTCTCTCTCCATGAGGATCTGTCCAGTGCCACCTCTTCCCAGTTGCCAGTGTCGATTTTGAAGAGCTTCATGTCGCGTTTGCATACATCCGTATAACGTAAAAGTGGGCGACCAGCTGCTCTCCTGCCTTCTATTAGATCGCCATACAGGATGTCCTGTGGAAGTCGACCTTCTGGCATTCTACGAACGTGGCCAAGCCAGCCAAGGCGTCTGCTGCTGATAACAGAGTGGATGTCCTGGCACCCTGCTCTTTGTACCACTTCCTCATTGGTTATCTTATCTTGCCACCTTATTTTAAAGATCTGCCTTAGACATCGGAGGTGGAAAACATTCAGCTTTTTTTTCTGCCATGAGTAGGTTGACCATGTTTCACTTCCCTACAGCAAGGTGCTCAACACACAGGTCCGGTAGACTAGGGTTTTAGTACTGTTAGTCAGCAATATGTTGTCCCAGACTCTTTTCTGCAGCCGTGACATGGTGGCCATTGCCTTGGCTATCCTGTTGTTTATGTCTTTATCCAGTAGAGTGTTGTTGGATATGATGGAGCCAAGGTAACAAAAGTGATCAACAATTTCTAGTGGTTGGCCATTAATGCTTACTTGAGGTGCAGTGTTTGTGTTTTGGACAAGTATCTTAGTCTTGCTTTGACTGATGTTTAAGCCGAACTTCTGGCAAGCAGCAGATAGTTTGTCAACCAGGGACTGTAGCTGAATATCAGAATCAGCCACAATTGCTGCATCATCAGCATACAGGAGTTCCCTGATGAGTAGCTTCCTAACCTGGTTTTTGCCCACAGCCTTCATAAATAGTTTTCCAGAGGATCTTTTTATGGAGAAACACACCTTTGTTTATGTCGTTGTATGCATAATGCAGTAGACAGGAGAAGAATATGCCAAACAGAGTAGGTGCGAGCACACATCCCTGCTTGACACCACTGCAAACCTCAAAAGGTCCTGATTGGGCTCCGTTGAATTTGACAGTACA
The DNA here is from genome assembly GCA_036873155.1 of Biomphalaria sudanica. Lineage (NCBI taxonomy): Eukaryota > Metazoa > Mollusca > Gastropoda > Planorbidae > Biomphalaria > Biomphalaria sudanica. The sequence continues at coordinate 887,176 of JAZGLO010006639.1, read as the reverse complement.
TTTAGTTTCCTCGTGGAAGCACTCAATGAACTTCAGTAGTTTGGGAGGGCAACCTATTTTCCTCAGGAGTTTGAAAAGGCCACTTCTGCTGACCATGTCAAAAGCTTTAGTCAGATCAACAAAAACGATGTGAAGGGGTCTGTCTCTCTTGAATTTCTCCTGCAGTAGTCGTAGAGAAGATATCATGTCTATAGTGGATCTACCACTTCTGAATCCACACTGAGATTCTGGGTAGACTCTAGAAGCTATCACTTGCAGCCTGGATAGTGCCACTCTAGCAAAGATTTTGCCCACTATACTGAGGAGAGAGATACCCCTGTAATTGTTGCAGTCACTCCGATCCCCTTTGTTCTTGTATATTGCGACTATATTTGTGTCCTGTGGGTCATGACCTGTTTCCCAACAGCGGCAGAGGAGAATATAGAGTTCAGGTAGCAGGAGTGATTCGTTGACTTTAACTACTTCCACTGGGATACCATCACTCCCTGGAGAATTTCTATTTTTTATGCAGTTAATTGCTTTTTTGAGGTCACTAAGGCTCGGCATCTCATCTAGGCATTCCAATACTGGAAGATCTGGTAGGGAAGCCAAGGCGACATCATCTACTGTATTCTGTGTGGCATAGATTTCGAGGTAGTGTTCTGTCCATTGTTCTAGCTGCTTGGCTTGATCTGTAATTTTTTCTCCTGATTTGGATAGAAGAGGGGCAGGCTTAGACACTGTTGGACCCAGGGCCGCTTTAATGCAATCAAATAGAGCTTTGCTATTTCCTGAGTGGAGACTGTCTTGGATTCTGTTGCAGGTATCCCTCCAAAAGTTGTTAGCACATTTTCTAGCCATTTGTTTCGCCTCTTTATCAGCACTTTTTAAGGCCTCCAAAGATTTTGGACTAGGCTTTGTCTTGTGAGCGAGGTGTGCAGATCGCTTTTTCTCGATGCAAGGTTCCATATGTGCTAGATTCGCCTCAAACCAGTGTACATTTTTGTGTTTTTGAGGCCCAAAGGCGGTGATTGCCGAACTGTAGATTACATCTCTTAATTTGTCCCATCTGATAGAGATGTCTCCTTCATTTTTACATTATAAAGCTATGGTATACCATATGCTATTGGAATAAATTAGTTTTAAAAACTGTTTAGACATTTTAATAAGGAAATAATAAAAATTAACATCAGTAAATGAAATTTTAACTGTAAAGAAAGAAACATAAGGTATCCATTTCAACATAATATTGAATGTATTTATTTCAGCATGGCATCTTTAGATCTTGATGATGATATTCATAGACTGGAAGGCACAAGTGGGAAAGAGACTGGGGGGTTAATCATAATGAAGAAAGGACCATCAAAAGATGGGGATACAGCTCACACTTTTAAAAGGCCAGATATGCCTAAGGTGTCATTGTTAGGCTTAGACAAATTGGCTGCTTCAAAAAGAGAAATAGATAGTGAGATACATATGACACCCAAAAGGTCAAAAGTATCTTCTTATAAAGAAGATGATGAGAATGATGTTGAAGATGATGATTATAAAAAGATGTCCAAAAAATCAAACAAGGATAAAGAAAGGTTAGTGAAAGGCATATCAATAAAGGATTAACTAAAGTCCACAGTTCTTGCTTTAGCACACTGAATAGGAAAAAGATGTGTTCAACACATAGTAAGGTTATGTGATGATTTAATGTACATTTTATAAGGAATTCCTTTCATTTGAGCTATTTAAATTAAGTGTAACATGAATACGAAAGAAAATATGTATATATATCTTCACAGTCATCTTCACATGTTTGTTATTGGTTGTACATAAAGATAAACCTATGTAGGTTTTTTAAAAGTCCTGTTTATAAGTTTTTATTTTCAACTAGCCAGATATGACCTGCGGCCTGCAGGTCTTAGTTTGAGTATTAATTATCTAGTGGATTGGATTTCAATCTATTTCTAACATTGCAAATGTTTCCTTTACATTTTATAGATTTTATCATAAAATAAAAGTAGAGTGAGAAAATGGGTTTACCTGTTTAGCTGACATATTCATTTCAAATATAAAATACTGCAAAAATAGTTTTATCCGATTTGTTAAAAAGTTTCATTTTTTTAATAGAGATATATCAGTGTTTCTTTTTATTTTTAGGGCCTTCTAGTTGTGGGAAGGACATTAAACATATACTATTGTTTCCGCCATGAACTAAAAAACATTTATGCCAATTTTTATCAAGATTGGTCAAAGATTTTGATTGCTATGCGGGACATACATACATACATGCGTCTTAATTTTAGCTTTATATGTTAAATATTAAATAACAACATTCTCTCTTTAACCAGAATGTCATAAATGTCTGCAAGTGCCAGGCAAATAATTTAAGTAATAATTATTTCTTAGTCCACTTTGGAAATGAAAATTTCTGATTTGTTTTCGCATTCAATCGATGTTCCGGCTGGGACTTTGCCGGTAAGTAAGAAAACCAGACTGACTGAAGAAATAAAGGCAGAAGCCATTGTCACAGAAGAAACCCTAATGGAGCTATTGGAACCAAAGCCGTCAGATATCGTTCTTGGTTCCTCTGTTACTTTTAAACTAAACAACTACAGCCTGCAGATGTTGACTGTCATACCTTCTGGACTTTGGATCAAAGAAATTATTTCCTTGCAAAATATGATTGGCTATCTATCCATAATAAAAAAAACTTGGTTGTATCCCTTGCCGAAAAGTTAGCGATCTCGGAGTCGAGGCAAAGATGGGAATGAAGGTATCGAACGAATGGGCTGACAATAAAATAACTAACTTTGGTACTAATCGACAACAGCTCATGTCTTTAAGAAAGAAATTATTTGATCATAAAGAAACTGCGGCACACAAAGCTGGGCTTAAGATCCTAACAGAAGCAGAAGCAGCACATATTGAGAACGTGTTGTTAAAGGCATTAACTCGTGAAAAAATCGTAACTGCAAAGTAGCCAAAGAAAACAAATCATTTCATAATTTTGAATCTGAAATAGATTTTCAATAACTAAATGGAGTTGATATGGGCTGTATTCTTCATTCAACCAATGCTTGCATAAATGTAGTGAATCACATTAGTTGTGAAATGAGAAAAAAATTGTTCCAAGAAATTGTGTGGTTGAACAAAAAAATGTAATTGATCATTGACGAATCAACTACGCTTAGCCAAAAATCAACTTTAATTGTGTATATTTGTGTTTGTCTTGCAGACAGTGGAATGACCTCACCAGTAAATTTATTCTTAGATTTGGTAGAACTCTAAAAGTGTAACCGCAAATGGAGTTTTCGCTTCTTTACTACACTGCCTTCATTTCTATGGGTTAACAGAAGACTTTCTAAGAAGGAACTTAGTTTCTCTCACATGTGATGAAGCAGCTGTGATATTGGGAAGCGAAAGTTGCTAAAAGAAAAGTTTCCATTGATTCTGGTTTGTCCAAATCACTGACTGGAACTCTCCATTGGTGATGTCATAAAACAAATTTTAGGGATCAACAGATTTAAGGCATTCATTGATAAACTAAATGTAGTTTATCATTCTTCACCCTATAATGAATGTTAATCAAGCGATGGTTTGCATCCAGCTTCCATTCTGTTTTAGCAGTTTTGGAAGATTTTGAAGTTTTGGTACAACATTTTGAAGAAGCAAAACTTGATTCAACCAGAGACAAAAAAGATCAAAGCATGTACGAAGGTTTGCAACAAAATATTACTTCTACTCAATTTGTACTAGACCTCGGATTGATCTGCGATGCACTCCAAGAATTGGCAGAGTTAAGTTTGGATTTGCAAGAGCACAACATAGTTAAAAATAAATCAAGCCTGTTATACAGATTTTTGAAGAAGGTAAATTATTCCAGGCCCTTATTATAAAATTGCTGTCACTGCTGTTGATAGTAACCTTTTCAAAGGAGTTTTGCTCACACCAAAAACTGTATCCGCGAGCCACCAATAGAAGTAAATGCTTTTTCCAAAAACCTACAAGAATAAATTAAACAAAGGTTGCTTTCTAGTGAAGATGCTGAGTTGGCATATTGGGGTCGAGTGCAATACAACACTGTATTCACTTAACATTTGTCGAAACAAAAATTAGAAACTTGTCAATAAGATTGCAATTAAACGAAAGAATAATGATTCGCAGATTTTGTGAATATCTCATTGAAAAAAACTTTCCGGATTAACTACTTCCTCTCATTACAATCCCAATTTCTTCAAGAGGATTTTCGCAAATGAATCATATCATCACTCACCCCAACAAGAAGTTCATTGATGACAACAACTGTATCTTCACTGTTATTTATCAGATTAGCTGGACCACCACTCATAAGTTTTGACCCTACAAGATATGTTGATTCATGGTTGCTTAGAGGCAGACATTCAGCCACAGATACAAACAGCAAAGAATGCAGTCGGGAGTGTACGTCAGATGACAACTTGATTAAACTTTGAAATTTATTATGAATAATTTATTCAACATTTATATTTCATTTTCATTTTTAACAGGCTTCTTACCTATAAAACATTAGAGAACTTAACACAATTTTTAAAAGTAAATCAAGAATAACTTAAATAGATTATTAGTTAAATTGTACAAATTATAACAAATGTATACGGCATACTAATAAAATAATAATAAAACAATTTAAGATGGTTAATTATAAAATTAAACTTTCACTGACCTTATTTCCACTGTAGCCTCTCACAACTTACCCATAGAGGAGAATGTCTGTGTCAACTTTACATCATCTGCCCTCTAGATCCTCATTAATCTTGGTTCTCAAAGAAAATTCCTTAGTATTATTATTTTTACAGAGCTTATATCAACTTTGTTTGTCTGTCTGGTAAAAAGTTTGTAAACATTATTTCTCCCACACCCAATTTTTGGATCAAGCTGAAATTTTGAGCAATTATTTCTTTTACCTGACAAAACAAGAATCAATAAAAATTAACTATCGGTAATTAATTATTTTGTTTGGTATCTCGAACAAGGGAAGGAAATTTTATTTGACTGATAAGGTGTTATTAGTTACCTTTGTACTTTGTAGAGAGAAAATTTTGCAACTAACATTAGATAGCTATAAAACTTTCTATTTTCATAAGCACTACCCTGACACATGAATAAGTGTTCTATCTTGAAGAGACTTTAGCCTTTGAATTCAAATTCAGGTCAAAAAAGTTAAAAAGTGATTACCCAGATACCCCTTTCTTTCTCCCCTACTCCTTTCCAACTGGTCCAGACAAGTGATAGGATCATAGTGTATTGAGAAAGCTATAAGCATTAAATTGCGCTAGATCTATTATAAATTTAATGACATGACTTGATAGAAACTAATTGAAACAACTACCTTGAATATAAGCTTTGTTTAAAAATTATTTTTTATATTTTTCTTGTTTATTATTTTTATTATTCTTGTTGTTATTATAATTCAGATATTATCGACATCCTCAAGAAGAAACACCCTCACATCCAGGTGGTGTTAACTCTGAAGCTAAACACAGACTTCAGAAACATAGTAGGTACAAAGATCGTGGTATTTCAGCTTACTCATCTAGCAAAGAAAAGAAAAGAGAGAAAGAGAGAAGAAGAGATAAAGGTAATTAAAAATATTAAACTTTAAAAAAAAAATCCTTTGTTTTAAATTTAAATTAATTTATACAGTAACTTAACAGTAAAATATGTTTTATTTATCATTTATAGATTCCTACAGTGAAAGAAAATCTTTCTATGATGATAGATCAGCTAGATCCTACAGATCTGAGAGAGCATCTAGAGATTGGGAAGAAACACCTGATTCAAGGAGATCATATTATCATGATTCAGTTCAAACTCCTAGTTATAAAATAAAAGGTTAGATTAACATTGATTGGAAGTTCTTTATATAATTAGGTCATTATGTCATATTGATTTAAGAGGGATGTCCCAATGAGTGGCTTATTAATTCTTCATTAAATAGGGTGAAGGTAAAAAGAAGTCACTTGAACAAGCAATAAAAAAATAAGTAAGCTTGGTTTGAAAACAATATTATATAAACAAGCAAAATCTCTTCATGGTTATAAGATTTGTGCTTTAGACTGTAGTCACAATGGTTCCTATTTGAAATCCTGGCTGCTGTGAGCCCCTGTCAGTCCGATGGGATGTAGTGATCTTCATTTCTAAAGGAACGTCTGAAACATGCACAACAATGATCCTGTGCAATAATAGTGTGTGTATTCATTAAAAGACCTAAGTACTAATTTCTTCTATCCTTTATATAGCCCTTGCAAATAATCTCGACAGCAATATTTTTTTAGTTTTAAAAACTTCTTGATCAACAGCACACCATTTACCTCCTGTAGCTCCTATTATTTGCTTAACACAATCTAACTGCTTCTTTACTACACTGCCTTCATGTCTATGGGTTAACAGAAGACTTTCTAAGAAGGAACTTAGTTTCTCTCACATGTGATTGAGAAGCTGTGATGTTGGGATTAGTGACATGACAATATATATTTGTCATTTGGTCAGTTTGTGGGATTATATTTAATCTGATTAGACACTATCATTTATGTTGCTTTGATGAGATCACTTCATTTTGATTGCTGCATCAATTCGAAGAAAGCTTGTTTTGGGAGGATGATCAAGCCACTTAAATAATTAAAAGTTAAAATTACAAGACTTGGGTAACTTGTGGTACGTAGCTTTTTTTGTGTTGTTGTTTTTGAAAGACCATTGTAAGGGGTAAGTAAATCCGAATTTTTTACTGTGTTTAGAGCATTGATCAGCTCCGATTGATTCCATGTAGATGTTGGAATATGTTTTTGTACAATGTTTTTGAATCGTTGTTGCTGTTTCCCACAGATACCCCATCAAGATCATCTTGGGATGATGATGATTTGCCAAGCAATTCTAAGTCATCATGGGATATGCCCACACCATCACGAGATCATTCTAGTACAAAGGAAATAAAGTCAGTCAGGGGTAACAACAAAAATGTAGACAATAGGCAAAGCAGTCGATCAGAAAGAGACAACAAGCCATCAAGGTACATATTATTTAAGTAATGAACTGCTATTAATGCTGAATGTGACCTGTTTTAGTATTCATAGAAAATAAAAATATCTTGGAAATTCACTTTTCACATTTGATCTCACACATGACTTTATTATTATTTTTTTTTCATGTAAATTTGTGAAACTAAAAGTATTTACACTATTTATATGACTAAATATTTCCTTTCCCATCATTATTATACTCCTGTTCCTATAGCAAGCTTCAGTTGTTATTTGACAGGATAGGAAAACTCACATTAACTTCATTAGTAGAATTCTGTGCATTTATGAATATCTTTAATGACTACTCTATTTGTTAAAATCAAGGAAACAAAGTGATTACACTCCTAAAGCCACACCCACTTATAAATATAATGAATGGATGAAAGACAAGAAAACTATTCAGTACACACCAAAAGAAGAAATGAAGTCTGGTAAATATATTAAAGAGAAAAATGATGAAAATCTTCATTTAAGTTTCTAGAAATGTATAAAAACTCATGCAGTTAATATTTCAACACAGAAAATAAAGCAAAGTTTTAATTCCACAAACTTTTTTTCAATTCTGCTTACTCTTTTGAACTGAAGGTAAAGAAAATGTTTTAGAGTTTGAGTCTGAGGAAGATCGCCAAGAATGGGAAAATGAGCAAAAACGTTTGGATAGAGAATGGTATAATCTTGATGAAGGTTATGATGATGAACACAATCCATTTTCTGGAACATCGCAAGCTTACACCAAGAAGAAAGAAGAAGAACTAGAGCAAAAGAAAAAAAAGCGCATGTCAGCACAACAGAGGCAGATCAATAAAGTAAGCATTTATTTTTATTTACTGTGTCAAATTATTGTTTCTTTAACAGTAGCTTTCATTGAGTCTTTAGCGTATCCTAAATTTCACAAGTTTCTTTTAGATGCCCAGACCTGTCTGACACCTGAGCTTGTCTACATCGTGTTTAAGGGATCTTTTTTGTATGCTTGACAAAAAAATTGTCTTAGGCATAAAATCTGGCTAATGGTAAGCCACAAAAAGAGAATTTACATTGACTTCCAACAGAAATGTCTTTGTTAGTTTTATTTGTGGCAAAATATATAGGTCACAGCTGGGTCTGCATCACTATATTCTTCTTTTTCTTGAAACTGTCAGGTAGAGTTGAGCCTTCGGCCTGAATGAGAACATTGTACACTGTTCTGTCTAGCGGTTGGGTCAGACTCGTGGCAAGAGGCCGCGTACACTAAAGACCCCCGCCATTTTCCTTTTCTATACCAGGCTAACCATGCAGGACACGCCATTTATGTAACGGCCCCTTGAGGAACAGCGCCTGGATTGTGACAAGATTGTGGGAGCTTTTTTACAGCTCCGCGCAGTGCAATGAGGATGCTCTCGCACCCCCTTAGGCACCCCAATGGGAGTCGCATCACTATATAAAATATTGCTCTGTACCTAAATCTTTGAGATGATGCCTTATTATTTACATTTGTTTTTTTAAGTTAAGTAATGGGCACTGTAGGAACGAAAAGGATTCTTTAAAAAATGTTCTATAATTGTAAGAAAAAACACTTTAAATAAATAAAAAAAATTTTAAAACAAATATATTTCTTACTAATGCCTTTTCACCGTTAATAATCATTTTTATCTGATTTAGAGATAATTTGCTTCTACAACTATAGTTCCTCATGCTTCTTCATCAAAAAGTTGTTGTCTTTTTGTGTGTGTGTGTGTGCTCCTTTTTCTGTTGTACACTTCTCTTAAACAGTCACTTCATATTAGAATGTATTTTTGTTACCTAACATTCCCTATTTTACTCCTCCCATGGTAGTGTGCACTTATTTCTTCTTGAAATTTATTACATTGTAAATTATGCCTGATATACACTTCAGCTTATCCTTCTATATGTAATTCCACTGATATTACCCTGTGATGGTCACTTAATGACTTTATAGAATTGACTGATATTTTACTCTACTTCTTTTAGTAGTCTAATTTATGTGTAATTTCATTGATAGTGAAATATTTAGCTAATAACATTCATTAATCAATATATTTATGTACTTAGGACAATGAGCTCTGGGAGACTAACAGAATGTTACGAAGTGGTGTTGTCAACAGAGTCAACTTTGATGAAGACTTTGATGATGAAAATGAAGCAAGGGTTCACCTGCAAGTCCTCAACATAGTTCCTCCATTTCTAGATGGTAGGATTGTATTTACCAAACAACCTGAACCTGTGGTTCCTCTCAGGGTATGTGTAACACAGTACCTCTATTTCTACTTAGTAGAGGTCTTTATCAAAAAACAACTGGGGTTCCACTCTTGTATGCTTTAAAAAATTCTTCATTTCTAGAGTCCTCCTTACCTAATTGACTGCTCTTGATTAGTCTCTGGCCACTAATAGAAAATATTCAATAAACATTTTGAAAAAGTTATAGAAATTATATTACATGGTTATTATTTTTTATGTTTTTTTTAAACATGAAACTGTATTTGTATTTGATTAAACTTATATAAATAATTGTTTTATTCCTGTAGAGTCAAGTTTTTTTTCCAAATGATCTCTGCATATTTTCTGTTATTTACATCTCTTTTCTCTGTTCTTGGTTGCTTCACTCAAACATTTATTTTTATCAGGATCCTACCTCAGACATGGCAGTAGTATCCAGAAAAGGTTGTCCAGTGGTCAGAATACACAGAGAACAGAAAGAGAGGAAGAAAGCACAAAAAAAAGAATGGGAATTGGCTGGCACCAACATTGGAAACATAATGGGCATTAAGAAAGTAGACGATGAAGAGGTAAGACATAAGCAAACCAATTCTGTTATTATAGTCTTAGAATTTTAGTTGTTTTTACAAAGCATATAGACTCACTTTGTCTGGTAAAAAGTTTGAACATATTTTTTATCCCACTTCCCATTCTCGGATCAAGTTGAAATTTTGCATAATTATCCATAGTCTATGACAATGCAGGAATAAATCAAAAAATTAACCAGTTATTTAATCAATTAAAACTAATTCATTTGTTTTAAATTATATGGCATAAAAGGGAGCTAAACTCTGTCATTTTTTAGATAAATGGCAGTAATTAGTGGTTCTTTCCCTTAGATAGGCTTTGTTTTTGTTTTTTAAAAGTAATCTTCTTTTCTTTTGCTTGTTAATGTTTTGTACACTTCTAAATCATTTGCCAAGAATGCCATCTATGCTCCAAGACTAATTTAATATATAGTAATAATATTTATTATCCATTGGGAAATTTGTCTTACAATTTGTGCCTTGCACCAAACAAACATTATAACTATAGAAAACCAAAATATACATTCACACCAGACCAGAAATATGTTATTTATGTAAGGTAAAAATGAGAAAAATCAGAGTGTACAGATATAACCATTTATAACAGTATTGGTTCTACTTTCTGTTTCGATCCAGTAATGTAGGACCAGAAATGCTTAAGTATTTTAACTGGCCATCGGTGGTAAGCCTATTCAAATGTGTTTAGACTAATTATGCATGCAGTAAAAATTATACTCTTAATATGACATTACTACATTAGTGCTGTACTTAGTGTTTTTTGATGTTGAATAATGTCTATAAATAGGACAAAACCTTGGAACCCAACTTCAAAGAAGATCACAAATTTGCAGATGTGATGCAGGAGAAAAATGAAGCTGTTAGTGAGTTTGCTTTAAAAAGATCTATAAGAGAGCAGAGGCAATACTTGCCAATATTTGCTGTTAGAAACCAGGTCAGTTGTTCCTTTATTAATTGTAAATTAATTATTGTTTCTTTATTTGTTATTCTATACTAAAAAATCATGTTTGTTTAACTATGCCTGTATTTAGGGCTAGTTCGTCAGTAAGTTGGATCAGAGTTTTTTGCTTATTTTGCTTTTTTTGGTTGTTTTTCCTATTTCTCTGTGTTAGTAGTTTATTAGGATGATCGTCAGCCAACCTTCTGTATCTCACTATAGCTTCTAATGCTGCTCTGTTGCGCCTTAACTTAAGAGGTTCAATATTGGAGTCTATTTCACAGGCTGCTGTGGGAGTAGTTCTTATACCTCCACTAATTAGACACAAGGCTTGGTTTTGGATTGTGTCTAATGATGATTGATAGGTTTTGTTGGCAGCTACTTGTATGGAGAGACAGTTATCCATTACTGATCTGACATATCCAGTGTATAACTGTCTTGAGGTTTTCTTTTCAGCTCCCCAGCAGGATGTTCCTGCTAGGTGTTTTATCATGTTTAATCTTTGTGATGCCTTTTCTTTTAAATCTGCCATAAAGTGTTTTAGAGACAGTCTTTGGCCTAATTTTACACCAAGATATGTTGGATTTTCTTCTTTATTTATTGGTTGTGAGTCTATTTTTAGGATGTAGTTTCTTTTAATGTTTTGTTGCTGTGGCTAAAGATTGAATAAACTGCTTTTTCTTTGTTTATTTCCATTTTCCATACTTTTGAATACGTGGAGATAGTTTGGATCTAGTCAGCACTGGATATTTCTCTGTAGTCCAAATTAAAAGGTTGTCTGCGTAAAGTGCCTTATTGACTGAAATGAGGTCCGGGAGGTCATTCATGAAGATTAGAAAGAGAGTGCAGCTAAGGGCTGAACCTTGTGGTAGTCCTTTTTTTACTAGAGATGGCACCTTCAAATCGGGTTTGGATGGTTCTGTTTTTTAAGAATGCCCTGATCCAGCTGTACATTCTTCCATGGATGCCCATTTTTCTCATCTTCAAAAATAGACCTTTTTCTCCACACTCTATCATAGGCTTGTTGCAAATCTATAAATACTGCTGTAGTGTGCTTGTTTTCATGAAACCCTTCTACTGTGTCCTGGATAAAACGAAAGAGGTGGTCTTCTGTTCTACTTGCTTTCCTGAAGACAGATTGTGTATTATGGAGTGAGCAAGTACTTTCTAGCCACCAATAAAGTCGGTTATTGATAATTTCTTCTGCCATTTTGCCAATATTGGATGTTAGAGATATTGGTCTATAACTTTTTGGGTCTCCAGGTGGTTTATTTTTCTTTAAAATGGGTATTATGTTTGCATTTCTCCATTCCTCTGGTATATCTTCAGTTCTCCATGTTTGGTTGATAAAGTTAAGTATACAGCTTTGGGCCCGTGGTCCTAGTCCCCGGATCATTTCATTCTTATTTTATCGGGTTCAGGGGATTTTCTTGACTTGAGATTTTTTAGGTCAGTATTCAGCTCATGTAGAGTGAAGGGAGTGTCAAAGATCTGACAGTTGAATGTTGGAGCTTTTTCTTCTTTCTCTAAGATATTACTAAAGGCCTGGGCCTGGTCCAGTTGTTTTCTTGGTTTTGTCTTGTTGATGCTGGCAAAGTATTTATTGAAGGTTTCGACCTTTTTAAGGTTTTCTATTATTAGGTCATCAGTGCCTTTTATACGTTGGGGTTTGTTATTTGTTTCTTTCCTGCTAGCCGGTGCAGAAGGGTCCAGGCCTTTCGACCATCCTTGTTTAGATCTAGTTGTTCGCATGTTGTAGTCTACTTTTTCTTTTTTTTTCTGTTTTAATTTTGTATCTTATAAGCCCTGTCAATTTGTTGTACTTTGTCTTGTTCTTTATCTAATTCTGGTGTCCAAAAGGGTTTTGTATTTCCTAACTTGACCTCAAGGGATGTGTTTTTTCGCTGCTTGTAAGATGTTGGAGACTATATTTGCGTAGGTTGAGTTGACATCTGTCTCCATTATGCTTGATAGTCTTGTGTCTGTTTCTTGAGAAAAAGCTGCCCAGTTAGCTTTTTTATAGTTCCATCTAGATGTTTTGCTGGGTTGGTATCTACCTGGTGTTCCAATATCGAGGAGTATAGGCCTGTGGTCACTACCTATGTCTTCAAGTACAGTTGTTTTAGAAGAGTCTGTAATGTCTGTAGAGATAAAAGTTTGGTTAGGTCTGCTAGTACTGTTGTGCGCTCTATGGAGGAATGTCGAAGGTGAGATTTTGTTTTGCAGAAGTTGTAGGTTAGAGGCATTTGTTACATCCTCTATTTCTTTGCCACTCATGTTGTAGTATGGGTAGCCTAGGGAGGGTGCGTGTGCATTAAAGTCACCAGCTATTATTGTCCAACCGGAAGTTGTAGGTCTATTTCTGCTGTTGAAGATGGTGGGCAATAGTAGTTTTTGATGGTTTACTTAGTTCCTCCTCTCCAAAGAAGTATTTCCTGCATGTCGATATCTGTATTGTTCTGTACATGTTTTACTTTTGCTTGAGTGTCGTTTTTTATGAGGGTCATAATTCCCTGATATTTGGTGCAAAGGCATCTGTACTGTGTGTAGCCTGTGATGTTTATTTTTTTCTTGGGCAGTAGTTTTTTATGTAATAGCGCTATGTGTATATCATGCTTCTTAAGTATGTGTTGGAGTTCTGTTGTCTTGTTTTGTAGGCCTAAGATGTTGAGTTGCAAAAGGTTTAGGTGTTTGCTGCTTGTCTGTTTTTTATTTCCAGTAGCTGACTTATCATAGGCAGTCCTGGAAGAAACTACCATGCGCAGACCTTTTAGGAGGCAATGTCTGAGCTTGTATGGATTTTTCGTAAAATTCCTTGGCATTTAGTGTAGGCTGAGTCTTTCTTAAGGCTTTTTTTTTTTTGAAATATATAATCCCCGCATTTTAAGAAAGTTTTTGGTCTTGGCAATTTTCTTCATTACTGTCATGAAAAGAACATCTGGGTCTAAAGACTGTAACCAGAATATCCATGGGGTGGGGTTGGCCAATGGTCCGTTCTCCGCAATCCACAGAACTCTCCAAATGAAACTATTCTGCAGTAGAAAGCTTAAGGTGGACTGTGCCCTGGGTATGCCCTTTGGAATGGTCACATTCTGGATCCAGGCCCCTTCATGCTATCACATTCATCAGATCCAGAAAAAATTTCATGATGGATTTAAATCCAGTAGTAGAGTGTAGTGAGACATAGACCTCCGTCTGGGGAAGAGCAATCCAGACGTCCGTCATAAAGCACCTATAGGAGGGGGGGGGAAGTTCCACTATTATTCGCTTATTGAAATGCAAGTGGAAAGGCAGTGGGGTTATTTATTACTCTTGGTCATTTCCAAGCCCCGATAACCACATGGGGGAATATCGCCACAAAGTGGAGGTTTGGAGTCAGAGTTTTCCTTCTCCTAGATGGGTTGGGTTATTTAGGCTGACATGCCCCATCGACACGAAGCTAAACTGGTTTTGAGGTGCCAGTGTTCCACTTTCATCCCTTCTGTCAGTTTGTAAGAACAGGTTCTGCCGGATTTTTGGGAAAAATCACACGTGAAGGCCAGGAACTGGATTTGACTGTCAGAGGCATTTAGAGACACAAGCCTTGGGAGCATTTCTTGGAAAGTAGGATCTTATCTCCACTTTCATCCCGGTATTGACAGTCCTTGGAACCCTCCTACTCCTCTGCCATAATGAATGGGTGCTTTAGGTTTTTCAAACTTGACCATGTGTTAGGTGACACTAGCTTTGGTGGCTCTAGCTTGTAACTGAGTGCTTGTTAGCCGCCAAGTTCTCTGTGTGATGCAAGGACTGTGATTTCCGTATAGTGAGAAATAATGCCACCTTGTAATAGGCTACAGAATACGCAGTTCAGGAACAATCATGCATTGTCAAAATCAGGTGCTTCCAATCTGGAATGTTTAGTTCTATAAAACCAATTTCTGCCTTAGAAGCTGACTTTAAAAAACAGGTTCAAGCACAAAGTGTAGATCGTATCAGAAAGCAGAAAAATTTGATTGTTTAACCGGGAACGTAGATTTTAAATTCCAGACACTAATTGTGAAAATAAGAATGAAGGTAGATCTAAGAATGCACACCTCTTGAACACTTGGATAGGAGAGAAATTACCAAAATAGTATACCTTTGATAATTTATGATGGATCATGGGATTGATTAAACAAGAAAATATAAAAAATGCTTAAAAAAAAAAAAAATAAAGCTTATATTAAGCATAGTTATATAAATTAGTTTGGATCAGTCTTGTAATTAAATTTGTAATAAATCTAGACTAACAAAAATATATCTGTGCATCTAGAATATTTTGCCCATTGTTTTGTTTTAAAGAAATTTCATACTTTTAGCTTTCTAAATATGCTATGATCCTATCACTTGTCTGGACTTGTTGGGAAAGGTGTGGGGGAAGAAAGAAGGGGGAGTATATGGGGGGATATTACAGTGATTGCTTTTTCAATAAAATAAAGTTTAAAAAAATTGAACGACCTGGATTTTGAACTCGAGGGCACTAGCCTCTTCAAGCTTTCTCAAGCTAACACACCTACTACTGTACTAGAGAAGTGCTTATGAAAATAGAAGGTTTTATAGTTATCTATTGTTAGTTGCAAACTTTAAAGCAAAGTATAAAGGGGACTAATTCAAATTATACCACCACATCAATCAAGTACAATTTCCTTCCTTTGTTCAATACCAGTAGTTATGCTGAGGTTGTCAGTTGTCAATCGGAATTTCCATTTGATTGGAGCAATAAAAATTATCTTATCTTATCTAAATAAATAATTAATTACCAATAGTTAGTTAATTTTTTAAATTGATAAATTTTGTCAGGCTAATAAAATAATTGTGCAAAATTTCAGGTTGATCTGAAATTGGGTGTGGGAGAAATAACATGTACAAACTTTTTACCAGACAGACAGACAGAGTGAGTTAAGCTTTGTAAAATAGTTTATCACTTGGTCAAGAATGGCATACCTAAGCAAAAGACAAAGAAGACAGGAGATGGGTACTTAAAGTTTTAAATTGGTTAATTGAGATAAGCCAAACATTAGCCAGAATAAAAAGAGCGATGGCCAGCTTATGTCATTACCAAGTCTTATATCTAAGTCTGTCAATCTTTTGGCAGTCAAAAAGATAGATGATTGAGCTGGGTAGGCAAAAGAAAGCAGTAGCTACAAAATGATTCTCTGATGTTTATTGTTAGTGAGCTAAGGAGTGTTCTCCTTAGGAACATTACAAGGGTAAGATCTAAGTGGAGACTACTAGATGCAAAAATTATCTCCACTGTATCAATTTGAGCAACATAAAAATTTGTGATCCTTGGTTTAAATGCTTGTGTCTAGTTTTGTGCAATTATTTTATGTTCTAATGTCATTTCTATTTTCAATCATAGCTTTTAACAATCATCAGAGACAACAATGTAATCATTATTGTTGGTGAGACAGGCTCTGGAAAAACAACTCAGCTGACACAGGTATGTATCAGATTTTTTTTTGTCAGCAGTGTGTATCATAAAATAAAGATGAAGTTTAACTATCAACATAATGCATAATAATAGCCCAAACCTCCAGCAAGTTAGTTAATGAATGGGCAGAACATGGCCTGAATTGTGCCAAATATCCAAAATTAAACTAAACAATACTTTTAACAAAGTTTATAATTAATCAATATTTATAAAATGATCCTATCTAAAAATAAATACTAAATTAACTTACACCTTAAAAACTTAGCTTGGTGGTTCACTATTATGTGCTCTTCTATCCTCTTTGCCAAGGCTTGCATACAATTTTGGCCTGGCTATCAATGTAAAAAAAAGACAAGTTCAACACTGTCACGGATGAATGTGTGTATGTATGTATAATCTTTTTTTACTATCTGCGTGAATGACCGGAAGTGTGTTTTGTTGTCAGAGGTTGATCAGAGAGAGTAAAGATGATTATAAAGTTTATGTGTTTAATCTAGTGGTTTCATTGTTTTATTTCGTTAACTAGAACTGAACCAGGGACACCTAAACGTATCGAGACCTAAGGTAGATTCTATAGAGTTATATAATAGGAAAGCTGTGACAAACACCAACCATATCCCAATAAAATATTCATGAACCAAACATACTCATAGATAGCCAGAAACTAGCAAATGTAAAAAAGTTTGTCTATTTGGGAAGGACCATATCAGTCAATGCCTACCTAGGTACAATTCTGTGTTGTTTGTACCATTGCCAGACTTCAAGAATATGTTTGGTCACTCAGCACATCTACAAAACTGTAAGTTTATAGTGCTACTCCCATCACTTTTATTTGCTTCAGAGTCCTGGACCTTATATTCCCTCCAAATCAAAAAGCTGAACTCTGCCTTCACTGTCACAGATGAACTGTATCCATGTCACAGCAAAAAGGTCCTGACTATGATCTTATCTTATCTTATATAATACAGACGTTACTTCAAAAAAGAAGATGATTACGTCCTACGCGTCATGCATTTAGTCATGCATATTAACCAATGACTTAAATTCTGCCAAGTCACTGGTTTTTCTGGCTAGCTCAGGCAACCCATTCCATGCTCTAATAGCACTAGGGAAGAAGGAGTATTTGTACAAATTTGTCCTAGCATATGGGACGAGGAATGTGCCTTTATTTTTGTGTCTTTCAGAGTATTTTATTAAATTTTGTTTTTGTATTTGAAGATTATGGTTCAGTGTTTTATGTATAATTGCTACTTTACTTTTGAGTCTTCTGTCCTGAAGGCTTTCTAAATTTAGTGATTTTACTAATGGTGTTACCCTAGTCAAATGTGAATATTCGTTTGTTATGAATCTCACTGCTCTATTTTGTGTTTGTTCCAGTTTCTTAATGTTTTCTTGAGTTGAGGGGTCCCACACGGTGGATGCATATTCTATTATTGGCCTAACCAAGGTTAAATAACATTTTAGTTTTATGTTCTTATTTGATTTATAGAAATTTCTTTTAATAAACCCTAATGCTTTGTTGGATTTTTTTATAGTTTCATCAATATGTGGATTCCATGACAGTTTTTCATTTATTATAACACCTAGGTATTTTGAGTTTTTAGTCTGTGTTACTGGTTTGCCATGAATAAGATAAGTGGAATTAATTTGTTTAATTTTTTTTTGTTACTCTTAACAACTGACATTTTTCTGGGTGGAAAGACATGCTCCAATTTGATTCCCATTTCTGTAATTCATCTAATTCTCTTTGTAAAATATCTGTGTCTTGTTTTGTTTTTATTGTTCTATATATTATGCAATCGTCTGCAAATAATCTGACTTTTGTTCCTGAACTAATGCAATTTGGTAAATCATTTATGTAAATTAAAAATAGTAGTGGACCCAAGACTGTTCCTTGAGGTACACCTGAGTTTACTGTTATTGGTGTTGATTTAGAGCCATTTATTATTACAGTTTGTTCTCTCCCTATCAGAAAATCTTTAATCCACTGATGCAGTGATCCATTAATGCCAAAATATTTTAATTTTTTAAGCAAACTATGATGGGTGGAACATGTAGTCCGTTTGCCTGAAAATCATCTCCCCAAAAGCCTTTTTTTATGGTGAGCTGTGTGCTGGCAAGTGGTATCTAGGGGGCTAAAAGACACTCTCAAGAGCTCCCTCAAAGAATTAGAAATTGGCATCATGACTGGAGAATGCTAGCCCTTGATCACTTGTCCTGGTGTGAAGCATTGTATTCTACAAGACAAAGACAGCACTCCTCAAAGAACACAGATCACAAAATAGCTGAGGAAAAAATCTGACAACTTAGCAACAGACCCAACCAACCTGTTTGTCTGTCTGTCTGCCTGTCTGTCTGTCTGTCTGTCCCAACCTACCTGTCTGTCTGTCTTTCTGCCTGTCTGTCTGTTTTTCTGTCTTATCTATCTATCCTCTCTCTCTCTAGATATATATATCTAAAATGTAAAGAGGAAAGTTAGGTGTATATATGTATGTATGTATGTCCTGCATAGAAATAAAAACCGTTTGATCAAGCTTAATAAAACTTGGCACAAATACTCCTTAGATCATGGCAGA
This sequence comes from Biomphalaria sudanica, assembly GCA_036873155.1. Classification (NCBI taxonomy): domain Eukaryota; kingdom Metazoa; phylum Mollusca; class Gastropoda; family Planorbidae; genus Biomphalaria; species Biomphalaria sudanica. Next base: position 868,385 of record JAZGLO010006639.1, on the reverse strand, counting down.
GACCATAGTGTATGTTTAATGTAACACCCACAACCTGAAAGCCCTAAAAAAAAAAAAAAAAAAAAAAAACCTAAATAGATCTCTATTAAAGCACAAAACTTTTTAACAAATAGGGCAAATCCGTTTTCAAGGTGTTATATTTGATATGAAGGGTTGAAACCATTTTCACACTCAAAATAAAAAAAAAAGATAAGGAAACATTTTTGACTTAGATCTACATCCATTCCACTATAATACACAAACTAAGGCCAGCAGGTGCTGATAATATCCTGATAGTGTGTGTGTGTATATATATATATATATATATATATATATATATATATATATATATATATATATATATATATATATATTTATATAGTGTGTCATTATTTCCATTTATTTACTTTTTTAACTTTTTGAAACTGACTTGAAATTGAAATGCTTAAAAGATGTACATCTATCAAGAAATGTTTTGGAAGTAAAACTGTTAATGTTTAAGTATATTATTGTATACCAGGTTATGGTAAAGCTGATTGTATTAAATGATATTATTACCACAGTATCTTCATGAAGATGGCTATACCAAGCTAGGTATGATAGGCTGTACTCAGCCTAGACGTGTGGCAGCGATGTCAGTAGCTAAACGTGTAGCTGAAGAGATGAATGTCAAACTTGGTGAAGAAATTGGCTATGCTATTAGATTTGAAGATTGTACATCTGAGGTGAGCATTGAGTGAGTTATTAGTTTATTGACTATTGAGCATGCTGTAAAGAACTTAGGTTATTCACAGCTCCCAAATGTAAAGGGCTTGGGTTCTCTACTATAGATAAATGGCTCGATGTACTAAGGGTATGATTCTATGAAGGGCGTAAATTAATGCCCCAACTGTAGCTCTTTACAAGCGTATAAGTATTATAACATACACTCAACAATGGAGGTATAGAATCAATATTTATTTACAGCAAACAATGTGTTACACATATAATATAAAATACATAATCCTCACTAGTAAGTGTATCTAAATGTGCCCAAATTAAATACTACAGGGCGCCTAGACTAGATGCAATAATAGCTTACATAAGGGTATCGTGAAACAACAGAATCTTACCCCAAATATTCAGTACACACACATAGCAAGAATAATAATATAACAAACATCTCCTTACGCTAGGCATAATAACTGATAAACAATCACAAGCACCCTACTCAGACCAGGTCAGCTCTCCAAATAACTAGACTGACCACAGGAAAATTTTATTGTCCCCCCCCCCCCCCTTGAAAATCCTGTGATAAAGCAGTTCACCCCCACAACTAATAAAATAAACAAACACACACACAACCTCACATCTTACACACTTCCTCTCTTGACACACGCCTTATAACATATTATTTGTTTTTTGAAGACTCAGATGCTCTTTCCTAAATGAAGCTTATTACATCCTTGTCCAAGCCTCCTCCAGGCTGGAAGTGTCCAGGAGACCATCATGATTACAGTCCAACTTGCATACCACATGACCAGGCAGCAAACCAACCAGCCATTTTGTGTTACTTAATTACTTCAATAAGTAGATTGCATTTGATGTTTCAGAAAACTATGATAAAGTATATGACAGATGGTATATTATTGAGAGAATCTTTGAGAGAATCTGATTTAGATAACTACAGTGCTATCATTATGGATGAAGCTCATGAAAGATCGTTGAATACAGATGTTCTGTTTGGTTTACTCAGAAATGTAAGAATTACAACTAGACTATATAAAAAAACAAAAAAACTTTATGACTTAATTTATTACTGTCATACATACATACATTAATATTTAGAAACAAATACGTTTTTTAATGTATATTAACTTTAATTGTAGTTTAAAAAATAAAAATAATTTAAAAAGTAAATTTTTGGATTTGTAAAACTTTCAGATGAAATATTATCATAAGATTTTGTCTAGAAATAATTTGGGAAACTTAAATTTTTCTTTTGTTTTGTCAGCAGTGACTCTTATTTATTTTGTAGATGTCTCTATTTTAACAATTTTGAACAAAAATTATGTTTTGATTGGACTAGCATTTGGATTTGACAAAATCAATTCTAGTCTTAAGGAACTGAAAAATGAACTGCAAAACTAACAATATATATACGCAATAATTGACCTCTATGGTTAGAATAGCTTTATGGTTTAGTAATAGTAAGACTGGTATTCTACTCTTGTTATTTTGTATTAATTAGGTGGTGGCTCGCAGACATGACTTAAAGCTGATTGTCACATCTGCAACCATGGATGCCACCAAGTTTGCCATGTTTTTTGGCAATGTTCCTGTGTTCACAATCCCTGGACGTACTTTCCCTGTGGACATCTTGTACTCCAAAAATCCCCAGGAAGACTATGTTGATGCTGCTGTTAAACAAGCTCTGCAAGTACATCTCGGAGGACAGCCAGGCAAGTCCTGCAGTCAATTGTATAAAGAATATACAAACTCTGTTCCATGTATATATATATATGTATATATAGTAGGCACATCTTGTTGACTTAGATTCAATGAAATATAACATAGTTTTTTATGAGTTGAGAATTAACATTAGATATAATTATGTAGTACAAGACAGTACATTCCTATAAGCCGTGACTGTAAATTTTAAAGTATAAATTATTTAATGATAAGTATGGAAAAAGATGACATTGCATTAGGTATGAATTTGATGGGAAAACATTTGTTAACATAAGTTAAAAAAAACAACATGCTGCTTTTTTCAGGAGATATGCTGATCTTTATGCCTGGTCAAGAAGATATTGAAGTTACTTGTGAACTTATTGCTGGTTAGTTATCATAAATTAGATATCTAGGTTATATGACTTGCTTGACCTTAATCAGTATTTATAACATGCTCATAGTTTTCTAGATAACGCTATCATGTATTTAAATACAAAAATTTAGGCTAATGCTAATTATGTGCTTTTATCACTAGAGCGACTTGGTGAGCTGGATGAAGCTCCTCCTCTGGCTATTCTCCCAATTTATTCCCAGTTGCCTAGTGACTTGCAAGCCAAGATATTTCAAAAAGCACCAGATGGTATTCGAAAATGTGTTGTGGCAACTAACATTGCTGAAACTTCATTAACAGGTAATGTTACACATTTCATTACATTTTAGTCCTTAACCGATGGTAGCAACAAAAATATTGGGCTATAACAACTTCAATCTTTAGATTTTAGTCATTTGACTTGACTAGCATACATTTGATCACATAAGGATCTTTATCTTTATATTATTGATGAAAGATATTTCTCCTTTAAAATTGAACATCAAAAACATTATCACACCTTATAGCATCTTCACTGAATTCTCGCCTCATTTAATTTCTGTATTCCTAGACATAAAAGAAACACACACAAATTTATATGAAAGCACACAAAGTCTGTATTAATATTTTAGATTTTGAATCAAATGTTTCTTCAGGGTGCTCATACTTTTAAATCTTCCAAACTTTCTAGTGGAACTTTAAACCAGTCTTCTAACCATAGGAAATTTAAATCTTTTTTTTTTTCTTTGGAAATCTAGCATTCTAGAAACAAATCACAGACATTTGTTAGCAAAATATTATTTAACAAAGGTTTTTGAAAAGAAATATTTTCTATATTTGACAGTTGATGGCATTATGTTTGTGATTGACTCTGGATATTGTAAACTGAAGGTCTACAACCCAAAGATTGGTATGGATGCCTTGCAGATTTTCCCTATAAGTCAGGTGAACCATCTGTGTATGATAGTCAAGTGGTATAACTCTGTATTCACTAGGGTTGCATTCTAGCTTCAGCTGGATATCAGGCCATTTTTCACTTTCAAGTCATATTCGGCTCCGGCAGGATATCATTGCTGGTGGCGGGATAGGCAAAAGTATATTTTAGTGCCTACATTTATTTAATATGTATAAAGTGGACATGGTTTTATTAACTTACTTTTTTAATGGTATTCATGTGTTTAAATTTAGTATTAACATTAATATATTTATATCATGTTATAAATATATCTATTTAAAATTAAATATTGTGCTTTTAATAGTAATAAATGGTAGGTAGGTGTGGTTATTATTTATGAGCATGCTTAATATGAATAGAAATAAAACTTTACATAATAAATGCACCAAATATACATGGGGTGTTTCTATGCTCTTACATAGCAGCAATGGCTCTAGACACATTTTTTTAGTTTGTGCACCTTGACCTTGGACTGGGTCAATTAATATAACATGTTTGATTCTTTAACACCTAACTAAATAACTAAATGACAACTGACCAGATGTCTGTCTAGTGGTACAGAGAGAGAGCTGAACACCCCACCTCCAAATTTAAGTCCTTAACATTGAGTTAATAGAAAAACATTGACCACATCAATTCAGAAGAGATTAAAGTACTTTGCTAAGACAACATATTGACACTGAGTTTGTTTACTTGGAGATAAATCTCAATTTGGGTCCTGGACTATAGGGCACACCAATACATTAACCAACCAGTCGATGACCTCTGGAATTTCATTAAAAACCATCTTAAAAGCATTATAGAAAATCATATACCAACTAAATACACATCAAACAAAATAAATAAATGCTGGTTTAAAGAAGCTTTGTAAACAGAAGGAAAACCTATATAGAAAATTTAAAGAAACCAAGGCAGAAAGAGTTTACAAAAGTATATAAAAATTAAACACCTAACCCAAAAAGTAAGCAGACAGCTGCAGAGTGAATACATAAACAATGTAATATCTAAAGATAACAACAAAAACCTATGGTCATACATTAAGTCTAAGAAAATGGAAACAACAGGCATAGCGCCATTAAAAGATGAACATAACATAATACATAATGATAATGAAACTAAAGCAAACATCCTAAACAAATACTTTGCATCAGCATTCTCAGCCCCAGGAGACAAAGACATATTTCTTAATTTGAACCAAGTAGACAACATAGAAGATTTAGTAGTACAAGAAAATGGAATTAAAAAACTATTAGCCAACACCAAACCAAATAAAGCGTCTGGACCTGATGGTATTCCAGCTAGATTACTCAAAGAACTAAGCAATGAGCTAGCCCCAGTGTTCAAAATACTCTTTCAGGCATCGCTTAACCAGGGCAGAGTACCAAAGGACTGGAAAGAAGCTAATGTCACCCCCCTATTTAAAAAAGGAGAAAAATCTGACCCAGGAAACTACAGACCAGTATCACTTACCAGCATCACATGTAAAATACTAGAACACATAATATGTAGCAATATCATAAACCACTTAGACAAACATAATGTCCTCACTCCATACCAACATGGCTTTAGGAAATATAGATCATGTGAAACACAACTAATAGGACTAATTGATGATTTCTCAAAAGGTTTAGATAATAGTGAACAAATAGATGCTATCTTACTAGATTTTTCCAAGGCTTTTGACAAAGTTCACCACCATAGTTTGCTTAAAAAATTAAAATATTTCAGCATTAACGGTCCACTGCATCAGTGGATTAAAGATTTTCTGATAGGGAGAGAACAAACTGTAATAATAAATGGCTCTAAATCAACACCAATAACAGTAAACTCAGGTGTACCTCAAGGAACAGTCTTGGGTCCACTACTATTTTTAATTTATATAAATGATTTACCAAATTGCATTAGTTCAGGAACAAAAGTCAGATTATTTGCAGACGATTGCATAATATATAGAACAATAAAAACAAAACAAGACACAGACATTTTACAAAGAGAATTAGATGAATTACAGAAATGGGAATCAAATTGGAGCATGTCTTTCCACCCAGAAAAATGTCAGTTGTTAAGAGTAACAAAAAAACTAAAACAAATTAATTCCACTTATCTTATTCATGGCAAACCAGTAACACAGACTAAAAATGCAAAATACCTAGGTGTTATAATAAATGAAAAACTGGCATGGAATCCACATATTGATGAAAGTATAAAAAAATCCAACAAAGCATTAGGGTTTATTAAAAGAAATTTTTATAAATCAAATAAGAACATAAAACTAAAATGTTATTTAACCTTGGTTAGGCCAATAATAGAATATGCATCCACCGTGTGGGACCCCTCAACTCAAGAAATTATTAAGAAACTGGAACAAACACAAAATAGAGCAGTGAGATTCATAACAAACGAATATTCACATTTGACTAGGGTTACACCATTAGTAAAATCACTAAATTTAGAAAGCCTTCAGGACAGAAGACTCAAAAGTAAAGTAGCAATTATACATAAAACACTGAACCATAATCTTTAAATACAAAAACAAAATTTAATAAAATACTCTGAAAGACACAAAAATAAAGGCACATTCCTCATCCCATATGCTAGGACAAATTTGTACAAATACTCCTTCTTCCCTAGAGCATGGAATGGGTTGTCTGAGCTAGCCAGAAAAACCAGTGACTTGGCAGAATTTAAGTCATTGGTTAATATGCATGACTAAATGCATGACGCGTAGGACGTAATCATCTTCTTTTTTGAAGTAACGTCTGTATTATATAAGATAAGAAGATAATGACCATCATTCAAAATTTATTCCAGACAATAAGGAAAAGTTTATTTTCTTAAAAATAATTGAACTCTGATGTAACAAGTAATGAATTCTATTGAAACTTTTATCCCATCATATACATTTATTTTTCAGTTGTAAATGTGTATTGGCATTATTTTATATTAGCAATATGTATTATTTTGTAAATATAAATTGCTGTTGATTTACTTTTTCAAACATACTATTTTGAATCTTACTTCTGTGTTAAGTGTCCTGAATTGTTAACTGCACTCTACTTAACAATTTGGGAGTATCATTTAACTCCTCATTATTCTGCGGCATTTTACCTGTGGCATTTTACGTCTCGAGAGACGATCTTTTCCCTTTGCAACTTCTTGTGTGACTAAAGAGGCCAATCCTTGATACACAGCTGCGATCACAGGTTGGGCATATATAATCACCAGGCGCCGTTGCATTTTCACCCTTCTTTCTGCTTCTATTGTGTATGGCATCTGCAATCTTTGACCCTTCCTTTATGCTCTCTCTCCATGAGGATCTGTCCAGTGCCACCTCTTCCCAGTTGCTAGTGTCGATTTTGAAGAGCTTCATGTCGCGTTTGCATACATCCGTATAACGTAAAAGTGGGCGACCAGCTGCTCTCCTGCCTTCTATTAGATCGCCATACAGGATGTCCTGTGGAAGTCGACCTTCTGGCATTCTACGAACGTGGCCAAGCCAGCCAAGGCGTCTGCTGCTGATAACAGAGTGGATGTCCTGGCACCCTGCTCTTTGTACCACTTCCTCATTGGTTATCTTATCTTGCCACCTTATTTTAAAGATCTGCCTTAGACATCGGAGGTGGAAAACATTCAGCTTTTTTTTCTGCCATGAGTAGGTTGACCATGTTTCACTTCCCTACAGCAAGGTGCTCAACACACAGGTCCGGTAGACTAGGGTTTTAGTACTGTTAGTCAGCAATATGTTGTCCCAGACTCTTTTCTGCAGCCGTGACATGGTGGCCATTGCCTTGGCTATCCTGTTGTTTATGTCTTTATCCAGTAGAGTGTTGTTGGATATGATGGAGCCAAGGTAACAAAAGTGATCAACAATTTCTAGTGGTTGGCCTTTAATGCTTACTTGAGGTGCAGTGTTTGTGTTTTGGACAAGTATCTTAGTCTTGCTTTGACTGATGTTTAAGCCAAACTTCTGGCAAGCAGCAGATAATTTGTCAACCAGGCACTGTAGCTGAATCTCAGAATCAGCCACAATAGCTGCATCATCAGCATACAGGAGTTCCCTGACGAGTAGCTTCCTAACCTTGGTTTTTGCCCGCAGCCTTGATACATTAAATAGTTTTCCAGAGGATCTTGTATGGAGAAACACACCTTCGTTTATGTCGTTGTATGCATAATTCAGTAGACAGGAGAAGAATATGCCAAACAGAGTAGGTGCGAGCACACATCCCTGCTTGACACCACTGCAAACCTCAAAAGGTGCTGATTGGGCTTCATTGAATTAGACAGTGCATTTAGTTTCCTCGTGAAAACACTCAATGAACTGCAGTAGTTTGTGAGGGCAACCTATTTTCCTCAGGAGTTTGAAAAGGCCACTTCTGCTGACCATGTCAAAAGCTTTAGTCAGATCAACAAAAATGATGTAAAGGGGTCTGTCTCTCTCTCTGAATTTCTCCTGCAGTAGTCGTAGAGAAGATATCATGTCTACAGTGGATCTACCACTCCTGAATCCACACTGAGACTCTGGGTAGACTCTAGAAGCTATCACTTGCAGCCTGGATAGTGCCACTCTAGCAAAGATCTTGCCCACTATACTGAGGAGAGAGATACCCCTGTAATTGTTGCAGTCACTCCGATCCCCTTTGTTCTTGTATATTGTGACTATAGTTGCGTCACGCATGTCCTGTGGGACATGACCTGTTTCCCAACAGCGGCAGAGGAGAATATAGAGTTCAGGGAGCAGGAGTGATTCGTTGACTTTCACTACTTCCACTGGAATACCATCACTCCCAGGAGATTTTCTATTTTTTATGCAGTTAATTGCTTTTTTAAGGTCACTGAGGCTCGGAAGATCATCTAGGCATTCCAGTACTGGAAGGTCTGGTAGAGAAGCCAGAGTGGAGACTGTCGTGGATTCTGTTGCAGGTATCCCTCCAAAAGTTGTTAGCACATTTTCTAGCCATTTGTTTCGCCTCTTTATTAGCACTTTTGAAGGCCTCCAAAGATTTTGGACTAGGCTTTGTCTTGAGAGCGAGGTGTTCAGATCACTTTTTCTCGATGCAAGGTTCCATATGTGCTAGATTCAAACCAGGAAACAAACTCCTCATTATTACCCATTATATTTACTTGGCCACTATGAGTATCAGGCCCTACATGCCAGGACCAAAATTCAGAAGCCTTTAAAACATGAGCTTGATGACCAGTTGATGGCCTAAAATACATGAACACGTACATCTACCCACTAAACATCCCATGCTATACTCTACTGTTTAGAGCTTTACATTAGGTAAATGTACATCTATATATATTCTAGATTGGCCAACCCACACACGCTCTTTACAGTTGGTGGCATGGTACACACAAACTGTTGTATGTTACACAGATTATTCTGTAGTATCTGTTAATAAATAATGATTAACTTTAATTCATCAACCAATAATAAAGTTATTATTTTACTACCCAACCTCCGGCCTGATATCAAAAAGTACTTGTGTTCCACTGGTATTCCTTAAGAGTGACAACTCAGTGAAGATGTGTTTGAGAGGACAAGACATATATTGTTTCTGGTTAGGCTATTTTATAGTTGTCCAAGTCATTGAGGAGGAGAAAGGCTTCACTAACCCATTCAAATCCATTAAATATTTTCAAGGTGCTTTGGCTTAGTTTTCTGTGGACATTCTGTAAAGATCATTTGCTGTCTTATTTCTGGTACCAGGTATTGTCGGAGGAGCCAAGACTAATGTGTTGTAGATTGATTGTCTATTGATCATTGAGATCCCATATTAGCCACCACTGTCATTTTGAATGAATATATGCTCTAATTCTTATGATCTATATATCTTCAATTCACTCAGGAAAGTTTAGAGAATTGTAATAAGTTTTCATTCAAGAAAGTCCATCTGTCCCATAATATAAAATGGCTTCTAAAATGATTTAATAGTATGTAAATAATACTTTATAATGTAATAATTTCCTTTAATTTTTTATTTCTCCAGGCTAATGCCAACCAGAGAGCAGGTCGAGCTGGAAGAACTGGTCCAGGGTAGGAACAAAAAGCTATTATCAAACCATTTTTTTTTAAATGCATCTTTCTTGTATGGTTCTTTTATGTTTGGACTTTTGCAATCAATTTTTCAACCACTTCTATTCATTCAATCATCTTCAAAATGTGCTTGCAAGATCATACTTGATGATGACACAGGAATAAAAAAAATCAACCAATTAATTAATCAAATAGTTGTAATTAATTAATGTTGTTTTTAAATAGAAAATGTACTTAGGAAAGGAAAGCTAACTCATGGGTGGTATGTAATCATAACACAACACACCTGTGTCAATTCTTTTGGTGAATGGTGAGGCCAAAGTGTGACACACACAAATTGAATGTTTAGGTCACAAATCTTTATTACCATTTTCACAAATGTTTTTTTCCTTGGACAAAAAGACTATTAAATAGTTTACTCAAACATGCTAGTTTGAAAATATAACCATTTTTATATCAAATATATTAATTTTAAAGTAAAATTATTTTCATATCATTATGTGGAATCTATTACACATTTAAAATCCTATTGTATGCTATTATAATTTTTTTTTTTTTTAAAAAGGATTAAAAGTATTGATTATTCAAGATTTTTCTTCAATCTCTTTTGAGCTCTGCAATATAATTTTAAACAATTGGTTACAATTCTTTTGATTCCATTTTATAAAGTTGGACTATATTCTTATATAGTAAATTCAAAAAATACTATTAAGTATAGCTATTACATCTATGCATAGTTTAATTTTCTTAGTTCTCTTTGAATTGGACTTCAAAATTATAAAAAGGCTTTTTCCCTTGTTTGCACCACAAATTTCTCAGGCAAGCCTACAGACTCTATACACACAGACAATACAAGGATGAACTGCTCATTACTACAGTACCAGAGATACAGAGAACCAATTTGGCCAATGTTGTTTTATTACTGAAATCTCTGGGTGTTCAAGATCTGCTCCAGTTTCATTTTATGGATCCTCCACCAGAGGTAATTGGAGACACTTTTATATAGTTTGATAAACTTTATCTTCCTCTTCTTCTTCTTCATTCTCATTTTTCATGTTAGAGGGTTCAGATCAGTAATCCTATATCTGAGATGAACCGTGCAGTGGTTTCCAGATCAGGCAGTTCTCCTTATAGTTTTTCTTCTATAGGAGGGTTTTGGGGCCAGAGTCTTGTTCAGGCCTCTTGATATAGTGAGCAACTTTGAAGGACATGGTCAGCTTGCTCCACAAGGACAGGTTTTGCTAGTCCCAACTTTAAGCTTCAGGAACATATTCTGTGTCATTCTGTAGTGTCTGATTCTGAGTATAAAAATTATACATTGGTCATACTGATATAGCTTATAATAGGTGTCCTTTTTTTTGTTATTGGGATATTAGCTGGTCCAATTCTCATTTATTCTACACTCTATCATTGTCATTACTTCTTGTAGATAGAGAGGAATTTTTATTTGTTTGTTCGATCCTCCATCTTTGGCGAGTAAGTCTGCTTTTTTGTTACCTTCAAATTCAAAGTGTGCTGGAATCCATTAAGTTTTACAAGAGCTGTCCTGAGTTGCATTATATAGGAGTTTTTCAGGCTTTGAAGGACTGTTTTGGACAGTAAGATAATTTGGCTGTTTGTTGTACTTGGGTAGATAACTTTATCAATAATACCTTCCTTGGTTACCAAATTATTGTTAAACATGAACTATTTTATCCAGGACAACATCTTGAACTCAATGTATCAACTCTGGGTCTTAGGAGCTTTGGATAACACAGGAACATTAACACCCTTAGGACGCAACATGGTTGAGTTTCCATTAGACCCTGCACTTTCCAAGATGCTTATCGTGTCCGTTGATATGGGATGTAGTGCTGATTGTTTGGTGAGTACTTTTATATTTAGTTGCTTGTGTGGGTGGTGTGTGTGTATGGATACAGTAGATACTTTTTATGGTATGATTAAAATTTGTAAGTTGTCATTTCTAATAGTGTAAGTTGCAAGCAGTAGGCAGGTCCCCCAAGTATATGCTATTTGTCATTGAGTGTCCTTGAAATATGTTACCAACAAATAGGTCTTTGTTTTTATACAAACTACCTTAATGATAGCATCTCCCACAGTTTGAATTGTATTTATTATATACATTGGTTCCTTCTATTGTTTTAGTACTTTGTTTTATGTTTTGGTTTCAAGAATGTCTTCACACTTTGGTTAATATCAACTATCTTTCTAGCTATTACCTTAGTTCTTTGTTTACATCATTAGTTAGACTTGTCTATTTGAATGGTATGGACATTCATGAAACTAAGTTGGTGTCAAATTTATGTCTCCCTCTGTCTTGAAAGACTTTTGATATTGATTTTCCTGCATTTCTGATTGATTAAGTCAGTGGTTGTCTAATTTGTCTACCAAAAGAGCCAGATATTAAAAATCCAAAATTGAAATTAACAGAAAGAGCCATTTTTTTAAATGTAAGCTTTGCTTAATGTGCTCTAGAGGTAGAATTAATCTTATCTTTGCTAAAAATGTCTTAGTTTAACTAGCGGCACATTACATAAAACCTTGAATCATACTTATATAAAGATAATATAAACCTATATTTAAATTCTAACAAGTTATATAGTAGGGTCCATAAATGGTAGCCTTAAAAACTACAAATACTCCAATAATGTGAACAATTGTGTTGCATTTCCTTGGAAAGTAAAGTAAGTCAGGTTTTTAATTTTAAGGCACAACTCTAAAAGTTTTCATTCATTGGCCAATTTCTTAATGTACATTTGATAAAGTTTATGCTTGAGAATAATTGTTTGCTATTGTTAGCTAGTTTCTTCAGTTGATCATATGAATCAGGAATGTTATTCCAGGAGCTACAAATTAAAACATGTTGCCTCTCCAGATCTTTCAAAACAAAATCTGCACAATTTTATTGCAGCAACTAAAAATTGTTACAAAGACCTTAGAATTTTGATGTCCTCAATTATTTTTTAATCCAGCACTAAATTTCAAAGCTGCAAATATCAATATTAAGGGCTAAAAATTGGTTTCTGTTTTATTGAAATGTATTTTAGAAAAAAAAAAATTGAAACCTGCTGAGAAAAGCTCCTTTGATATTTAACAGTGTTGTTCTGAAATAGCAAATGGCAATATTCAAATTAATTTGTAGATAATATTTCAATTATTAATGGGTATGGGACTTCGAAAAAATTGGGTTTCCTTTTCAATTAAAATAAAGATTTAGATGAGATGGATCAGCTTTCAAAGCCACCATAAATGTTGGTCTTGGTATTCTTCTGTGGGCTGTTTCATTAGAAGATGCAAAAGAAAGGTTTCTGGTAATAGGTATGTGATGGTGGTGTAGAGCTACCATTTCAAGGAAGCAAAAAAAAAAAAAGGACCTATCAAAATATATACCTATACCAATTTTTTTTTAAGATACTGAAGGACAAAAAATTTTCTTGTCAAAACAATCAACTTACATCAACTATTTCTGCTTGGTATCAGCTTGTATTTGTAGTGAAAAGAAAATTATTTAACACTTGGATATTTTGAAGTTTGTTGATAGATTTATCATTTAGAAATGATAAATTATAACAATCTTGTCATAGTCTAAATAAATCATTATGCATACATTATTTTAAAAGATTTTTTACTGGTATTTTATAGGATGTAATGTTAAAAACATATTTTATCTTCATGGTTCTTGGAATCTTTACAAACAGTACACTGAGTTTACCAGTAAAGTAAATTTGATAAAATTGTGAATAAGTTTTGACACTTTGGATTCTTTGTGGTGACCTAAATAAGCACTTTAATTTGTGTAATTAAACAGCAACTATTTTATTTTAAAGCCATTTATTTTTTTGGTAAGAACTAGTCAACCAGCGGTGTAGCATACGCTGCTATTTTGCAGGGCCGGCCTTAGGCCACTGCAACCTATGCGACAGCAGTGAGCCCCGCACTTTTATAGGACCCACACTTTCATAGGACCCGTGCTAATTTAAGGTGTATAAATTATTAAATTAAACCATTTTATAAATTAAAACAGATTTCCCGCACCCTCCTGTCGATTTACCAGGAGCTCCTGGAAATCTCCCGAATTTGCAAAAGATACGAAAAAGTCCTTAAAATATAGGGAAATATATTGACAAAAATTGTCATTTTGGGGTGTCATTCAATATGGAAAACGCCAATCCTACACGCGATAAATAAAAACGGCATTATGCATTAGCTGTAATTGTGCAATCTGGTGAAAGAAGCTTCTCGCGCCTCAAACTAATGAAGAATTACTTGATGTCAACAATTCTCAAAGATAGATTGAAACATTTTGTAATTCTTGCTATTTTTCGTGGGGTGATTTATTCTTCTCATCCAAACTCTTGAGCGGCGAAGAAAATTATATATATAGATTCCATTGACTAGCTCTTACAATCTCCTAAGTGGGCTTGCTTTTCAGTTTGCACGTACATTTGGCTTGTGTAACAAGGCAATATCAAAACAAAGCATTTTATTTGTACACGAAACACATTATATTTTCTATAGGTTGCAGTAAAATTTAAAAAATGAACATAAATGAAGAAATAAATCACTGAAACAATTCTTTCCATCAATCCTTGTTTTGTTTTACAAAACAGTCGTAGGAACAAGTCATGAAAAAAAAAAAACAACTTTTCTTCACAATTTTCTTCTTCTTCTCTTTTTTTTTCCTTTGAATTTGTCTCGAAAGTGATAGTATTAAGAATATTTTAAACCATGAAATAGGTGCATAATCATTTTGATGTTGAGTTTGATATATTGATTATATTGTTATAATATTATTGATGATGCACTGCTGTGTTAAATGATAAAATGAAGATTGACTAGTAACTAGAAATGTGAGTGTTATCCATGGACGTACAAATGTTAAGGTATGATTCCTCTGTTTTGCATATCTGTTGCATTGTACAGAAGAGCCTATATCACAGTTAGCATTGTCTAGCCTCTCTACGTAGAATTGTCTATACTCACACAATGTTAGAATGGTCTATCCTTTTGATGTTTATTGGTCAGGTAGATTACTTGACATCCTTTTGAAAAGTTTTTTTAAAAATAATTAAGTGTCCTGAGTATCAAGACCTTGACCTACTTATGTTTGTTGTTTCCATAGCTCATCTTCTGAATCAATGTGACCTTCTGGACATGACTTCATTACACATACACAAGCATGTTCATTGGTTGATTTCACTTGACCATCATGGTGCTTCATTTGAAATCCTATCAACTTTTGTTCTTGTGTTGTTTGCTTGTTCAGTTGGCCACACTTCTTTCTGACTTGTCTATCCTTGACTAGAATTAAGATAACAACCACTATACATGGGACCAAAAATAGTATTCCAGCCATTATACCTACAAGTATTTTCATAGAATTTTCATTCCAGTGAGCACAGGCCTCTTTAACAGCTGTTGCATTGACCATGGCATGAACACATATAACATAGTCTTCATCTTCATGCAGTGAGTGCAGAGTGAAGGCTCGGACATATTTACCTAATTTGGAAGAATCAAAGTGTTCTCTTTTATTAATGCGATATGTCACTAGAAAGCCAGTTACTTGAGTATTGTTAGACTCATATGTCCAGTAAGCTGTAACAGAATCCTTGTAGCTTTGCAATGTGATGGTCAGTTGAGTGGAGTTCCAGTTATTATCCACATCATTTAGAGTAGCTACTTGTGTCTTTTTAAGTCCTTTTGCATTAGCATATGGCTTCAATCGTGTGAAAGTATTTTCTGGTCTGTTTGCTTTGTTGGCTTTTGAATTAGGTGTTGAGTGGAGCTTAACTGTTGTTTGAGGTGTTGACTGGAGCTTAACAGCTGTTTGTGGTGTTGTACTGAGTTCAACAGCTGTTTGAAAATCTATATTCTGTTCAAATATATGTCTTTCATTTTGTAAGGTAGCATGATCTTTGTGTATGCCATCAGAAGGCACAGGTTTGAGTGTATTGAGACTGTTCTTTGTGCTGTTATATATTTCTTCGGCATTCATTTTTTGACTTTCAGTCTGACTCTCTTGATTTGTTTGGGGCCACTTAGTAAAACTTGATACATTATTATTTTCTTTATTTACAGTATTATGTATAGTTAAGTCTCTCTGTTGATTAATACCCTGTTGTGGCATTAACAATTCTCTTAGATTGATTTCAGGTAACTCTGGCTCTTCTCTTACATTAAGATCATCTTGTGACATTAATACATCCACTAGATTTTTGTTAGATGATACTGACACTTCCATAAGTTTGAGGTCAGTTGACATTGTAACACCTGTGTGTATGTTGTCACCCTGACTTGTATTGCTTAAAGAGTTCATTATTTCTATTTTATTACTAAGCAGGGAGCCAATGGCTGATCCAGGTTCAGGTTCATTAGTATTATGTGTCTTGGTCAATGAGTTTGGATTGACCTGCTGAGAGAAATACTCAATACTATTGTCCAGTGTTTGGTGACTAGATACAGATGTTTCATTTGGTGTGGTCAGCATGGCAGTGAAGTTAAGCTGCCTTGTAGAGTGAGGTCTACTTGAGAAGTTTTGATCTCTGTGTGATAGTGAATGTGACATCGAAGTGACATTGCTCACAGTGTTCCAGTCTAGCAGTAAAGATGAAGATGTTATGCTAGGCAAGGCTGATATCACACTAATGAACGTCAGATGATTGTAGAACACAACAAAAAACAGTTGCATCATAAATCTGAAAAAAAAAAAAAAAACAAGTATCCTAATTATGTTCACATTTGAAACTTAGTTTTAGAATCTAGAATGAACTTTGTTTCCATCTAGTCTTCAAATTTTAGTCTACAATCCTAAGACTAAGACTGCTTTATTGATCCTTATGGAGGTTTGTTGGGATTACAAGGGCTCTTTTCTGATATAAAGACAACATTTGGGGTGGGTGGGGGGGGGGAGATATAAGAAACATGTTAAGATGTTAAGAAACCCAGTGTCAATGTATTTTCATAGTTTTACCAATACCCTCTTCTATACTCTTGTTCTAACTTTTTGCCAGAACATGAGAGACTTTATTTACCTAGAAGTGTATGGGCCTTGCATCGCTAACAAATCAAACCCTGACTCAAAATAGTTCGTTGAATGTTTTTATGAGGAAACAAAATTTTCAGTAAAATTGAATGGAGCCCAATCAGCACTTTTTGAGGTCATCAGTAGTGTCAAACAGAGATGCGTGCTCGCATGTAGTCTGTTTGGTATATTATGTTATAATCCTGTCCACTACGTTATGCTTACATCGACATCACTGCACCTTACGTGACCATTAATGGCCAGCCTCTGGAAATAGTTCACCATTTTGTGTGTGTGTGTGTGTCAACTTGTCTTTCATCATCTCCAAGAATGTGTTACTAAACAACAGGATAGATGAAGCAATGGGGACTATTTGACGGCTGCAGAAAAGAGTGTGGGACAATACCTTGTTGAATGCCAATACCGAAGTTCTAGTCTACCGAACCTGTGCGATGATTGCCAATACCGAAGCTCTAGTCTACCGGACCTGTGCGATGAATGCCAATACCGAAGCTCTAGTCTACCGGACCTGTGCGATGAGCACTCAGCTATATGGCATTGAAACATGGTCCCCCTATTCTTGTCAGGAAAAAAAAAGATGCCTAAGACGTATTCTTAAAGTATTCTTAAAGTAACGCGGCAAGATAACGAGGAAGTCCTGCGAAGAGTAGGGTGCCAGTTTTCAATTTATTTATTGAATCATGATGAATTGTTATTATTTTTACAAAGATTATATCAATTCACTCTGTCTGTCTCTCTGTCTGTCTGGTAAAAAGTTTGAAAATGTTTTTTCTCCTATTTCCCATTCTCGGATCAAGTTAAAACTTTGCACAATTATTCATTGAACCTGACAAGATTTGAATCAACAAAAAAAAATTAACCAATTAGTTTATTAATTTTTGGTGATTAATTATTTTTTTTAAAGGCTACTTAATGAGATATATATACGGATTTAATCCTCTTATTACGTTTTGACACTTATGTTCTCCCTTTTTCTATTCTCGGATCAATTTGAAAATTTGCACAATTATTCACAGTCCAGAATCAATCGAAAAACTAACAAATAATTTAATCATTCAGTACTAATAAATTAATTTTGTTTTATATAGCAGATAAATGATTGTAATTAGCGGTACTTTCCCTTAGATAAGCTTTGTTTTTAAAAAGTATTATTGTTTTCTAAGCATTTAATGACAGAGACACAGTTTCAACTACAATTCCACACCTACCAAAATGAAATATATCAACAATTCTAATTTTTATTTTTTCAATATTAAGTGACTTGAAAGAAAAATACCTATATGGAATATTTTATGTACCATTCTTGCTATAAGGTATACGGTGTGTGATGTGTGGCTGAATGACAAGAGTCGTTTGGCTACTTATCAAGTGGGCTCCAGTTTAATCCCCACTCGAGTAGAGTTCTGTTTGCTGAGCGCCTAAAGGCAGGAAGGAAACCAGGTGTCCCCTCCACCGTCCCACTTGGACCTTAGCGCTCTGTGAAGGTTATAAGAAGTTAAAGGGTATTGACTTTTTTTTTTCTTTTCTTGCTGTAGGCCGTAAGCGGTGTCAAGTTTTTTTTTACCCTTTGACGTCATTCAGAAAGTTTTCATTCATAACTATTTTAACCAAAATTAATGTTTTGATAATGAAACATTTTCAAACCGATATAAAGGTCGACCTCGAGTTTTTCTTATGTGGCCAATAAGCTGAGAATTCTTTTCTCATTTATATTGAAATATTAAGAAAATTGTTAGAACCGCTTTCGAAATAAAATATATAAATATATATATACCTCCCATGTTTAAGATCTACTGTTTCTTATATTTATGGCTTTGCGTCACTTCATTTTATCGTAGTTGGAGCAAACTATTGGTGAAGTGGAAAAGGGGGGGGGGAGCTTTGGAAGGTGTCTGTGCAATAAAACGTAGTGTTTCCTATCTTCACTAGTGTATAGTTTACATAACCACATTTAGAAGTCTGTACAATTATACTTTTTGTTTTGTATTCTGCATGTATAGTATTGACACATTCTCTGGGAGGACTGAACATTTCCCTCTCCACAATTAACACTGTCTGGTACAATTTGTTTGTCGATAAATAAAAAAACAACAACTAATTAGTTAATTAATTATTGGTAACTATTTATTTTGCTTGTTATCTAACTAGGGTATGGACTGGTAATTGATTGATGTGGAGGTATAAAGTTGAATTTGACCGCTTTATACTTTGTGTCGACCAGATTACTTTAAAACCTTATATTTTCATAAGCCATAAGTGGTTAGTGTATTGCCTTGAGGAGGCTTAAGCCCTAGAGTTAGAATTCAAGTCGTACAACTTTTTTTTAAAAAGTATAAATTGCTTTTAAAAATCTGTCAGTGTTAACTTCACTCAGATACCTCTCTCCCCCCCAACTGGTTCTAACAAGTGTTTGACTGTAGCGCATTGAGCAAGCTAAAAGCATTAAATTGCGCTAAACAAAAAAAAAATTGGTAAAAATATTTCTAATCGCATAGTTTTGTTATTGTTAGTTTAGATCTATTACAAATTTAATTACATGACTGATCCAAACTATTAATACAATTACACTTGATGTAAGATTTTTTTATATTTAATCAATCAATGGACATACCCTTTTTACTTTTCTGTACTATCTAACATCACATTTAAACTATTGTTAAAAACAACAACAACGAATTCTGCCCATTGAATGTATAAACCAAAATGTTTCCGCTTGTCACAAGGTTTAATGTGAACTTCTAACGTCACTTTCTTGACGCGTTCATCGAGACAAATCTTTATAGTAAGCAACGTGTGGTCGGTGGAGACCAATCGCTCGTTGTCACGTCACATGTCTGTGTTCAGGCCTACTATAATGACTGGTCTCGGTTAAATTGTGCTAAATTCACTAAGGCCTTGTTACTCTACATAGCAGCTTCGAAACTTGTGAAACAAATCGACTGAAAATAAGAGAAAACTCTTCAGGACTAATGTTGTTTCCAGATAGTCTAGAATCTAGAACACTCTACAAGTAAACGTGAACGTGTTTGTCTGTATCGAGTCTCAAGTTTCTAGATTTGATATTCAGTTCTTTCTACGTGACACTACCAATAGTTGTGTGGTGAAACAACTAGTACTGTTAAATATCAGCTTTGTTTCAACTCTAGTTCAATCCATTGTTCTGTGTTTTTGCTCTAGAAGTCACTGGGAGATACACTTCTCATTGTACTCAGAGAACACAATTACCGACTTTTGGAAAACCAAGAATTAATTGGTTCATTAATAGGTTGTGCTATGTAATAGGTTGTGTTATGTAATAGACTGTGTTATGTAATAGGTTGTGTTATGTAATAGACTGTGTTATGTAATAGGTTGTGTTATGTAATAGGCTGTGTTATGTAATAGACTGTGTTATGTAATAGGCTGGATACTTCCCAGGCTACAAAAACTTGCTGATTGGGTCTATTCAGAATCACAGTGCGGCTTTCACAATTGACATGATTTTCTCCATCCGTCAACTTCAGGAAAATGCCTTTGAACATTGCTTTCATTTACCTGACAAAGGCCTTTGATCTAGCCAGCAGTGAAAGCCTCTTTAAAATCCTACAGATAATAGGTTGTCCACCCAAGCTGCTAAATGTTATTATCTCTTTCACGAAAATATAATGGGTACTGTGCAGTTCAACGGCGCCTGCTCCGAATTTTTCAGTATAAACAGCGGAGTCAAACAAGGTTGTGCTCTGGCCCCAACCCTTTTTGGAACACTCTTTTCAATGTTAATCCACCACGCTTTTGACAAATCCACCGAAGGCATCTATCTCCATTCCAGGGCAAACTTCTAAATATTGCTAGACTGAGGGCCAAAACTAAAACCAAAACCACCCTCGTAAGAGGTATGCTATTCGTGGTTGACGCAGCGGTAGTGGCACACTCATAAGAGGAGCTTCAGTCACTAATGTCCCGCTTCTCTTAGGCTTGTAAAGAATATGGCCTAACCAAAAACTTATGTTATGGGACCACCTGCTACAGCACCATCCTCCATCCTCATTGACGATAACAAGCTGGATGCCGTAAATGAATTTTGCTATCTTGGTTCTACAATTCAAGATGACTTGTCTCTAATAGAGGAGATCAAAAAACGCCTAGGGAAGGCCGCATCAACATTCGCTAGACTTCGACCAAGAGTTTGGGAAAACCAGAAGCTCACCACAGCGACCAAGATGGAGGTCTACAAGGCATGCGTTCCTAGCACGCTTTTGTATGGCAGTGAATCGTTGACTACCTACACAAAACAAGAAAGAAAACTAAACTCACTCCACTTGCGCTGCCTTCGAAGGCACTTGAAAACAAGAGAACAGGCCTTCCCAGCATCTTTACAGTTCTCAGGCAACGCCGCCTGCGCTTGCTCGGACATGTTCGCCGTTGGAAGACAATCGCATCCCGAAAATCATTCTGTACGGGCAACTCGCGTCTGGCTCAAGAAAAACTTTTCGCCCTTAACTCCGTTACGTGGATGTGATTAAAAGGGATTTAAAATCAGTGAACTTTGATACTGACCATTGGAAAGACATAGCCCTAGACCGCAGCAGTTGGAGAGAGACGGTGACCAAGAAAGCTATGGACAAGGAGAAAACATCGGCCTCAGCTCTTGAAGAATAGCATGCCATACGTAGAATGGCCGGCTCCTCTACCACCAAAGCGAAAGCCACCTTGACCTGCAATATATGTGGGCGGGAGGGTGTCTCTCCAAAATAGGGCTCCACAGCCACATGAAAACGTGTTCGTGATGAACCATAGTCGTTCTACGACTGAAGAAGGCCAATATGTAATAGACTGTGTTATGTAATAGTCTGTTATTATTATGTTGTTTTGTGTAATATGCTGTGTAATGTAATAGGTAGTGTTATGTTATAGGCGAACTTCCATTACCGTAAGTCATTATCTCTAAATGTAAAAAAAAATATATATAAAAAATCCTGCAATATTTACGCTGGCTGTTTGCAGGCAAGCGACATGTAGCATCTCGTGTATTATTTGTACTGGTTGCTGTTGATAGTTTAAACTTCAAACAATTATCTATTGTACCTAACAAAACATTAACCAATTAGGCAATTAATTATTGATAATAATTTTTTTATATTGAATAGGTAATAACTTCTACATTATTGAGAGATATATTTGTAAGTGTAGAGTTCTTCCCCTTGGATAGCCTTTTTTTTGTTTTTGTTTTATATTTTGCTTCTTTTATTTGTTTTCCTCTATCATTAGATAAAGCCTTACCTCAAATTTGTTTCATATCTACTATGTAATGCACGTCTAAAGACTCTAAGTAACTCCGGCAGTTATGATAATATTGGAAAATGGAATTGAAAATGTCTGTAAAATCAGCAAACAATTCTGAAGTTGAATAATAGTACGATAAAGATTTAAATCTAAGACCCAGACAAAACTATGCTAGACTCACTGGAAATCAATGAGGACACAGATTTATATCTAAGTTGCAGACAAAACTATGCGAGACTCACTGGAAAGGAATGAGGACATAGGTCTAGGTACCAGACACTATATTTGCACTCATTGCTTTGAAAGCAATGTTGAGTTTACTGAACCGAGAAACTCTACACCGAAATCAAACAGCCATATCATCATTTCTTGTGATATATGCTCTAGATCTACCTTGTCTGAGTTGGTATTTGTGATCACGACCTACACTGCTGACAAAAAAAAAATACAGGAACTTTTATAGAACATTCAATGTTATCATTATTTAAATTTCCTACGTTTTGAGAAAAACAAAGTAGAACACTGAGTTAACTTTAGATATAGTTCAAACTCAACAAAAGAGTCCTATAATACATTTGTTTAGGTTTTCAGAATTCACTCATTAGTGTGGCCTTAACTTGTGAGGTAAAACCTGAACATAGGATCATTACTATGTTATGTAGTTTACATTTAATGAGCCCCTCAACAGATTTACTTAATATGAACATCTCATTACTAACTGTTCTTACCGTAGTAGGCGTCGATTATTATTAAATCCCATTCGAATCCTGTAACACTGTCAGCTCCTGTGTCATTTCTAATTAGCTGATCATTTCATTAACTGGTGGAATGTAATCAACACATCACTTCTTATCACTAGCACCAACCCCTATCTCAATAAGGTCAGTAGCATGCAGTAAATTAGGCCATTGAAAGTGTCTCATTGATAAGATACATCTATCTATCTATCTACTATCTATCTATCTATCTATCTATCTATCTATCTATCTAT
Source organism: Biomphalaria sudanica (assembly GCA_036873155.1). Taxonomy (NCBI): domain Eukaryota; kingdom Metazoa; phylum Mollusca; class Gastropoda; family Planorbidae; genus Biomphalaria; species Biomphalaria sudanica. The sequence continues at coordinate 845,313 of JAZGLO010006639.1, read as the reverse complement.
CTATCTATCTATCTATCTATCTGTCTGTCTGTCTGTCTGTCTGTCTATTTATCAATCTTATATATCTGTCTTCTTGTGTTTTTCAACACTGTTATTCAATAGCCTTCTTGGTAAACTTGGAAACCCAATGATAATGTGCTTGCTTCCATTGTAAAAAGTAGTGAGTTCGAATTCTGGTAGAAACTATTCAGGTAGAGTTGAGCCGAAAACTCTTCAAACTCTAGGCCAGCAAAAACGAACAAAGAGATCCCTTTCACCGGCTTAATTGAATAGAATCCTTCTGTCTGGAAGACATCCAGGTGAGTGTCTATATACCACACTACCATTTCAGTGATCCGGACGCACTGACTAGAGTTCGAAGTCCGAGCACACCGGGAGCCGCACTAACCGTGTTGGACGGCTCCTTAAGGAACGGCGTGTGGATTGTTGACATGGTTATTGTGGGCTGTTTTAAAACCCTGTCCAGAGCAATGGGAATGCTCTCGCACCCCTTTAGGCACTACCAGGGGACTCCTGTAAGCTACTCATATGTTTAATGACCCACAACCGGAGGGTCCTATAAATTAAAAAAAAATCTAAATTGATCTCTATTAAAGAACAAAACCTTTTATTTCATTGGGTAAACCCCAACCATTCGTTACAGAAGGCCTCAACACTTACTTGCATCGTGGCAAGCTGTGGACAGTGCTATTTGTCTCTGGTAAACCCGTTTTCACACTATTCTATATTTGATAGGAATAAGTCGGCTAAACGGGTAAATCAATTTTCACACTCTACTTTTTTTTTCGTGGCAAAATAAATAAAAAAATGTGAAGGGAACATGGTCCATGTTTTGCATAGAATTAAATCCAATCCACTATATAAATATATATAACTACTTTTTAAGTTGAGTTTATGTTATTTTATAGCTAGATGAGATCAAGCATGATTGACCCACAATGGCTAGGAGTTTGTGTAACACTGGCTTCCTTGATAATCCTATTTTTAAATTCTTTCACAAAATAGCAAATTAAAAAACTTGCATAATGGCGCTTCGCTTAGGATGCCTTTTCTTGCTTTCCACTGGCTGTTTTTCTGTCATGAACAATTCGTCTAGGTTTTATTCGTAGAAAAGAGAATGCAATTGTGTGTTTGTGTGTGTGTGTGATTGTTTATTTGATTAGGCTAGAACTTTGACTCACCTTGATAACTTGCCTTCAAACCACGACATAACACAATTGATAGTCCAATACGTTTAGATGCCTATAGACCACATGTCGGATGTATGGTTACATTAATACTATTTGAGTAAAGCCCTATGGGATTTCATTTATCTGGGACCCTTACTGCCTTCCTATGATGTGGCTTGAGGTCAGAGGTCAAGTAAGTGTTGGCAAATCTGAGTTGTGTTTGTTGTCCAGTGTTGGTCATCAGCTAGACTCTGTTTGCAGAAGCGCAATCCTCCACTCTGTGTAAACAGAGGCTTCTTTCTGTATGACATCACATGAAGCCACAATCAACATAGACATTCTCCACTTAGACTTTCTATTCTCCACTTAGACTTTCTATTCTCCACTTAGACTTTCTATTCTCCACTTAGACTTTCTATTCTCTACTTAGACTTTCTATTCTCCACTTAGACTTTCTATTCTCCACTTAGACTTTCTATTCTCCACTTAGACTTTCTATTCTCTACTTAGACTTTCTATTCTCCACATAGACTTTCTATTCCCCAGATAGACTTTCTATTCTCTACTTAGACTTTCTATTCTCCACTTAGACTTTCTATTCTCCACTTAGACATTCTATTCTCTACTTAGACTTTCTATTCTCTACTTAGACTTTCTATTCCCCAGATAGACTTTCTATTCTCTACTTAGACTTTCTATTCTCCACTTAGACTTTCTATTCTCTACTTAGACTTTCTATTCTCTACTTAGACTTTCTATTCTCCACTTAGACTTTCTATTCTCCACTTAGACTTTCTATTCTCTACTTAGACTTTCTATTCTCCACTTAAACTTTCTATTCCCCAGATAGACTTTCTATTCTCTACTTAGACTTTCTATTCTCCACTTAGACTTTCTATTCTCCACTTAGACTTTCTATTCTCCACTTAGACTTTCTATTCTCTACTTAGACTTTCTATTCTCCACTTAGACTTTCTATTCTCCACTTAGACTTTCTATTCTCTACTTAGACTTTCTATTCTCCATTTAGACTTTCTATTCCCCAGATAGACTTTCTATTCTCTACTTAGACTTTCTATTCTCCACTTAGACTTTCTATTCTCCACTTAGACTTTCTATTCCCCAGATAGACTTTCTATTCTCCACTTAGACTTTCTATTTTCTACTTAAACTTTCTATTCTCCACTTAGACTTTCTATTCCCCAGATAGACTTTCTATTCTCCACTTAGACTTTCTATTCTCCACTTAGACTTTCTATTCCCCAAATAGACTTTCTATTCTCTACTTAGACTTTCTATTCTCTACTTAGACTTTCTATTCTCTACTTAGACTTTCTATTCTCTACTTAGACTTTCTATTCTCCACATAGACTTTCTATTCCCCAGATAGACTTTCTATTCTCTACTTAGACTTTCTATTCTCCACTTAGACTTTCTATTCTCCACTTAGACATTCTATTCTCTACTTAGACTTTCTATTCTCTACTTAGACTTTCTATTCCCCAGATAGACTTTCTATTCTCTACTTAGACTTTCTATTCTCCACTTAGACTTTCTATTCTCTACTTAGACTTTCTATTCTCTACTTAGACTTTCTATTCTCCACTTAGACTTTCTATTCTCCACTTAGACTTTCTATTCTCTACTTAGACTTTCTATTCTCCACTTAAACTTTCTATTCCCCAGATAGACTTTCTATTCTCTACTTAGACTTTCTATTCTCCACTTAGACTTTCTATTCTCCACTTAGACTTTCTATTCTCCACTTAGACTTTCTATTCTCTACTTAGACTTTCTATTCTCCACTTAGACTTTCTATTCTCCACTTAGACTTTCTATTCTCTACTTAGACTTTCTATTCTCCATTTAGACTTTCTATTCCCCAGATAGACTTTCTATTCTCTACTTAGACTTTCTATTCTCCACTTAGACTTTCTATTCTCCACTTAGACTTTCTATTCTCTACTTAGACTTTCTATTCTCCACTTAGACTTTCTATTTTCTACTTAAACTTTCTATTCTCCATTTAGACTTTCTATTCCCCAGATAGACTTTCTATTCTCCACTTAGACTTTCTATTCTCCACTTAGACTTTCTATTCCCCAAATAGACTTTCTATTCTCTACTTAGACTTTCTATTCTCTACTTAGACTTTCTATTCTCTACTTAGACTTTCTATTCTCTACTTAGACTTTCTATTCTCCACATAGACTTTCTATTCCCCAGATAGACTTTCTATTCTCTACTTAGACTTTCTATTCTCCACTTAGACTTTCTATTCTCCACTTAGACATTCTATTCTCTACTTAGACTTTCTATTCTCTACTTAGACTTTCTATTCCCCAGATAGACTTTCTATTCTCTACTTAGACTTTCTATTCTCCACTTAGACTTTCTATTCTCTACTTAGACTTTCTATTCTCTACTTAGACTTTCTATTCTCCACTTAGACTTTCTATTCTCCACTTAGACTTTCTATTCTCTACTTAGACTTTCTATTCTCCACTTAAACTTTCTATTCCCCAGATAGACTTTCTATTCTCTACTTAGACTTTCTATTCTCCACTTAGACTTTCTATTCTCCACTTAGACTTTCTATTCTCCACTTAGACTTTCTATTCTCTACTTAGACTTTCTATTCTCCACTTAGACTTTCTATTCTCCACTTAGACTTTCTATTCTCTACTTAGACTTTCTATTCTCCATTTAGACTTTCTATTCCCCAGATAGACTTTCTATTCTCTACTTAGACTTTCTATTCTCCACTTAGACTTTCTATTCTCCACTTAGACTTTCTATTCCCCAGATAGACTTTCTATTCTCCACTTAGACTTTCTATTTTCTACTTAAACTTTCTATTCTCCACTTAGACTTTCTATTCCCCAGATAGACTTTCTATTCTCCACTTAGACTTTCTATTCTCCACTTAGACTTTCTATTCCCCAAATAGACTTTCTATTCTCTACTTAGACTTTCTATTCTCTACTTAGACTTTCTATTCTCTACTTAGACTTTCTATTCTCTACTTAGACTTTCTATTCTCCACATAGACTTTCTATTCCCCAGATAGACTTTCTATTCTCTACTTAGACTTTCTATTCTCCACTTAGACTTTCTATTCTCCACTTAGACATTCTATTCTCTACTTAGACTTTCTATTCTCTACTTAGACTTTCTATTCCCCAGATAGACTTTCTATTCTCTACTTAGACTTTCTATTCTTCACTTAGACTTTCTATTCTCTACTTAGACTTTCTATTCTCTACTTAGACTTTCTATTCTCCACTTAGACTTTCTATTCTCCACTTAGACTTTCTATTCTCTACTTAGACTTTCTATTCTCCACTTAAACTTTCTATTCCCCAGATAGACTTTCTATTCTCTACTTAGACTTTCTATTCTCCACTTAGACTTTCTATTCTCCACTTAGACTTTCTATTCTCCACTTAGACTTTCTATTCTCTACTTAGACTTTCTATTCTCCACTTAGACTTTCTATTCTCCACTTAGACTTTCTATTCTCTACTTAGACTTTCTATTCTCCATTTAGACTTTCTATTCCCCAGATAGACTTTCTATTCTCTACTTAGACTTTCTATTCTCCACTTAGACTTTCTATTCTCCACTTAGACTTTCTATTCTCTACTTAGACTTTCTATTCTCCACTTAGACTTTCTATTTTCTACTTAAACTTTCTATTCTCCATGTAGACTTTCTATTCCCCATATAGACTTTCTATTCTCCACTTAGACTTTCTATTCTCCACTTAGACTTTCTATTCCCTACTTAGACTTTCTATTCTCTACTTAGACTTTCTATTCTCTACTTAGACTTTCTATTCTCTACTTAGACTTTCTATTCTCCACATAGACTTTCTATTCCCCAGATAGACTTTCTATTCTCTACTTAGACTTTCTATTCTCCACTTAGACTTTCTATTCTCCACTTAGACATTCTATTCTCTACTTAGACTTTCTATTCTCTACTTAGACTTTCTATTCCCCAGATAGACTTTCTATTCTCTACTTAGACTTTCTATTCTCCACTTAGACTTTCTATTCTCTACTTAGACTTTCTATTCTCTACTTAGACTTTCTATTCTCCACTTAGACTTTCTATTCTCCACTTAGACTTTCTATTCTCTACTTAGACTTTCTATTCTCCACTTAAACTTTCTATTCCCCAGATAGACTTTCTATTCTCTACTTAGACTTTCTATTCTCCACTTAGACTTTCTATTCTCCACTTAGACTTTCTATTCTCCACTTAGACTTTCTATTCTCTACTTAGACTTTCTATTCTCCACTTAGACTTTCTATTCTCCACTTAGACTTTCTATTCTCTACTTAGACTTTCTATTCTCCATTTAGACTTTCTATTCCCCAGATAGACTTTCTATTCTCTACTTAGACTTTCTATTCTCCACTTAGACTTTCTATTCTCCACTTAGACTTTCTATTCCCCAGATAGACTTTCTATTCTCCACTTAGACTTTCTATTTTCTACTTAAACTTTCTATTCTCCACTTAGACTTTCTATTCCCCAGATAGACTTTCTATTCTCCACTTAGACTTTCTATTCTCCACTTAGACTTTCTATTCCCCAAATAGACTTTCTATTCTCTACTTAGACTTTCTATTCTCTACTTAGACTTTCTATTCTCTACTTAGACTTTCTATTCTCTACTTAGACTTTCTATTCTCCACATAGACTTTCTATTCCCCAGATAGACTTTCTATTCTCTACTTAGACTTTCTATTCTCCACTTAGACTTTCTATTCTCCACTTAGACATTCTATTCTCTACTTAGACTTTCTATTCTCTACTTAGACTTTCTATTCCCCAGATAGACTTTCTATTCTCTACTTAGACTTTCTATTCTCCACTTAGACTTTCTATTCTCTACTTAGACTTTCTATTCTCTACTTAGACTTTCTATTCTCCACTTAGACTTTCTATTCTCCACTTAGACTTTCTATTCTCTACTTAGACTTTCTATTCTCCACTTAAACTTTCTATTCCCCAGATAGACTTTCTATTCTCTACTTAGACTTTCTATTCTCCACTTAGACTTTCTATTCTCCACTTAGACTTTCTATTCTCCACTTAGACTTTCTATTCTCTACTTAGACTTTCTATTCTCCACTTAGACTTTCTATTCTCCACTTAGACTTTCTATTCTCTACTTAGACTTTCTATTCTCCATTTAGACTTTCTATTCCCCAGATAGACTTTCTATTCTCTACTTAGACTTTCTATTCTCCACTTAGACTTTCTATTCTCCACTTAGACTTTCTATTCTCTACTTAGACTTTCTATTCTCCACTTAGACTTTCTATTTTCTACTTAAACTTTCTATTCTCCATTTAGACTTTCTATTCCCCAGATAGACTTTCTATTCTCCACTTAGACTTTCTATTCTCCACTTAGACTTTCTATTCCCCAAATAGACTTTCTATTCTCTACTTAGACTTTCTATTCTCTACTTAGACTTTCTATTCTCTACTTAGACTTTCTATTCTCTACTTAGACTTTCTATTCTCCACATAGACTTTCTATTCCCCAGATAGACTTTCTATTCTCTACTTAGACTTTCTATTCTCCACTTAGACTTTCTATTCTCCACTTAGACATTCTATTCTCTACTTAGACTTTCTATTCTCTACTTAGACTTTCTATTCCCCAGATAGACTTTCTATTCTCTACTTAGACTTTCTATTCTCCACTTAGACTTTCTATTCTCTACTTAGACTTTCTATTCTCTACTTAGACTTTCTATTCTCCACTTAGACTTTCTATTCTCTACTTAGACTTTCTATTCTCCACTTAAACTTTCTATTCCCCAGATAGACTTTCTATTCTCTACTTAGACTTTCTATTCTCCACTTAGACTTTCTATTCTCCACTTAGACTTTCTATTCTCCACTTAGACTTTCTATTCTCCACTTAGACTTTCTATTCTCTACTTAGACTTTCTATTCTCCACTTAGACTTTCTATTCTCCACTTAGACTTTCTATTCTCTACTTAGACTTTCTATTCTCCACTTAGACTTTCTATTTTCTACTTAAACTTTCTATTCTCCATTTAGACTTTCTATTCCCCAGATAGACTTTCTATTCTCCACTTAGACTTTCTATTCTCCACTTAGACTTTCTATTCCCCAAATAGACTTTCTATTCTCTACTTAGACTTTCTATTCTCTACTTAGACTTTCTATTCTCTACTTAGACTTTCTATTCTCTACTTAGACTTTCTATTCTCCACATAGACTTTCTATTCCCCAGATAGACTTTCTATTCTCTACTTAGACTTTCTATTCTCCACTTAGACTTTCTATTCTCCACTTAGACATTCTATTCTCTACTTAGACTTTCTATTCTCTACTTAGACTTTCTATTCCCCAGATAGACTTTCTATTCTCTACTTAGACTTTCTATTCTCCACTTAGACTTTCTATTCTCTACTTAGACTTTCTATTCTCTACTTAGACTTTCTATTCTCCACTTAGACTTTCTATTCTCTACTTAGACTTTCTATTCTCCACTTAAACTTTCTATTCCCCAGATAGACTTTCTATTCTCTACTTAGACTTTCTATTCTCCACTTAGACTTTCTATTCTCCACTTAGACTTTCTATTCTCCACTTAGACTTTCTATTCTCCACTTAGACTTTCTATTCTCTACTTAGACTTTCTATTCTCCACTTAGACTTTCTATTCTCCACTTAGACTTTCTATTCTCTACTTAGACTTTCTATTCTCCATTTAGACTTTCTATTCCCCAGATAGACTTTCTATTCTCCACTTAGACTTTCTATTCACAAGAAAGACTTTCTATTCTCCACTTAGACTTTCTATTCTCTACTTAGACTTTCTATTCCCCAGATAGACTTTCTATTCCCCACTTAGACTTTCTATTCTCCACTTAGACTTTCTATTCCCCAGATAGACTTTCTATTCTCCACTTAGACTTTCTATTCCCCAGATAGACTTTCTATTCTCCACTTAGACTTTCTATTCCCCAGATAGACTTTCTATTTCCCAGATAGACTTTCTATTCTCCACTTAGACTTTCTATTCTCCACTTAGACTTTCTATTCTCCACTTAGACTTTCTATTCTCCATTTAGACTTTCTATTCTCCACTTAGACTTTCTATTCTCCACTTAGACTTTCTATTCCCCACTTAGACTTTCTATTCTCCACTTAGACTTTCTATTCCCCTGATAGACTTTCTATTCTCCACTTAGACTTTCTATTCTCCACTTAGACTTTCTATTTCCCAGATAGACTTTCTATTCTCCACTAAGACTTTCTATTTCCCAGATATACTTTCTATTCTCTACTTAGACTTTCTATTTTCCACTTAGACTTTCTATTCTCCACTAAGACTTTCTATTTCCCAGATATACTTTCTATTCTCCATTTAGACTTTCTATTCTCCACTTAGACTTTCTATTCCCCACTTAGACTTTCTATTCTCTACTTAGACTTTCTATTCTCCACTTAGACTTTCTATTCTCCACTTAGACTTTCTATTCTCCACTTAGACTTTCTATTCCCCAGATAGACTTTCTATTTCCCAGATAGACTTTCTATTCTCCACTAAGACTTTCTATTCTCCACTTAGACTTTCTATTCCCCACTTAGACTTTCTATTCTTTACTTAGACTTTCTATTCTCTACTTAGACTTTCTATTCTCCACATATACTTTCTATTCTTCATTTAGACTTTCTATTCTCCACTTAGACTTTCTATTCCCCACTTAGACTTTCTATTCTCTACTTAGACTTTCTATTCTCCACTTAGACTTTCTATTCTCCACTTAGACTTTCTATTCCCCAGATAGACTTTCTGTTCTACATTTAGACTTTCTATTCTCCACTTAGACTTTCTATTCCCCACTTAGACTTTCTATTCTCTACTTAGACTTTCTATTCTCCACTTAGACTTTCTATTCTCCACTTAGACTTTCTATTCTCCACTTAGACTTTCTATTCTCCACTTAGACTTTCTATTCCCCAGATAGACTTTCTATTCTCCACTTAGACTTTCTATTCCCCAGATAGACTTTCTATTCTCCACTTAGACTTTCTATTCTCTACTTAGACTTTCTATTCTCCACTTAGACTTTCTATTCCCCAAATAGACTTTCTATTCTACACTTAGACTTTCTATTCCCCAGATAGACTTTCTATTCTCCACTTAGACTTTCTATTCTCCACTAAGACTTTCTATTTCCCAGATAGACTTTCCATTCCCCAGAGAGACTTTCTATTCCCCAGATAGACTTTCTATTCCCCAGATAGACTTTCTATTCTCCACTTAGACTTTCTATTCTCTACTTAGACTTTCTATTCCCCACATAGACTTTCTATTCCCCACATATACTTTCTATTCCCCACATAGACTTTCTTTTCCCCACATAGACTTTCTATTCCCCACATATACTTTCTATTCTCTACTTAGACTTTCTATTCTCCACTTAGACTTTCTATTCTCTACTTAGACTTTCTATTCCCCACATATACTTTCTATTCCCCACATATACTTTCTATTCTCCACTTAGACTTTCTATTCCCCACTTAGACTTTCTATTCTCAACTTAGACTTTCTATTCCCCACATAGACTTTCTATTTCCCACTTAGACTTTCTATTCTCCACTTAGACTTTCTATTCCCCACATAGACTTTCTATTCCCCAGATAGACTTTCTATTCTCCACTTAGACTTTCTATTCTCCACTTAGACTTTCTATTCACAAGAAAGACTTTCTATTCTCCACTTAGACTTTCTATTCTCTACTTAGACTTTCTATTCCCCACATATACTTTCTATTCCCCACATAGACTTTCTATTCCCCACATAGACTTTCTATTCCCCACATATACTTTCTATTCTCCACATAGACTTTCTATTCCCCACATAGACTTTCTATTCCCCACATAGACTTTCTATTCCTTACTTAGACTTTCTATTCTAGACTTGAGAAGCTAAAACTGCCCGACAAATGGTAGAATTGATAGAAACGTTTTTGAGTGTTGTACTCAATACAAATAGTAAGCAATGGGATGTCATTGATGCCCAAAATACGGTCCATGGGTCACATCCGGCCCGCGACGTGGATTCATCCCGCCCGCCGAAACGTCGGATCAAAGTGTTGAAAATCCACTCTCCAAATTAATTATCTTTACCTACGGAAGCGTCCTCACTTTTTCAATTATAGATTGTTAGAGTGGCATTTAACATTAGTGGCTTTATGAAATGCGACTCTGAATGTAGAATCTACTAGAAAAGTGAACGATCTTAATTTTTTTTTTTTTGTGGAACAAGATAATAAGCCAACATATTGTTTTTTGAAATGAAAGTGTGACTGCTTTAAAAAAAAAAAACAACAGCAACATAAAAACGGCTCTAAAAATATGGTTTAAGCCGAAAAAAAAAAATATTGTTAAACTACGCCTAGAGATTGGAGGATCAATGGGAATATTTACCAAAAATAAGCAAGGAAAAGAGTCGTAGGTAAAGCTAGCTAATAAGTTGCTCAAATTTCAAGTAGAGAAATGAAGCCATTTTCTGTCTAGAGTAAAAAAAATGCATATGTAAGTGCAAGATCCACTGGTTTATAATCAAATAGTTTCAGGTCAATTTCGTTTCGTTTTTGCACCTTTTCGTTGTTATGGCCCGCAACACAAATAAGGTTGGGCATCACTGGGCTATGTTGTTGCAAGTAAAAAAAACACTTTCAACTAACTTATTGTTTAATTTTTCCTTAATATTGATCTAGACTAGTGCCAAACAAGGTGAGTCCTTAATATTTTTACCTGTCTCCATGGCAACAAGCTATTGCTCTCCACCGACCACTAGGCTATATATTGTTAGGTTTCTTTTGGCCATGGAACCCTACCATGTTTTTAGATACTTGTAACAATATAATGATATAACGTTAAACGCTATCCCATATAATTCTAGTATCTGCTAGGTCGAATTGGAGCAGCCGGTAAATTCGAGTATGATCTCGCTAAACAGTGGAGTGGCTAGTCAAAGACTCAACAAGCAATGACCCCGCAAACAAGATTGGATCAAATGATAGTTGACGAGGACTTTCTCATAGAGGTGTTGTTGATTTCTCATAGAGGTGTTGTTGATTTCTCTTAGAGGTGTTGTTGATTTCTCTTAGAGGTGTTGTTGATTTCTCTTAGAGGTGTTGTTGATTTCTCTTAGAGGTGTTGTTGATTTCTCTTAGAGGTGTTGATTTCTCATAGAGATGTTGTTGATTTCTCATAGAGGTGTTGTTGGATTCTCATAGAGGTGTTGTTGATTTCTCTTAGAGGTGTTGTTGATTTCTAATAGAGGTGTTGTTGATTTCTCTTAGAGGTGTTGTTGGTTTCTAATAGAGGTGTTGTTGATTTCTAATAGAGCTGTTGTTGATTTCTCTTAGAGGTGTTGTTGATTTCTAATAGATGTGTTGTTGATTTCTCATAGAGGTGTTGCTGATTTCTCATAGAGGTGTTGTTGGATTCTCATTGAGGTGTTGTTGATTTCTCATAGAGGTGTTGTTGGTTTCTCATAGAGGTGTTGTTGATTAGCCAATCTCTCATGCGAGAAAAGATTCTTCACTTTGATGAAGTGTCTTTATATCATAATTATGTGTCTGTTAGAAGCGGACATGCTACTAATAAATATCTCTGACCATTTAATCGTAAGGTAATTTAATTTTAAGAAGCAAATATAGCAGCAGTTATAGTGCGTATCAGTGCACGATTTCACAGGAGACAAGACTTTTATAGTTTGTCCAGATCTAAACATTAAATTATATGTTACATAGGTTAGGGTTGAAAAAAAAATACTTCTTATATTTACTTTACAAAAACAACGCCTTGTTTCAGCTTTTTAATTTTTTGTAGTGTTATATGTTTCCATGTCCAGTCTAGGTATAATATATGTTTGTGTGTTAGATATTTCCATGTCCAGTCTAGGTATAAGATATGTTTGTGTGTTAGATATTTCCATGTCCAGTCTAGGTATAATGTATGTCTTTGTGTTAGATATTTCCATGTCCAGTCTAGGTATAATATATGTTTGTGTGTTAGATATTTCCATGTCCAGTTTAGGTATTATATATGTCTGTGCTTTCTTAATGTCTTTTACATAAAACGTTGGCAGTAAGCGACTGATACATATATAAGTTTTACTTACAGCAACCTAACCCATTGAAACAAGAAAAACATTCTTCAATTAATTACCGGCGATTAATTATTCTATTTTGATTCCGACAATGTAAATTAATCATTCAGTATTCAAAGACAGTGCCAAATATTTGGATGTTTTGTCCCTTGAAATAATTGTACACGTTATTTCTCCCAACCCATTCTCGAATGAAGCTGAAACTTGAAACAATTATTGAGTGTACCTAACAAAACACGAATCAATACAAAAAATTAACCAATTAGTCAATTGTTTATTAGTAATAAACTATTTTATTTGATATCAAAAAAAGGAAAAAAAGTTGTACATTATTGAGAGATATATGCTTGGGTTCTTCCCTTTAGATAAGCTTTTAAAAAAAAAGTATTTTCATATTTTGCTTGCTTTTATTTACACATTTTGTTATTTACACTGTCTTATACATTAGCAAGCTTGGTAGCATTTTGTAAAAGTGTATGATTCATTATACAAATAATGTAATGGTCATTTAGGTTTTAGACAAGTAATATAATGTTCATTGGTGCATTAGTGTACTACTAATCTAATGGTCAATGAGGCATTATACAAATAATAAATGTTCATTGAGGCTTTATACAAATAATATAATGGTCATTGAGGCATTATACAAATAATATAATGGTCATTGAGGCATTATACAAATAATATAATGGAAATTGAGACTTTATGACTAAGACGAAGCTTTATTAATCCTTGTGGAGATTTGTTGTGATGACAAGGACTCTCTTCTCATAAACAGACAACACAACAGAAACATGCACATAACTAGAACAAGACACAAGAGTTCATTCAGTGAGTAACACACAAGCATCTGTAGACAATCAATATAATGGTCATTGATGCATTATGCAAATAATGTACTGATCATTGTGGCATTATACAAATAATCTAATCTTATTGCATTATACAAATAATAGTAAACTTATGTTTTGTTGTCATTTCATGCAGGGCCGGCCCTAACAATTGCGGGGCCTTGAGCTAAACGGATTGAGCGGGGCCCAGTCTGGGTAGGGATACGGATAATAAGTGAAAATTAAGATTTTGTATTAGAAAATAAATTCGTCTTTGCATTTTATTAATTCTTTACTAAGTATAAAATCACGATCAAATTCACTTTACTTTACGAGCGTTACATGTAGCGAAGTCATACAGAATATGATACAGATTCCAGATGGCGGCAGATTGATCTTCTAATTCTCGCTAATTTCAGCTGTTCAAATCTCGGCTGCAAGGATCAAATTGCAGTGTCCACAATTCTGTAGGCAATTGATAGCAAAGTGCTTTGACACTATCTATTCTACATTCCCACCTTGATTCGCACAGAAGTTTTACAGACAGATTGGAAACTTGCTTTCTGTGTTATGACTATCTTTTTGTATCAGCTGAAAATATAGTGTACACGCTTTGTATAGTTCTAAAAAGGTTAACGCATTATGGCATATTTTGACCATGTCTGTACCACCATTCACCAGATTGTAATTAAATTTTTTTTAATCGCTCGTAAAATTGGCGTTTTTCATAAAGAATGACACCTCACAAATTAAGATAATTTTTATTGATCCAATCAAATGGAAATTCAGTTTGACTGCAATTGACAACCTCAGCGTAACTACTGTACAATAACAATATCGATGAAAAATTCGAACACCATTCACACACGAAATACATACACACTCACAACCAGCGCTTTATGAATTTGACTTCTATGAACTTCTCGATGACGACAGATGACCTTGTAACACTCTGATCGAAAGTGGGATAAAGGAGTTTTTAAATCTTTCTGTTTTAGTCGTAATGGAAAGGAGACGACCACTTTGTTCAGATCTTATGTAACAGTGGTTTAATGGGTGCAGGTTGTCTTTAAGAATCGTGAGTGATTTGGAAAGGCATCTTTCATGAAAAAAGCTCTTCAAAAGATGGTAGCTGTATTTGAGTGATATATGATGCTTTTTTAATTAGTCTATTTAGTCTAAGTCTTGGTGCCAGTGAAGAATTGACACGTTTGTCTATTTTTCAGATTTTATGAGGTTTCAGGATATTTGTATGAGTTTTCAGATTTCCAGGACTTTTTCTTATATTTTGCAATATCAGGATTTACACCAAGAATTAGCGCGGGGCCTATGAAAGTGTGGGGCCCACTGCGGCCGCATTGGTTGCAGCGGCATAAGGCGAGCCCTGATTACATGTGAGTGGAGTTCCGTAATTGTATCTCTAGTGGTACATCCGGGGCTTTGCCTGAATTGAACACTTCGTCTGTTGGTTGTGGCAATACGCTCTGACTAGCCATGACTGATAACTGAGTAATACTTAGTACTACCGTATCTGTTGATGATAAATGGGTATTTTTATGCTGCCTGTCTAGATTAGAAGTCGCTCCTTGAGGACTAATGTAATCTGAGTTTGAAATGAAATTATTTGGATTGATTGCATTCAAACCAAACTGTCCACAGGACTGTAGCCTAGAACTGTTTTCCTCAGCACACAAAGTGTTGACATAGCCCTGATTGCTGCAGCTGGTAGTTTCATTAGTGACACCTATCGTTGAGTTGTTGTCTAATGTGTCCTGTGATATTTTGATATCTATGGCCAGTGGCTGTGTTTGACTTGATGTAAGCAGTTTATCATAGGCAAACATCATCTTCTTATCTTTTCTTAACAACCAAATTAAAGCTAGGACGCAAGGTATAAGGAAGACAACTCCAGCCATGATACCAACTACGATTTTCATGGAGTCTTGATTGTAATTGGTACAAGCATGTGAGAGCACACTTGTGTTACCTACAACATATACACATATTGTATAGGTCATGTCTCTGTCTAGTGATGGGAGGTCAAACTCCCTGGAAGTTTTCTCTAGTACTGGGGAATCATAATGCTCATTGTTCTCATTGCTGTAAGTGACGGCAAATCCTGTGAACTGGGTTAGGTTGTACTCACATGTCCAAATAGCGGTCACGTGATCAACGCCTGGTTTGACAGATAGAGTCAGTTTGGAATCATTTCCTGGTGTTTGATCCAGTGTTAGCTGCATATCATGGAGACTTAAGAGAGATCTTCTCTGTCTGTTTGTCACTGGAAATAAGTTACATTCACCAGGTGCAAACATAGAAATCATACACCACTGCGCCAACATCATAGTTACCTAATGGGATAGAGTAGAGAGAAGCATACTAATTTGAGACTAACATCGAATTATAAAGTATATATAAATAATTTTCTACGTGTATGTTTTGTCTTAATTTTACCAAGACATTTGAAGTGTGCCAAGTCATTGATATTCCTCTTTCATTCCTACATGTTGGAGCAACACTTTGATTAGGTTAGGATTTGTTTTTTCTATTTAATGCCCCCCAAAACGTCGACACAAATTGTAGAAAATCTCCTGTCCACAATAAAAGTTTTAAAGAAATATTTCCCTACGTTAGGGTAATAGTTTGGTACTGATAACAAGCCAACATATTAGTTTTATAAAGAAAGTGGCTCTTTTAAACGTTTGTACAGCTTTATCAAACCAGACACATAAATCAGTAAGACGGCATTCTTGGTTTGAGATGTGATTGTTAGATTGCACCTAGAGTGGAGGATTAATGAGCATATTTGCACACACAAAAAAAAAACAAGACAAAAAAAAAGTCAAAATGAGTCACCTGTAAGGCTAGTTCACGTTTTCGGTCGTGAATGCATACAAACTTTAAATGTGTTTACTAGCAGTGATGGGAGAAATGAGCCATGAAAAGAAGAATGCTGCTGAAGATGTCAACCTAAGGAGGTGATGTTCTCGTGTAGCAGTGACTTGATGAGTGAGAATATGCTGATGTACTTACATACCAATCACTTGATGATGATGAGTTTATGTTCTTACATAGCAATAACTTGATAATTGGGAGCTTATATTCTTACATTACAATCGTTTGCTGATGGTCTGTGGATGTTCTTACATGGCAATCACCTGATGATTGTGAGATTATGTTCTTACATAGCTACCATTTAATAATTTTGTGCGTCGGTGTTCTCAGGTAGTGAGTGAGCTGATGTCTTTTACTAATGGACGTATGAAAAGAAAATGTACTTCAGTACTCAAACACATGTAGCCTACATGTATAATTTGAATAGCCTGGCAAGTCAAACACATGTAGCCTACAGGTATAGTTTGAATAGCCTGGCAGGTCAAACACATGTAGCGTACAGGTATAGTTTGAATAGCCTGGCAGGTCAAACACATGTAGCCTACAGGTCTAGTTTGAATAGCCTGGCAGGTCAAACACATGTAGCCTACAGGTCTAGTTTGAATAGCCTGGCAGGTCAAACACATGTAGCCTACAGGTCTAGTTTGAATAGCCTGGCAGGTCAAACACATGTAGCCTACAGGTCTAGTTTGAATAGATTGGCAGGTCAAACACATGTAGCCTACAGGTCTAGTTTGAAAAGCCTGGCAGGTCAAACACATGTAGCCTACAGGTCTAGTTTGAATAGTCTGGCAGGTCAAACACATGTAGCCTACAGGTCTAGTTTGAATAGCCTGGCAGGTCAAACACATGTAGCCTACAGGTCTAGTTTGAATAGATTGGCAGGTCAAACACATGTAGCCTACAGGTCTAGTTTGAAAAGCCTGGCAGGTCAAATACATGTAGCCTACAGGTCTAGTTTGAATAGCCTGGCAGGTCAAACACATGTAGCCTACAGGTCTAGTTTGAATAGCCTGGCAGGTCAAACACATGTAGCCTACTGGATTAGTTTGAATAGCCTGGCAGGTCAAACACATGTAGCCTACAGGTCTAGTTTGAATAGCCCGGCAGGTTAAACACATGTAGCCTACAGGTCTAGTTTGAATAGCCTGGCAGGTCAAACACATGTAGCCTACAGGTTTAGTTTGAATAGCCTAGAAGGTCAAACACATGTAGCATACAGGTCTAGTTTGAATAGCCTAGAAGGTCAAACACATGTACATGTATAGTTTAGGTCAAACATCAAGAAAGACATGATTACGCCATTTGTCAATGTGACTTTCTGTTGAAGTTTTGGAGCGTCAACGTTGCAAAACACTAACACTTCTTCCATGTAGTTTATAATCTTTGAGTTTGTTTTGTTTTTGTTCTCTGTCACATCTGCATTGCTTTGTGTCTGACAACAGAATAGATTTCAACACTAGTACCGCACGTACTCATGTAAATACATTAGAAACAAGAGACATGTTTTATCTAAGACACAGAGTACACCTTTAAGATCTAGACAATTCAAGACAAGATACCGATGTTTGTGAAAGAGAAAGATTGAATACTAAATTGAAGTCCCGATACTTACACTCCACATTGTCTTCTGTTCTTTACGTTCCTGTAATTGTTACCATGAAGTCTGCCTCTAGTCTATCTGAACAGTGTCAAGTATGGCTATCTTTTCACATCTCATCTTTCTCTATAGTCCATTTCCACCCGTTAGATTTCACTCGACACAATTTTTCACTCAATCCAAAAGTTCTGCTCTAAAATTGCATACGTCTTCTTTCAAATAGTTTGCACACGAAACCTTCAATGTTGATCATTCAAAAGAAATGATTATCTTATCAAAGTGTCGCCCTAAGAAACACTAAGGCTGTGCAAGCGTTCAAATATTATACAATGGTTAGTTACAAAGTGACCTACTATTGTCTTTAAAAAAGAAAACAGATTTTATTTTTACAAAGCTAATATCATTTCGCCTTTTCTGTCTGTCTGGTAAAAAGTTTGTACATGTTATTTCTCCGACACCCAATCTCGGATCAAGGTGTAATTTTGCACAAGTATTTCTTTTATCTGATTACAGAAGAATCAATTAAAAAAAAATTAATCCCGTAAATTAACTATTGGTAATTAATGACATGTATTACATGTAGTTTGTTTGGCATCTCGAACAAGGGAAAGAAATTGTTGTTGACTGAAGTAGTGGTATAAGCAGAATTAGTCTTCTTTATATGTCGCCACTTATAAAGTAAATTTGAATGAGTTGATGTCAGATTGAAATAAACAATACCTAACTACAATCTTCTATAGTCATACGCATCTCACTAGCAGAGGGATTATGATGTTGGCTTGAGGAGGATTGGGCCATGAGCTGGAATTCAGGTCGTTCTCCTTGTTTATCATTATTATTTGTTTGAAATGCTTTTAAAAACCGATGACTAAAATTCACCCAAACATCTCCTCCCCCCTCCTCCAATGTCCCCACTGGTCCAGATAAGTGATTTACGTATTACGATCAACAGAGATTGAAAAACACTAAAATGAATATGTTTACACCAATAATAAAGTTTTGGGGGTAAATGGGTTAACAGCGTAGACCTGGGAGGGAGCTGTACCTAAAGAATGTTTTATGTTTTATGGGCCGCTGTGTGGTCCCACCTCCCCCTTATTAAGCTGCCTGAAGCATACGTCTGAACTTTGACAATTTGTAAACGTTAGAGAGATAGTTGTAATCTATACAAAACGTAAATTGCGTATTTAGAAAGCTAAAAGCATAAACTAGCGCTAAACAAAAGCGGTAAAATATTTCTAATCGCACAGATTTATTGTTGTTGGTCTTTGATCTATTACAAATTTAATTACATAATTGATCCAAACTAATTGATACAATTAAACTTAGTTTAAGATTAAAAAAACAAATTTTTTTCTTGCATACAATCTGTGCATGTAGTCAGATGTTCTGTACACACAGTCAGATGTTCTGTACACACAGTCAGGTGTTCTGTACACACAGTCAGATGTTCTGTACACACAGTCAGATGTTCTGTACACACAGTCAGGTGTTCTGTATACAACGTCAGGTGTTCTGTACGCACAGTCAGATGTTCTGTACACACAGTCAGATGTTCTGTACACACAGTCAGATGTTCTGTACATACAGTCAGATGTTTTAGGATTACATTTATTACACTTTTAGGATGTCAAACCTGAAACTAATGCAGAAATGTGTTTCTATTGTTTGTTTTTCTTCTTTGACGCAGTCGATCATTGAAAAGATTTATTTGAACTTTGAGATTCAGTAGAAAGTATACATTTACTCTATTGTCAACTGATTGTATACTTCACATTGGATTGACTAGTTTTTAATGCTCCTAATTAGCTCTTTTAAAAATCATTAACATTAACCAAAACAAAAATGAAGTAAAAATATATTTTTTTATTGACAATAGCATAATTTTCAAAATAGATGTAGACTGTCATCTGAGTCTATGAGCTTTAAAACTATTACATGATTTTATTATTAATTAATTTTTTTTTTTAATTTGCAGTGTCGTATTACGATCAACAGAGATTGAAAAACACTAAAATGAATATGTTTACACCAATAATAAAGTTTTGGGGGTAAATGGGTTAACAGCGTAGACCTGGGAGGGAGCTGTACCTAAAGAATGTTTATGTTTTATGGGCCGCTGTGTGGTCCCACCTCCCCCTTATTAAGCTGCCTGAAGCATACGTCTGAACTTTGACAATTTGTAAACGTTAGAGAGATAGTTGTAATCTATACAAAACGTAAGCTCAATTTTTCTCTAATAGAACAAGCAAAAAAAAAAAGGCGGGGAGGGGGTGGGGCGAAAGAAGGAAAGAGAGAGAGAGAGAGGAGTTGGAGAGAGAGAGGAGTTGGAGAGAGAGAGGAGTTGGAGTGAGAGAGGAGTTGGAGAGAGAGAGGAGTTGGAGAGAGAGGGGAGTTGGAGAGAGAGAGGAGTTGGAGAGAGAGAGGAGTTGGAGAGAGAGAGGAGTTGGAGAGAGAGAGAGAGGAGTTGGAGAGAGAGAGGAGTTGGAGAGAGAGGAGTTGGAGAGAGAGAGAGGAGTTGGAGAGAGAAAGACTTTTGTGTCAAGTTCTAGACTACAGCGCTACAATGTAGACACTTTAAGGCGCAATGGCGACAAGAGATCAATGCTTGGAAGAGAGAAAGATTGAACTGTCAGTTGAAGTCCCGACTCATCTTGTCTTGATGACTGTCTTAGAATCGTTAACATATTAGTGTAATTCTATAGTCAATGGAATGGTATCGAGGTGATATTAAGTGTAACTCTAGTCAATGGAATTGTATCGAGGTAATAATAATTGTAGTTCTAGTCAATGGAATGGTATCGAGCTAATATTAAGCGTAGTTCTAAACATAAAGTAATTTTTTTAGTCCATCTAGGCTTTATCCTTTTCACCCGTTCGTTTCACTCGATGTTCACTCCGGCCCACAACTGTTGTGCTACAAGATTACCTACGTCTTTTGTTGAAATAGTTTGCACACGAAACCTTCGACGTTGATCCCTCCAAAACAGTTTGTTTCATTGTGTAAGATTTCTGTTGTTTCCTGTCACCAAGCTCAGCTGTTTGTTATTTAGGCCTAACTCAATGGCTATGGCGATCATCGCAACTTGCCATCTTTCTGTCCTTCTTTGTCTTGTTCACTAGAATCGACTTTCGGCGTGTAAAAGGGAAAGAATGTTTATGCTAGTTACAATTATGTTCACGTACGTCAGATGTGAGACTTGTGTAATGAGATTTCTCCTCGTGTGCTCCCTCGAACTCTCTCTAGTCCAGAATGTCTTAGAGCTAGAATCTACTGAAACAAAACCCAAACAAACAGGTGTCACGAATTGCTTGAACCTTCTCAAACAGAAAGATTCAGGCTTGGGGTGTGAACTTAGTATTGATTTATAATGCCACAATACATAATGGCAATAAAAAACTGGTGGAAAATATTCCTTAGTAATATGTTTGTTTACCCAGAACCTTAGTAAAATGTTTGTTTACCCAGAACCTTAGTAAAATGTTTGTTTACCCAGAAACAAACATAGTAAAATGTTTGTTTACCAGAACCTTAGTAAAATGTTTGTTTACCCAGAACCTTTACAACACATCACTTATTAACAACTGTGGTTATCCAAACCCGTTAATATTTTGTCATCTATTAATGTATGTGCACAATCACAAGGAAGATCACATGACATGACAAACATTTGACCATCACAGATCACATGACATGACTTATACATTTGACCATCACAGACGATTGCATGACTTATACATTTGACCATCACAGACGATTGCATGACTTATACATTTGACTATCACAGAGAAGACCTTCTGACATGTATTAAACATTTGATCATCACAGACATCGATCACAAAAACAAACAGACATAAAAGCTCCTTTTTCTCTTGGCAATCAAATCATTAGTGTAAACTTCATATGTAATGTTTGAGTGAAACTGCTTTGGTTATAATTTTTTGTTATGCATGGTGCACAAATTGTAAGACAAATTTCCTTAAGGATAATAGAAGTATTATTGTTATTATTCTTTAATTATGTCATGCCCTATATCTAGTTCGTCATCTCTCTGCTGGTGCAGCTGTCTTTGTGACTTAGCAACCTAAATGAGATTTTGGCTTCAGACATTTTTATTTTAATTTTGTGTTGGGCAATGTACTTTATATCTTACATTGAGTTGAGATACACTTTGAAGTTACTTCTAGTATTAGGTTTTCACAATACAGCTGTTAGGTAGTTAAACTTATACACTTTGAAGTTACTTCTAGTATTAGGTTTTCACAATACAGCTGTTAGGTAGTTAAACTTATACACTTTGAAGTTACTTCTAGTATTAGGTTTTCACAATACAGCTGTTGGCTAGTTAAACTTATACACTTTGAAGTTACTTCTAGTATTAGGTTTTCACAATACAGCTGTTAGGTAGTTAAACTTATACACTTTGAAGTTACTTCTAGTATTAGGTTTTCACAATACAGCTGTTAGGTAGTTAAACTTATACACTTTGAAGTTACTTCTAGTATTAGGTTTTCACAATACAGCTGTTGGCTAGTTAAACTTATACACTTTGAAGTTACTTCTAGTATTAGGTTTTCACAATACAGCTGTTAGGTAGTTAAACTTATACACTTTGAAGTTACTTCTAGTATTAGGTTTTCACAATACAGCTGTTGGCTAGTTAAACTTATACACTTTGAAGTTACTTCTAGTATTAGGTTTTCACAATACAGCTGTTAGGTAGTTAAACTTATACACTTTGAAGTTACTTCTAGTATTAGGTTTTCACAATACAGCTGTTGGCTAGTTAAACTTATACACTTTGAAGTTACTTCTAGTATTAGGTTTTCACAATACAGCTGTTAGGTAGTTAAACTTATACACTTTGAAGTTACTTCTAGTATTAGGTTTTCACAATACAGCTGTTAGGTAGTTAAACTTATACACTTTGAAGTTACTTCTGGGATTAGGTTTTCACAATACAGCTGTTAGATAGTTAAACTCATACATTTTGAAGTTACTTCTGGTATTAGGTTTTCACAATACAGCTGTTAGGTAGTTAAACTTATACACTTTGAAGTTACTTCTAGTATTAGGTTTTCACAATACAGCTGTTGGCTAGTTAAACTTATACACTTTGAAGCTACTTCTAGTATTAGGTTTTACAATACAGCTGTTAGGTAGTTAAACTTATACACTTTGAAGTTACTTCTAGTATTAGGTTTTCACAATACAGCTGTTAGGTAGTTAAACTTATTCACTTTGAAGTTTCTTGTAGTATTAGGTTTTCACAATTCAGCTGTTAGGTAGTTAAACTTATACACTTTGAAGTTACTTCTAGTATTAGGTTTTCACAATACAGCTGTTAGGTAGTTAAACTTATACACTTTGAAGTTACTTCTAGTATTAGGTTTTCACAATACAGCTGTTAGGTAGTTAAACTTATACACTTTGAAGTTACTTCTAGTATTAGGTTTTCACAATACAGCTGTTGGCTAGTTAAACTTATACACTTTGAAGTTACTTCTAGTATTAGGTTTTCACAATACAGCTGTTAGGTAGTTAAACTTATACACTTTGAAGTTACTTCTAGTATTAGGTTTTCACAATACAGCTGTTGGCTAGTTAAACTTATACACTTTGAAGTTACTTCTAGTATTAGGTTTTCACAATACAGCTGTTAGGTAGTTAAACTTATACACTTTGAAGTTACTTCTAGTATTAGGTTTTCACAATACAGCTGTTGGCTAGTTAAACTTATACACTTTGAAGTTACTTCTAGTATTAGGTTTTCACAATACAGCTGTTAGGTAGTTAAACTTATACACTTTGAAGTTACTTCTAGTATTAGGTTTTCACAATACAGCTGTTAGGTAGTTAAACTTATACACTTTGAAGTTACTTCTGGGATTAGGTTTTCACAATACAGCTGTTAGATAGTTAAACTCATACATTTTGAAGTTACTTCTGGTATTAGGTTTTCACAATACAGCTGTTAGGTAGTTAAACTTATACACTTTGAAGTTACTTCTAGTATTAGGTTTTCACAATACAGCTGTTGGCTAGTTAAACTTATACACTTTGAAGCTACTTCTAGTATTAGGTTTTCACAATACAGCTGTTAGGTAGTTAAACTTATACACTTTGAAGTTACTTCTAGTATTAGGTTTTCACAATACAGCTGTTAGGTAGTTAAACTTATTCACTTTGAAGTTACTTGTAGTATTAGGTTTTCACAATTCAGCTGTTAGGTAGTTAAACTTATACACTTTGAAGTTACTTCTAGTATTAGGTTTTCACAATACAGCTGTTAGGTAGTTAAACTTATACACTTTGAAGTTACTTCTAGTATTAGGTTTTCACAATACAGCTGTTAGGTAGTTAAACTTATACACTTTGAAGTTACTTCTAGTATTAGGTTTTCACAATACAGCTGTTGGCTAGTTAAACTTATACACTTTGAAGCTACTTCTAGTATTAGTTTTTCACAATACAGCTGTTGGCTAGTTAAACTTATACACTTTGAAGTTATTTCTGGTATTAGGTTTTCACAATACACCTGTTAGGTAGTTAAACTTATACATTTCTATAATTTTTAGACCATTGTCTCCATGTTGTCTGTACCTGCAATTTTCTATCGGCCAAAAGGCAGGGAAGAAGATTCTGACGCAGCCAGAGAAAAGTTTATGGTACCAGAGAGTGACCATTTGACCTATCTCAATGTTTATCAACAGTGGAAGAGGAATGGGTATTGTATCTTACAATGACAGTTAAATTGTTTAAGAAAATCTATACAAATGTTTTGCTAATATGCATCAATTTCAATTGCGATCCTTGTACCTGATTTTAATTTTAGTTAAATTAATATTTAATATATGTTGGCTCTGTTAGGTCCAGGAGTTGCAAAATGAATAAAAGGGGGGGGGGGAGAGAGTGAGTAAGTAGGATGTTAGTTAGGCCAATATGTATCCTCTGTTTGGGATCCCTCAACTCAAGAACACATAAAGATACAAGAACAACTGCAAAATAGAGCAGTAAGATTTATAACAAATGAATATTATTACATTTGATTGGAGTAGCACCATTAGTAAAATCACTAAATTTACAGACACTTCAGGACAGAAGAATAAACAGTAAAGTAGCTATAACACATAAAACACTGAATCATAATTATAAATAGAAAAATGAAGCCTAATAAAATTCTAAGAGAGACACAAAGATAGAGGCGCATTTCTTATTACATATATGATATACTAGGACAAATTGGTACAGATACTCCTTCTTCCCTAGTGCCATTAGAGAAAGTCATGGGTTGCTTGAATCAGCTAGGAAAACTAACGATATAGCAGAGCTTAAATAACTGATTAACTTCCACAAATAGATTGACACATGAATTGCGTAGGATGTAATTATCTTCTTTTTTGAGGTAACATCTGTAACGTATAAGATAAGTAAGTGCTTTTCTAAACACAGTGTCAAAACCTTCAGAAAGAAACAAGGCTACACCAATGTAGTGACCAGTAATGGGTATGGAGCGTCATAGAAGATCTGAACACTGACTTGCAACATAGCAACCTGTGGGCAGTGGAGACCAATAGCTTGCTGCCATGTCTTAGGTCTGTACAATGTGGCAACAAGCTATTGGTCTCCACTGCCCACAGGTCAGTGTGAAGGCCTTCTATAACAAATGGTCTGAGATAGAGTGTCATAGTTAATAACACTGATAAGAATATTACCAATAATAAATTGATCAATATAGAAAGAATAATAATATCAACACATGATAATTATAGTTATTACAGAGACATGAAAATATAAATTGGAATTTAATCTCCAAAAAATGGAGTTTGGATGGCAAATAGTTGGAACTCAATTTGTATCTACTTACATGTGTAAGAAATCAATTACCCATGTAAGAAATATGAATACACACTTCTTATACAGTGAACTCATGATAATTCCACTCACCACTCATTGTCCAAAAATATAGAAATGAGTTAGAGAATGTAGCATTCCTCACTGAAAAGGGAAGAACTAAGTGAAATGAGACAGAGTTGAGCCTTATAAATTATTGGGCCTGAAATGGGGAGCCCAGGATGTGCTGTTTGGTCAATAAAAAAGCTTATTATAAGGTCAAAGGAGACACAAGATTCCATGTTATGTGGTCAAGAGATGATGAGCATAGAAGCTTAAACATGTTGTTGAGCCAATGGCTGGCTTAAAGATTAAATAAGATAAATTGACCACTGGCCAGCTCATCTATCTCCTTGTTGATCAAGCATTGTATCTGAATTGCCGAGGTGTTTTTGACATTTAAAAAATGCTAATACTACTGTTTGAAGCTACTAATTTGATACTACGTACAAAATACTAAATTGATTTAAACTACCATATTACCTTATTGAACCTTGGAAAGCACAATAGCACTGTCAGACATTGGGATTGCCTATCACACAAGGTCTAGGAATGTGTGGCTGAGTGGCCTACCCTCCCTTCCGCCCCATAGCACTCTGAGTGTGTAAAGGAATTTTAAAAATAACTTAGTAGTTTAATGTTAGTGATTTGCAGTTATTCCTACACAAATGGCTATACCTTTTTGAAAACAATCCTTTTTCTCTCTACCAGGTACTCCTCCTCTTGGTGTAATCAACATTTTATACATGCTAAGGCAATGAGAAAGGTGAGAGTGATGCTGGGATGTTTTCTAATTGTATGTTCCTTCAGAGAGCTGAAGGGAAGGTGAAATATTTTCTCCAGCCAGTGGTTTAATGTTTAGATTATTATTATTAAACTTTTACTTTTCAGGTACTTTTTATTTTTTTTTCTCAACTTTTACATTACTTATCTAACTGTGGCTACTCTTGCGATTTTGCTTTTGCTCTGTTTTTGTGATGACATGTAAGTTTCAGGATGTTCTGAAATAATGATTTTTACATCCTAGCCCAAAGCTCTTGTTCAAACTCAGGACCATCATGATGACAGTCTGAAGCACATACCACATGTCCAGGCAGTTTTATTAAGGCTTTTGTATGAAATAGTTGCTTATAGTGAACAGAAGATAAAAATGTTTTTTGTTTATATCTACATTATTGTTTATAGTCATGAGTGTTGTATAATTGGCCTTATAACTGGTATTTTTTAACCTTTAAAAAACTACATCCTAACAATAATTCTTTTTTTCCATTTTTCTTTTTCTGTTTTAAATACTTTTCTAATTTGTTAAAATACTAACTTCTTATGAACATACTACTGTTTTTGTATTATAAAAATACTACTGTTCTGATATTTTAAAAGTATTATTGATTTAATATAAAGATACTATCGTTTTGATATTATAAAGATACTACATTTTAAAATGATAATACCATTTTGACATTTAAAAAAATGCTAACACTCTTGTTTGAATATTTGAAGCTTTTGAAACTGATTGAACAAGTACTTTGTTATTATATGCTAACTACTACACTAATTACTAAATGACTTCCTCATTGATGTCAGGTACGTGAAGTTCAACAACAGCTAAGAGAGATCATGGAACAGCAGAAGATGGACCTTGTCTCTTGTGGTACTGAGTGGGACATTATCAGGAAATGTATTTGTTCAGCATATTTTCATCAGGCAGCTAGACTTAAGGTAAATTGTCCTACTGAACTTGGGATTCTCCATTTTACTTGGAATGAGTTTTAATTTAATGTTTTCACAGAAGTGAATATATTTATATATATTCATTCCATTTCCTACTATGCAGACAACAAATCCCTATGGGCAACTTGCAATGTGCACTGTGTGGTCACATCACCTTCATGTATAAAAATTGGATCTTAAAGCATTACAGAGAATTATGGGTATTAATAGCAATCTTTGATACAAAGGAGAAATGAAAATTATAATTTTGCCTTATTGTTCCAAATACAATTGCAGATGATGCTACCAATAATTATTTGTAAAAATAATTTGTTTGTAAATATATTTTTAAAATACCTCTATTCAACTGATATCATCTTGAAACCTGGACATGGATCTTGAAAAGGGCTCAATCATGTTCCCTAGAACTTGACAGTTGCTGTATATCATTGGGGAAAGAATTACTCGTTTGTTGCCATACTGGAAAAACTGGTTGGACTGTTATAATTTTTCAAAGTAAAAAAAGAATTACATTTTAATTTGGTTAGAGAATGTGAAAATATTTATTTTCTATAGATTATACATTTAAGGGTAGTTCCACATGTAGGCATTATTCAACAGTTCAATAAATTATTGTTCAGAAATATTTTGCACACCTTCTTTTAAGTCTAGATCTAAAGCCCCATTATTGGAATTTTGTAAAGTCTTGTAGATCTATATATACGCTAAACCAGGTTTCTTTTGGGTGTTGGGGGGGGGGGATGAGTTATGGTAAAAAAAATACTCCATTTTTTTAAAATCTCACATTCATTAGTGATTAAGTGAACAACGAGCACTCTATTAGTTATATTAAGGAGGTCTTTTTAAAGAAATATAAATTTTTTATGTTTTTCTAGTTAGTGAATAAGTTTGTGAGCATTAAAGTTTTAGTCAGTATGTTTGCAGTGGATGTATGCCACACTGCTAAGTCATATTAGCATTTCAACAGTGTAAATATACCTCTAGCAAATGAAGTTCTTTGACAGTTTTTTTTTTTTAACTTGATTGAACTTGTGATCTGATGAAATAATTTGACCGACCTTGTAATGTATTTATGTTATTGTAAATAACTCACTTTATATTCTACTTTCACTTTCTCACTACACTTGTGTAGTACAATAACATGACTAGAATTACCAATTTTTTAGCTTTGTTGTGTTGAATAAGATTCATCTAACTAGCACATACATGTCTCAGATGATTGATTGTCTAAGCACTATGGACACACAATGGAATGACCTTCAGACACACTGGACACACACAGAATATACTTTTTTACATTGGACATGAATAACATTATTGATCCTCTTCAGGGCCTAGGTGAATATGTCAACACAAGAACAGGCATGCCTTGTCACCTGCACCCAACTAGTGCACTATTTGGTATGGGATACACCCCTGATTACATAGTTTATCACGAACTTGTCATGACTTCTAAGGTAAGACCTTGTTGACTGCTTTTGATATAGTCTTTAACTGTGTAATGCTATTTGTATCCCTTCTCCCAGCACACACACATGTGCATGGATATCCTTTGGCAATGCTATCTTCACTTAGTCAAGTTCAAGTGCTGTCACTTGTTTAACATCTTTTATGTTTACCATTCAATTTAATGTGTTTCTGTTTGTTTTTGACTCAGGAATATATGCAATGTGTCACTGCTGTAGATGGACACTGGTTAGCTGAGTTAGGGCCCATGTTCTACAGCATAAAAGATGCTAAAAAGTCACGACAGGTAAGTGAAACTGATGATTGCCAATTTCCTATTCTATTAACAGTCAGAACATCAATGGCCTCCTTGAGTTGCGAAGCGATTATTAATCATCTCTTGGAAATTGAATGAATACCTGGGCATTAGCTGTGGTCAGAACGATGTCGCCCACATCAGTTCCCCCTCTCCACGCAGCTGATGTATCCAAAGGAATGGCAGTGCCGATACAGTTTAAGGTCGGCTGCGTTTTTAGTCATGTAGAGGCAAGTAATGAGGGAGTTCAGCTTAGATAAAAACATTTTTTATTTTCTCAAAGCCCCATATCAAAATTCGAATAGTTCAGTACTCCTAAACAACAAAATTGGATAAAGTTTAAGGACATCCATAGGAGTACAGAATTTTTTTCTTTTCAGATTGTACATTGTAAGAAAAGTGCCTCTCACTAAAATGTGTATTTCTCTCTTTTTCCCATTGCATATTAATTAGCAAAAATGTCTTTTCAACTTTAATATTATGCCTCAGAATGCAAAATAAACAGTAGCAGATCTTGGAATATTTTGAATAACTGGTTTTATTTTAACATTCTTTAAAATCAAACATCTGTTCAAGAAGAAATATTGTCACCTTACTTGCTGTCTATTGGTGAGTTTATGCTATTGATCCAGAAGATATAAAGGAATAAACCACATTGATGGATTAAATCCAATTGTTGTGAAAAAGCGGGACATTTTTATACTTAAGGCCAATGCCTGCTGGATGGAGGACAGAATCCCAAAAAGGAGGACATGGCCTCTTTTTGCCAGACGTCTGGTAACCCTACTCGTTGGAGAAAATGTAGACCATGTGCAACATCTTACTTCAAACTGGATGCTGCAGATAGAGCAGTTGATATGGAAATCAGTGCTGAAAAGAACAAAATACTAGTTTGTGTTGGAGATAGTATGAGATGTTGCATACAGTTGAATAGCCAAACATTAGCAGAAGTTGTCTCATTTAAATATCTAGGGTCAAACATAACAAGAGTTGGAGGATCACTTAAAGAGATAAAACATTTAATTTTGACATCTACTGCCATGAGCAAACTGGAAAATCTAATATTAGCTTCCCAGTAAAATTAAAGCTGTGTCTTTGCTAGTGGTCTCTGTACTCCTATTTGGTTGTTAAAGTTGGACACTGAACACTGAGGCTGAAAGAAGAATTCAATCCTTTGAGAGTAAATGCTATAGAAAAATGCTGGGTATCAGATACCAGGAAAAGAAAACAAATGAGTTTGTAGATTTACAAGTCATCACTCTGGCTGGCAACAAGGAAGAACTGCTCAATACTGTGAAGAGATGAAAGCTGAGCTGGTTCGTTCATATTGTAAGACATGACTCACTATCAAAAGTCATTCTTCAAGTTACAGTGGAGGGAGCGCAAAGAAAGGGTCATCCAAAGAAAAACTGGCTGGATAACATTAAAGAATGGACTGGCATCTCTCTTGATATCCCGCTAAGAACAAGCTGCTGACTGGGAAAAGTGGTGGGATTTGGCTACGCGAACTGTCACAGCACCACTAGGACAAAAGTCAAGGAACAGATGATAATAATGATAAGAGATCTCTTATTGTTTAATACTGGTAGTTGAACTTACAGGTGTCTTTCACATTTTTTCTTCTCTTATTCTTGCCTATTATTCTGCTATTGTGTTTAAATAAATAAAAAAAAAAGTTATTTTTTAACATGACTGTGAATGATTATGTTTTGTAGGAAAGAAAAAAACAAGAGCTTGAGGAAATGCAAACCATGGAAGATGAGATGAAGAGGGCAGAAGAGCTCATTAAGGCTAGAAAGGAACAACATGACAGAATACCAATGTCTGTGAGAAGGTCGGTCATGTATGCTATGTAATCTATTATATATTTGTAAAATACCACTGACTGACTCATTCATTAATCAGGAGATCTCTTAAACTGTCGTACATATCTGTATCAAATTTTGTATAAAGGTTCCTTTTACCTCCTAGGTACTCACTAAGAACAATTTTTGACAGATTCGCAACTGGATGACCACTATTCGCGAAAAACTGTTAACTCTATCAAATCTTTGTATTTTATTGTAATTCCCCAAAAGGCCGTATTCTATATAGAAAGCAAATCTCACAAATTGTGTATTTTTAGAGCAAATGTTTATATTTTTTCCTATGTCTACTTATTTTTTTAATATGCCTTATGTCATTTCCAATTCCTTTTAGATGCTGTCTAAATAGATAACAAAACCAATCCAAATAGCATTAATAAGATAGATTTGACTTTTTCTTTTTTTTGAGAGAGAGAGGCTATGGTACTTTGTAACACTAAAAAAAAAACCAACTAAATCCGAATAGCATGTAAAAAGGAAATCTAAATCTATTGTCATCAGGCTACATTGAAAAGGAATGAGATCAATGATTAGTTAGTAAAAACAAATTGATTTTTTTTTATTTAGAGAAAAACAAAACAAAATAAATGTAGAAAGGGGAACGTGAATGCAGCATTCAATTGGGGCCTTTGGGAAATGTCTTTTGTTTCTTCTAGGCCTGAGACTAATGATATGAAGAAATGAATTCAGTGTCTAATATTATACATTGCTCGCATTAAGGTTAAAAGTTGCAAAAAAAAAATGTCAATGTCTGTCAGTCTGTGAGAAGGCTGGTGAATTACAGCAGTATACAATAAAATACATTTGTTCAAGATCAAAAGTCGTACCATCATATTTATTTGATTCAACACACAATGTTTTAGTTGTTTTCCATCAATTTTAATGGTTAAGGTGCTAAACAAAATATATTTTAAAATTTAGATTTTATTTAAATAGTACATCAATATATGGGCTTGAAATGTAAGAAATACTCAAACCAGCAATATTCTAGAACAAAGGGAATAGAAACTAAAGCAAAAAATGAACATGGCTGCATCTAGGGAGTTTAAAACAATGTGTTGAAGTTGGGTAAAAAACAAAGTTTATGAAAATGTCATTTTTGTGTGTCTGCTTTAGTCCTGATTGGGTAGCTTTTGATGATATTGTAATTGAATTTATCAGTAAGATTTATGTAACAATTTCTCATGCTCTGAAATATTAGATTAAAAAAAATATTGTCATTTGTACCTGATTTACACCAACTTTTTACATTTTTTTTCTCTCATTTACAGTGCCTCCAGGATTATAACACCCGGTCATGGAGAATCACCTAGAACACCTAAACGGACACCAAAGTTTGGTTTGTAACGGGCAACAGATTGGACTTAAAACTAAACCTAGTACACCTAAATGTACACCAAAGTTTGTTCTGAAAAGTAAATCTTTGAAAACAAGTAGTCTGTACTATCTGACTACTTGTTATTCAGATTTAATGAGTTAGTACCACATTTCTTCTCATTAGTTAAGGAACAGAAAAGTTGAAACAAATTTTGAAAATACTGCTTGACAGTGCGATTTTTATTTTGCGAATAATGTGGCAGAAATCTTGATCTTTATTGTAATACTAGTAATAATGATTACTTAAAAATGGTTATGACTGAAAGATATGCTAATTTCAGAAGTGTATGACAGAAAAATATGAACGTTTGTGGCAGTTTACTAACATTGGAAAAGTTTAATATTTATTAGATTTTTTGGTCAAAGATTTTGTTTTAAATGTCTTGCAATAAATTTAATACAATTAGAAAAGTGTTGATTTTTTAAATATATTCTCATCTCATCATGAAATAATTCATAAAATGTAATAAAATTTGACTAGGTCAAAGAAAGTTACCTTTCAGAATTGTTTTGTAGTTTTTCTTGGGTGTTGACCGTATGACATCTAGCTACATTCTTTGCTTGATATTTTTATTGGACAACTTGTACTCTCAAATATTATATTTTCCATACGTAAAGTTTTATAGATAAGTTGATAAGTAAGGATAAGTTGATGTTTTTCCTAAATTCATGAATGCTTATAATTTTATTTTCTTTCTTTATTCCAAACACAATCCACTGCCTCTTTTCCTCAATTAAAAAAAACAACTAATATCTACTGATCTAGCAAATACTATAACTCTTAAAATATAGAGATACTGAAGAAATATTGATCAATAATTTGATCCTTTCATGTTGTTGCTGAAAATGGTTGATACAATTCAGTAGTGTATCAGACAATCTGCTAAAGCACTTGAATAAAATATCTTGATGAATCCTCTGACTTGATTGAAGAGTACCCCTGTGAGGCCTTAGTACCTGCAACAAAGAGTAGGACCTGTCAGGCTCTAGTACCTGCAACAAAGAGTAGGACCTGTCAGGCTCTAGTACCTGCAACAAAAAGTAGGACCTGCCAGGCTCTAGTACCTGCAACAAAGAGTAGGACCTGTCAGGCTCTAGTACCTGCAACAAAGAGTAGGACCTGTCAGGCTCTAGTGCCTGCAACAAAGAGTAGGACCTGTCAGGCTCTAGTACCTGCAACAAAGAGTAGGACCTGTCAGGCTCTATTACCTGCAACATAAAGTAGGACCTGTCAGGCTCTAGTACTTGCAACAAAGAGTAGGACCTGTCAGGCTCTAGTACCTGCAACAAAAAGTAGGACCTGTCAGGCTCTAGTACCTGCAACAAAAAGTAGGACCTGTCAGGCTCTAGTACCTGCAACAAAAAGTAGGACCTGTCAAACTCTAGTACCTGTCAGGCTAAGCATATTATATGTCTTATCATTTAAAATTTGGACATTGCTTCAAAAAAAAAAAGATGATTATGTCCATGCTCTAATAGCACTAGGGAAGAAGGAGTATTTGTACAAATTTGTCCTAGAAAATGTCTTTCTGAGTATTTTATTAGATTTTGTATTTGAAGATTATGGCTCAGTGTTTTATGTATAATTGGTACTTTACTTTTCAGTCTTCTCTCCTAAAGACTTTCTAAATTTAATGATTTTACAAAAGGTATTATTCTAGTCAAATGTGAATATTCGTTTGTTATGAATCTCACTGCTCTATTTTATGTCTGTTCCAGTTTCTTAATGTTTTCTTGAGTTGATGGGTCCCATACAGAGGATGCATATTCTATTATTGGCCTAACAAAGGTTAAATAACATTTTAGTTTTTTAGCGGCCCCGGAATGGGAAAAGACGCTATTAGTTTTATGTGGCCCGTCTGTCCGTTCGTCTCGTTTAGACCTCAGAAACTAGAAGAGAAAATGAAAATTGGACATCATGATATTTTAGATCATTCAAAGTTCTGATGCAAAGGCTACTTTTTTTCTTTTCCGAAAGCAAACCGTCTAATTTAAAAAATTATATGTGCAAGCAGATTTTTTAAAAAATTACACCACTTTTAAATGAAAAACTTCAAGGGAAGTAAGTCTTATTAAAAAGTTCACAGTCTTTTACATTAATAAATCAAGCTTCAAGTAGGAAAAACAACCAAAAATAAAAAGCAAAGAACTCTGATCAAACTTATTGACGAACTAGCCCTAAAACACCACCTACCCAATAACATAGAAAAAATTACCAGATTTTCAAACATAACGCCCAGACTTTACAACCAACCATAAAAACACATTTACTAAATAACACCTTAACAAAAGAATCAAATCCACTGGAGCTCAAAGTTGGCACGCTCGAAACAATTGAAAGCTATCCAAAAACAGCTATACATATATATATATATACCGACGGATCGACCTTTAAAGCCACCACCAATGCCGGTCTTGGTGCCTTCCTGGTCTTCCCTAAAAATAAACACTTTGAAATAAGTGCACCCTGTAGCGATTACTGCTCAAACTTTCAAGCCGAAATTGAGGCAACAACCATAGCACTACAGACAGCGGAAAACACATTATACGAAGGAGTGCAATCACCATCAGATATTGTTGTCTACAGACTCACAATCCACTCTGCAAGCACTTAACAGCAGCACCCCAAACAGCCCAATAGAGTTGACAACACTTATTGTGATAATCCATCAGATGATATCAAAATTAAATATCAATATCACACTACAGTGGATCCCTGGACACATGGGCAATATGGGAAATGAAAAGGCAGATAAGCTATCAAAGGCAGGTTCATCTATGGAACAACCAGATAGACCTGTTAACTACCTCACCCTAAGGTCAATGTTAGTCACCAATCACAAAGAGGAGTGGCTCAACCAATGGGCATCAGAAAACACAGGCAGAGCCATGTACAAAGAAATGATGAGAAACTGGACAGTATTAACTTCCTCCCCCGCAAAGAACAATCTACAATCTTCCAACTAAGAACAGGACACACACCTCTATTAAATTACCACCTGAACAAAATAAACTCCACACAACTACCCCTTTGCAGACACTGCGCTTTAAAACCGTAAACCATATCCTCTTTGAATGCCCCTCCCTAATCCACCTTAAGCAGACCCTACTTCCACTACAGCCCAACATAACCAACACCCTGTACAGCAGTGCTGAACAACTGAAGAAAACAGCACACTATTTTCCTTGGCACAGTCTGCAAAAGAGCTGACAGCTCAGCAAAGCTGGCTAGAAGAAGAAGAAGAAGTAAGAAAGGAAATGTAGTAACAGCTAGAAATGCGATTTGAAACAATTATTTAGAGCTAAAATGTTTTTTTTTCATAAAATATCCGGAACAACCGATTGAGTTTTTAAAAACTTTTTAGCAAAAAAAAAATGTTATATATTAGAAGAGCGATTGCAAACTGTATTTTGGCGTTAGTAGAGTAGAATTTTCATCAAAATTCGGAACAATCTTTCAATGTTAATTAAATTTTACCAGCGATTGGCAAAAAACCTAAAGTAATATAGGTCAATGGAGCAATTTGAAACCATTATTTAGCATTAATTTGTTTTTCAAAATAAAATCCAGAACAATCTTTATCGATAAAAAAAATGTTTGTGATGTTTTGGCAAGAAAATTAAATGTAAAATAAGTAAAAAGAGTGATTTCCAATAATCATTTGTAGTCAATGAATTTCTCATTTTAAAATTCCGAACAACCAATTGTGATATTTTTGTAAAATAAATCATTTGACATAAATTTGTTTTAAGTTGAAAATCCGGAACAATTTGATAATTGAAATATATTGATGTATTGTCTAAGAATATAAAATGTAATATAAGTCAGGTGCAATTTCAAACAATCATTTGACATGATTTTTCTTTATAAAACAAATCCGGAACAACTTTACATAGGTAATGAAATATAAGTAAGTATAGATATTTTCATTTAGCGTTTATCTGTTATTTATTTTAAAAATCCTGAACACCTTATTTTTTATCATGAGATTTTGCGACGTTCAAATAAGTAGGTAATGTAAATGTAATAGAAGTTAGAAAAGCAATATCAAACATTTGTTGGCATTAATTTGCTTTTCACAAAAAACATGCGCAGCAACCTTCTATAGATATTAAAATTATTGCGATGTTTTGGAAAGAAGATTAAAAGAAAAATTAGATTTTCAGTAGCCTTTTATTATTAATATTATTATTATTGCTATCTAAACGTGACGGACCGACAGACCGACACGCAAAACGCACAACAGTAAGCGGTTTCTCCTGATGGGAGCAATAAATGATTATTTCAAACTTTTTCAGGGAACAAATTTTGTAGCATGTGACCGCAGCTGTCAATGAAAAAAAAATGTGCGTAAAATTTACATATGAAATAAATGTTTTGTTTTTTTAATTCTAGTAGCTAGTGTACCAGAAAAAAAACAGTTTATTATTATTATTTATATTTGTTGTAAACATTTATTTAACATTTTACGGATATATTCGAATAAGTAATACTGAAAATGCACAAAAATTATCTTTCTTTGTTAACATATTGTTAACGTAATCTCCCTCACAGTACCCGGTGCCTCGCTCGGTTCTATAGGTTTGTTAAGAAAAGTTAATATTTACCCGAATTCATTTTGGTAACATTTTTGTAATATCCCAAATGAGCGATGTAGTTCTGTAGTTCTAAATAACATTGTGCAAGCCAATTCGAGTAGAAAATATTTTAAGTGCCCAGAGGCGTAGTTAGCCATGTGCATGTGGTGCGGGCCGCACGGGACTTCGCGCGAGGAGGGGCATCAAATTGAGGATAAACTTTCTCAGTAAGAACTACTGTTACATATCATTTGTCATACATTTTAATTATTTTGTTTCATTTTGGTTATTTAAAATATAGCTCGGGTCGAGGTCGAGTTTCAGACTCAGCAGACCTAATTAGCCGGTTTTTTGTCTGGAATTCCAAACCATGCACCCATTGTATGATAGAGAATTTCTGATTGGTAGGAGATGTGAGCTAAAGTTTAAATATCGTAGTTTTGATTGGAAGGAGGACAGGAAGAAGTGTGGCTACGCTACGAGCCGAAAAGAAATTGAAATAATTCCCCAGTCTCGAGCCGATTCTCATACTGTGTAGATTGTTTAATATCCAGTAGAAATCTTTTGAATATTTTATCTGAGTTACAGTTTATTCTTTTAATTTTTGTACATTTTGATGTTTTCAAGTTTTACATTAAAAGTTTCTGTTTGAATTGAGAAGGATTTTCGCCTATTCTTTTCTGGATTGCATTTAGATCTAGATTTAACATACAGTAATTCTTTTAGACAGCTGACATCTTCTAAACCTCGGCATTATGGTTACGGAATCTTTATCTAAGAGGCAAAAGTTCATTCAAGATCATTACTACTTCAAGAGCTTATTCATTGTGACATCCATCATGATCAAAGATTTTCAGTGATCGTGATAGAATGGTATTTTTTACTGAAGTATTAAAGATCCATTGACCGTGGTAACTACACATTGCACATTAAATGAACTAAGCTTGTTTTACATCTATAAAGACAATGCACTTTTACACTTTCACTTTAGGCATATGGCTAAACGGCAAGAGGGTTTTGAGAAAGTGGATGTTTTGTACAAACAAAAATCCCAATTATGCTTCCCCGACATACTCTTCTGACTATATCAATTATAAGGATACAATTGCATTTAAAATCCAACAAAATGGATTCAATGAATGGTGGCGTAATCACCGAATATTGAAAACCAAGAGACCAGCAGAGCTCACATTTAGTCATCGCTTGCTTGGAAGGAACTTGAAATTTGTCTGCGTATTAAGAACAGTTTTGAAAGTAAGGCTCAAGATTTATTTAAACAAGAAGGAAAAAGGGGAAAGACTGCATGAAGAGACATCATTTGTTTTCTCTCAAATCAGAATCTGGCATTCATGGGCATCACGAACAAGTGGTAGAAGAATTGGAAGAAAAAAAATGAAAGTAATTTCTTTGTGTTTTTAGAAATTACGGGGAAACAAACGTACACGAATACAAAATGAATTCATTGTCATTTTGGGTGATCATGAAAATAAATCATACAGCAAGGAAAACAAACCAAATATTTCTCGATTATTTTTGATAATACACCTGAAATCTCAAAATTGGATCCAACTGACGGGAGGACATGCTACTGAGTCTTTCGTTGACTTTATCGGCACTAAAGACAAGCTTTCCGCTGAAATCGATGCAATTATTTTAGAGAAACTATGTTCGTAATGGACTGCAGAGATCAAGGCTTTACTATTGTTGCTGTCATGATAGGTCACCACTACGGTGTATAAAAACGTATTATAGAAAAGCTAAATTCATGACCTGCTCAAACCATTCTCTAAATTTGACAGGAATTCAAGTTGCTGGAGTCGAAACACTTACATTTTACAATATACTCTGTCGTTTACAACTCTTTTAAGTTCAGCCACACTACTGGACATTGACTAGTACAGATACAAATTTTTCTATTAGATCAGAAGCAGGCAGATTGTAATTTGGTATGCATTCTTTTAATTGTATCTTCTACCTTGGGATTTGGGCGCTGTATCAAATAAATTAAATAACACACACGTCTACTTTCAAAACTACGCACTCAAACTGAAAACATTAAAAAAAAACATTCTTAACTAATGAAAGGACATCGATGAAGCCAGTATTACCTTTGCTGAAATCAGGGGATTGCTACAGAACTCCTTTGACGTATTAGTCGCAAGATAAACATTCCAGGCGAAATAGATCAAAGATTCTGTATTAACACATAAGAAAGAGCTACGAAGAGAAATGTATTCTTCCTTGGACCGTTTGATTGTCTAAAGAGCTGAGCCGAAGGCTCATCGAGCTCAAGGCATGTAAGCCTGCTTGAACAAATCGTTCTGTCTGGAAGTGATCCAAGTCAATGCCTATGTAAAGCATTGCTATTTCCGATATATCTGGCACTCCGGGCGCATGGACTAGAATGCATGGTCGAAGGCCGAGTATACAGGGAATCCCCGCCATTTTCCTATGTTGTACCAAGCTAACCGTGCAGGACTCCCCATTAGTGTAACGGTCCCTTGAGAAACGGCGCATGGATTTATTATCGACAGGGTCGTAGAAGCTGACTTTCAACTCCGCACAGTGCAATGGGAAAGCATTCGCATTGCCTAGGGCACTCCCACAGGAGTTTTGTTTTGCTATTCATTTGACCTAATCAGATTGGCAACTAGTGCAGAACCTCAGTGACGTAATGGCAACAAGATGCTAGTTTGAAAACGAGGAGGGGAATGTATACTTTATTGGACCCCAGTGTTTAAGAAATAATCACCGAACCAGATCTATAATGTGGCTGATAAATATGATTTTTTTTCGCCATTACAACAATGGAATTGTCATATTTAAACAAATCTGAACAGTGTTAGGGGTCGTTCGTAAATGACGTGACGCAAAAAATGACCTTTTTTGACCCCGGAAATTTAAGATTAGTATTTTTGAGAAGAACACGTGAAATTCTCAGTCGGCAGTACCAACATGATGTTTTCAGTTGAACTTCTCAAACAAGACTGAAATATCTTTATATTTTCAATGCTTTTTATTTGAGAATAAAACTACCTGAGAAGTTCATGTTGGAATGAGTACCTAAAAAATGTTATTATTTTTGCGAAGATTTTTGAAGATTAAAAAAATATTTTATTTGTGTTTTTTTCTGAATTTTAAACTTGTGACGTCACAAAATCGTTACACCCCCCTTCCCCCTTGTCACAAAGTGTCACATTTTCTCACCCCCCCTCCCCCATAGAGCTTGACGTCATTTACGAATGACCCCTTAACGACATTAACTAAAGCAAAATAGGCTCTAACGGTTTATCTTAGTTTATTTCGAAGCCTCCAAAACCTGAAACAATAAACCTAATGAGCTCCTGAATTAAAAAAAAAGTTTGATAGTTCAGTCCCGAATATTGTCTTCTTGATTCACATATTTCTGACAATGTGACTACATACCAGCGATTTGTTTTCAAACTAAATTTGATCAAGAATTATTTACCATCAACGATGACCAATTTATGACTCTCTAATTTGGATTTTTTTTTAGATTATTTGTGTGTGTGTGTGTGAAAAAAAAAACGCCAAAGATTTTTTACAATTTTATTAATTTAAACATTATTAAATTTAAACTATAAAAAAAATCCAACAAAGCATTAGGGTTTATTAAAAGAAATTTCTATAAATCAAATAAGAACATAAAACTAAAATGTTATTTAACCTTGGTTAGGCCAATAATAGAATATGCATCCACCGTGTGGGACCCCTCAACTCAAGAAAACATTAAGAAACTGGAACAAACACAAAATAGAGCAGTGAGATTCAAAACAAACGAATATTCACATTTGACTAGAGTAACACCATTAGTAAAATCACTAAATTTAGAAAGCCTTCAGGACAGAAGACTCAAAAGTAAAGTAGCAATTATACATAAAACACTGAACCATAATCTTCAAATACAAAAACAAAATTTAATAAAATACTCTGAAAGACACAAAAATAAAGGCACATTCCTCGTCCCATATGCTAGGACAAATGTGTACACGTGCTCCTTCTTCCCTAGTGCTATTAGAGCATGGAATGGGTTGCCTGAGCTAGCCAGAAAAACCGGTGACTTGGCAGAGTTTGGGTCATTGGTTAATATGCATGACTAGATGCATGACGCGTAGGACGTAATCATCTTCTTTTTTGAAGTAACGTCTGTATTATATAAGATAAGATAAGATAAACAAGACTATGATCCATTGATCCATTGGTGACTTCGATGGGGGCCGCCTCTGAGTTAGTTTAATAACACAAACTCTCTTTGTAATCTTGTTTCTTCTAATTATGATACAACATATTTTAAGGAATATTTTAATTGTTTTTATTTTTAATTCAAGACAGTGGTCATATAAATTTTCTATTTAACCTCCGAACAGTGACAAAGTTTGAGCACCATTGTAGCCGCTTAGAAATAAACAGGTAAAAAGTTGTTATATATTATACCTACTCTCAGGTAAACTCAGTTGAAACGTACCAAGTAAGCAAGTGGTTTGTTTCCTCAACCGTGACCTAGTAGAAAGATATTTCTTCCTGAACAGTTTCAAGAACCAAGGCAAGTAAACTTAATCAGATTTGACATTTTATTGACAATTTTAAAAACATGTTTAGAATGAATGCATTCATACAAATGCTGCTTTTTTAAATAAATGAAAAGTTTTAAAGTAGCGTAAAGGACGTTGACATATCGGACAAAGTATCTGAATGACAACTAGTTCTACAGATTAGAGACTGAAACGTTCATTTCTTGAGAACAAACATTTTAACCTAGGCTATAATACAAACAAAAATAATATTGCTACATTATATTATAAATTGTTAGATACATAGATAGTTAGATAGAAAGAGAGAGAGAGAGAGAGAGAGAGGTATGGAGAGAGAGAGAAGATGAAAACAATGCACTAAGACAGGAAGTGACAAAACTTAGAAACAAAATCTATTTTTGTAAATACAATAATCTATGAGCTTGTTGATCTTCCCAAAACTCTTGTGTCTAAACTCAGGGACCTTCTAATTCCAGTTCTAAAAAGGAATTTCAGTTTATACCACACGATATCTAAAGTTTCTGTTTACCCAATAACTCCAGACACCTCTGTGCTGCACTCCAAGGCTATGCAAACAAAGCTGAATAACTGTGAGCTATTGATATCATGTCTACTAGATTACTTTCTAGTGGACTCTTGGGATAGCTCTGACAAAGTCTAATAGTTTTGATAGACTTCAATGGTGCCCTTCTTGTCCTCCTCTGGGTGTACAATGTGTACAAATGTGGAATATTAAAGACAAAAAAAGTCCATTTTACGAGATGAGATATTGTAAGTAAACAAACAAACACGAACACAAACAAATGACTTCAGCCCCACACCTGAATTATATGAACAGAAATATTGACATTCCTCTGTGTAGCTTTGAGTCTAAACTGTCACAAGAAGTTCATAACCAGAATAAAAAAAAAAACAAGAAAATAAAAAAAAACATTTTTA
The DNA here is from genome assembly GCA_036873155.1 of Biomphalaria sudanica. Taxonomy (NCBI): domain Eukaryota; kingdom Metazoa; phylum Mollusca; class Gastropoda; family Planorbidae; genus Biomphalaria; species Biomphalaria sudanica. Next base: position 802,932 of record JAZGLO010006639.1, on the reverse strand, counting down.
AAATTTAAAAAACAAAGCTTATCTAAGGGGAAGAGCCGCACAATCAGTGGCATAAATCTAAATACTGCATGAATAGGCTCCATTTTTTATATGTAGAATTTCAACTTTATCTGACGGAAATGAAAAAAAAAAACGTGGAAAAAACGTAACAAGGGGAAGTACTCCGAATATACATCCACATCTCTTAATTACTATAATAATGTATTTTCCTTGTTCAATACCAAACAAAATAATTACCAATACCGGTAATTAATTAACTAATTGGTTAATTTTTGATTGATTAATGTATAAAAATAATTGTGTAAAGTTTAAAATTGATCCTATAATGGGTTTGGGAGAAATAACATGTATAAAAAGAGTATCATTCAGACTGAGTTCAGACCTTTGTAAAAATCTGCAAGTACTAATCTCGTATCTGCTAAACTAAAGTGTCTCTTTAATTATACGTAACTAACAAAATTCGTTCACCATGCGCCAGAATCTTATTGGCTATAAAGTGAAGTATGTAGCACATGGCCAACCAGGACAAATGAATGTAAAGTAGTTGGGTACAACCAAATGTCAAGGCTAGCTGATGAATTATGAATGAAACTTTTGTTGCATCGAGTAACCGGCTTGTTTATCTTCAAATGCAAGTGTGTTGTTTACTGTGGAGTGTATTTGAGAAATAATTTTGGAAATGAAAAACACTATGTTGTAAAAATATATGTGAAATCTTATGTATTCTACTAGTAATGTAAGTTTACGTGATTTGTATTCATGTTAAAAATTGAATAAATATATATACAGTGCTTTTTTTTGTTTGTTAAGAAATAGGTGCCGGTACTCAGTGATGGATTGCCTAACTTTTAGCTACTAGCAAATTAAAAATAAACTTTAAAATACAAGAAAAGTAATAATTTTTCCCCACATTGAAAAAGTGCCGGTACGCCGTACCGGTGCGTACCGTCACATAAAAAGCACTGTATATATAGGCCTATATATATATATATGTGTGTGTGTGTGTGTGTATATGTATCAGATCCACTCTGGGACAATACTATGTAACAGAATAATACGTTCTGACACTAAGACATTCAGCCAAGACATAATATATATTTATAGCTTTTATATAGCGCTACTTTCATGCTTAACGCATGCTCAGAGCGCTTTGGTCCAATCTCATTTGTGGACCAGTGGGGGTGAGGGGGTATATAGGAGTTGGTTTTCCGTGCTGCCTTTAGGCGCTCAGTAAACACAACTCTGCCCGAGTTAGGTGTCGAACCTCGAGCCCCCTTCTAGGTAGCCAAGCCAAGCTAAGTTCAAGCGACCACGCTTCCCACGAAGTAGATACATTTTACTTTTGGAATGTAACACATCTAAAACAAAACTTTTCTAGCCTGCAATGGTGAACTTGCCACGAAAGAGCTCTACTAGAGGAGAGGCAAAAGAGGTTTCATATTTCAGTGTCATGTAAGGACAAAGTCGGTCAAATAACCCTTGGTTTAATTGAAACACTACCGAGTGTTACTGGTGCGTAAAACTCATAATATATGTCTTATTTTAAATGTCTTATCATGGGTTGGGGTCACAAGACATGATTAAAACTATTCTAGCAAACATTCCTAAATTAAGCTCTTTCACTCGATAGCGAGAGATGCATCAGTTCATCAAACCGTCCTGTCCATTGTACACTTCCCCTAGAACCTACTCCTGACACTATGTGCAATAAATTGACTCACTCAGCCCATATCGGTCAAGTTTAACTTTACACCAAAAGTGAATACCACAAGACTTGCAGTTTCACGTCCATTTGATTTACATAGCCTTCTGACACTTGAGTTGTGAATGCACTTCTTGTGATTGTGAGTTTTAGTTTCATTACTTGTAAACTAAGTCGCTAACGTGTAGATTGGCTATTCAAACGTGAACGTTGACATTGTAGGAATACCACAAGCTACAGACACTGTGAAGAAGTGTAACTAAATGTGCATGATTGGAACTGTAGAGAGAAGTTGAGAACCATTTCATTTTTTTATGGCGTTCGAAACCCCAAGCACACATATATGAGCCAGACATTACATAAGATACAATAAATTGAAGTATGCCTTTAAAACAGGTAAACATATTAGCCAGGTGTGTAGTTAATGTACTAGTCTACATCCTGTGCCTCCCTGGAATGTAAGAAGAAAAAAAAGCAAATGTGTGTTATTTTGAAAGGGACATTGAAGTAGCAAGCAAGAAACCGAAAATAAAGTGGAACACGAGGAGATCTCGTGAGAAAAAAAGATATGAGTAGGCCTATAAATATACATGTGTTATTAATATTACGATATATCTATATCTATTTATCTATCTATATCTATCTATCTATCCTACCGGCATCTCTCTCTTTATATATATATAAGTATATATAAACACATTTGTTACCCCAAGATATATTCCAAACAATTTCTCACTGGTTACAATGTTGATCGAAACGTTTTGTTCTTGTAGATTAACATCCTGAGTAGACCTACTTTGGCTCCTCTGAAGTTTAACATTCTAAGTAGACCTACACTGGCTCCTCTGAAGTTTAACATTCTAAGTAGGCCTACTTTGGCTTCTCTGAAGTTTAACATCCCAAGTAGGCCTACTTTGGCTCCTCTGAAGTTTAACATCCCAAGTAGGCCTACTTTGGCTCCTCTGAAGCTTAACATCCCAAGTAGGCCTACTTTGGCTCCTCTGAAGTTTAACATTATAAGTAGGCCTACTTTGGCTCCTCTGAAGTTTAACATTCTAAGTAGACCTACTTTGGCTCCTCTGAAGTTTAACATCCTAAGTAGACCTACTTTGGCTCATCTGAAGTTTAACATCATAAGTAGGCCTACTTTGGCTTCTCTGAAGTTTAACATCCTAAGTAGGCCTACTTTGGCTCCTCTGAAGTTCAACATTCTAAGTAGGCCTACTTTGGCTCCTCTGAAGTTTAACATTCTAAGTAGGCCTACTTTGGCTCATCTGAAGTTTAACATTCCAAGTAGGCCTACTTTTGCTCCCCTGAAGTTTAACATCCTAAGTAGGCCTACTTTGGCTCCTCTGAAGTTTAACATCATAAATAGGCCTACTTTGGCTCCTCTGAAGTTTAACACCCCAAGAAGGCCTACTTTGGCTCCTCTGAAGTTTAACATCCTAAGTGGACCTACTTTGGCTCCTCTAAAGTTAAACATCCTAAGTAGACCTACTTTGGCTCCTCTAAAGTTTAACATCCTAAGGAACCTACTTTGGCTCCTCTAAAGTTTAACATCCTAAGAGGACCTACTTTGGCTTCTCTGAAGTTTAACATCCTAAATAGACCTACTTTGGCTCCTCTAAACTTTAACATCCTAAGTAGACCTACTTTGGCTCCTCTGAAGTTTAACATCCTAAGTAGGCCTACTTTGGCTCCTCTGAAGTTCAACATTCTAAGTAGGCCTACTTTGGCTCCTCTGAAGTTTAACATTCTAAGTAGGCCTACTTTGGCTCATCTGAAGTTTAACGTTCCAAGTAGGCCTACTTTTGCTCCCCTGAAGTTTAACATCCTAAGTAGGCCTACGTTAGCTCCTCTGAAGTTTAACATCCTAAATAGGCCTACTTTGGCTCCTCTGAAGTTTAACACCCCAAGAAGGCCTACTTTGGCTCCTCTGAAGTTAAACATCCTAAGTGGACCTACTTTGGCTCCTCTAAAGTTTAACATCCTAAGTAGACCTACTTTGGCTCCTCTAAAGTTTAACATCCTAAGAGGACATACTTTGGCTTCTCTGAAGTTTAACATCCTAAATAGACCTACTTTGGCTCCTCTGAAGTTTAACATCCTAAGTAGACCTACTTTGGCTCCTCGGAAGTTTAACATCATAAGTAGGCCTTCTTTGGCTCCTCTGAAGTTTAACATCCTAAGTAGGCCTACTTTGGCTCCTCTAAAGTTTAACATCCCAAGTAGGCCTACTTTGGCTCCTCTGAAGTTTAACATCCTAAGTAGGCCTACTTTGGCTAATCCGAAGTTAAACCTCCTAAGTAGACCTACTTTGGCTCCTCTGAAGTTTAACATCATAAGTAGGCATACTTTGGCTCCTCTGAAGTTTAACATCATAAGTAGGCATACTTTGGCTCCTCTGAAGTTTAACATTCTAAGTAGGCCTACTTTGGCTCCTCTTAAGTTTAACATTCTAAGTAGGCCTACTTTGGCTCCTCTAAAGTTTAACATCCAAAGTATGCCTGCTTTGGCTCATATGAAGTTTAACATCCCAAGTATGCCTGCTTTGGCTCATATGACTTTAATATCCTAAGTATGCCTACTTTGGCTCCTCTGAAGTTTAACATCCCAAGTGGACCTACTTTGGCTCCTCTGAAGTTTAACATTCTAAGTAGGCCTACTTTGGCTCCTCCGAAGTTTAACATCCCAAGTAGGCCTACTTTGGCTCCTCTGAAGTTTAACATCCCAAGTAGGTCTACTTTGGCTCCTCTGAAGTTTAACATCCCAAGTAGGCATACTTTATCTCCTCTGAAGTTTAACATCCCAAGTAGGCCTACTTTGGCTCCTCTGAAGTTTAACATCCCAAGTTGACCTACTTTGGCTACTCTGAAGTTTAACATCCCAAGCAGGTCTACTTTGGCTCCTCTGAAGTTTAACATTCTAAGTAGGCCTACTTTGGCTCCTCTGAAGTTTAACATCCTAATTAGGCCTACTTTGGCTCCTCTGAAGTTTAACATCCTAAGTAGACCTACTTTGGCTCCTCTGAAGTTTAACATCCTAAGTAGACCTACTTTGGCTCCTCTGAAGTTTAACATCCTAAGTAGACCTACTTTGGCTCCTCTGAAGTTTAACATCCTAAGTAGGCCTACTTTGGCTCCTCTGAAGTTTAACATCCTAAGTAGACCTACTTTGGCTCCTCTGAAGTTTAACATCCTAAGAAGACCTACTTTGGCTCCTCTGAAGTTTAACACCCTAAGTAGACCTCTTTTGGCTCCTCTAAAGTTTAACATCATAAGTAGATCTACTTTGGCTCCTCTGAAGTTTAACATCCTAAGAAGGCCTACTTTGGCTCCTCTGAGGTTAAACATCCTAAGTAGACCTACTTTGGCTCCTCCGAGGTTTAACATCCCAAGTAGGCCTACTTTGGATCCTCTGAAGTTAAACATCCTAAGTAGGCCAACTTTGACTCCTCTGAGGTTTAACATCCTAAGTAGGCCTACTTTGGCTCCTCTGAAGTTTAACATCCTAAGTAGGTATACTTTGGCTCCTCTGAAGTTTAACATCATAAGTAGGCCTACTTTGGCTCCTCTGAAGTTTAACATCCTAAGAAGGCATACTTTGGCTACTCTGAGGTTTAACATCCTAAGAATGCATTCTTTGGCTCCTCCGAGGTTTAACATCCTAAGTAGGCCTAGTTTGGCTCCTCTGAATTTTAACATGGTAAGAAGGCATACTTTGGCTCCTCTGAGGTTTAACATCCTAAGAAGGCTTACTTTGGCTCCTCTAAAGTTTAACATCCAAAGTATGCCTGCTTTGGCTCATATGAAGTTTAACATCCCAAGTATGCCTGCTTTGGCTCATATGACTTTAACATCCTAAGTATGCCTACTTTGGCTCCTCTGAAGTTTAACATCCCAAGTGGACCTACTTTGGCTCCTCTGAAGTTTAACATTCTAAGTAGGCCTACTTTGGCTCCTCTGAAGTTTAACATCCCAAGTAGGCCTACTTTGGCATCTCTGAAGTTTAACATCCCAAGTAGGTCTACTTTGGCTCCTCTGAAGTTTAACATCCCAAGTAGGCATACTTTATCTCCTCTGAAGTTTAACATCCCAAGTAGGCCTACTTTGGCTCCTCTGAAGTTTAACATCCCAAGTTGACCTACTTTGGCTACTCTGAAGTTTAACATCCCAAGCAGGTCTACTTTGGCTCCTCTGAAGTTTAACATTCTAAGTAGGCCTACTTTGGCTCCTCTAAAGTTTAACATCCTAATTAGGCCTACTTTGGCTCCTCTGAAGTTTAACATCCTAAGTAGACCTACTTTGGCTCCTCTGAAGTTTAACATCCTAAGTAGACCTACTTTGGCTCCTCTGAAGTTTAACATCCTAAGTAGACCTACTTTGGCTCCTCTGAAGTTTAACATCCTAAGTAGGCATACTTTGGCTCCTCTGAAGTTTAACATCCTAAGTAGACCTACTTTGGCTCCTCTGAAGTTTAACATCCTAAGAAGACCTACTTTGGCTCCTCTGAAGTTTAACACCCTAAGTAGACCTCTTTTGGCTCCTCTGAAGTTTAACATCATAAGTAGATCTACTTTGGCTCCTCTGAAGTTTAACATCCTAAGAAGGCCTACTTTGGCTCCTCTGAGGTTAAACATCCTAAGTAGACCTACTTTGGCTCCTCCGAGGTTTAACATCCCAAGTAGGCCTACTTTGGATCCTCTGAAGTTAAACATCCTAAGTAGGCCAACTTTGACTCCTCTGAGGTTTAACATCCTAAGTAGGCCTACTTTGGCTCCTCTGAAGTTTAACATCCTAAGTAGGTATACTTTGGCTCCTCTGAAGTTTAACATCATAAGTAGGCCTACTTTGGCTCCTCTGAAGTTTAACATCCTAAGAAGGCATACTTTGGCTACTCTGAGGTTTAACATCCTAAGAATGCATTCTTTGGCTCCTCCGAGGTTTAACATCCTAAGTAGGCCTAGTTTGGCTCCTCTGAATTTTAACATGGTAAGAAGGCATACTTTGGCTCCTCTGAGGTTTAACATCCTAAGAAGGCCTACTTTGGCTCCTATGAGGTTTGTTTTCTCTAGAGGTCGCCAGTAAAGTGAACGTTGCTTGGGAGAAGGTATCTCACAGAATTCAATTATAAGATTCAGACGTCGATCTCATTTCTGAAGTGTAAAATTTACAGTGACCAGGTCTTACAAACATACTAGATTGTACCACTGGCGGATCCAGTGACCGCCCCCCCCCCCACTCGACACCTCTCCATAGTGGCGGACGTATCTTTTGTGGAGCATATACACAATCTGTGTAAATAAGTAGTTCGTACTTTATATAATATATCTGCTACTTATTGTCCACTCTCTACCGTATACAAAAAGAGTTACTGGATGGCCATAGCAGAGTCCGGCAGTTCACGCGATAATGGGAAAACCTACTTATTAATTGTTGTTTTAAATTATATCTAACTTATATGCATACTAAATAGATTTTGTTCTCTTAAAAAAAGTAAACATTATTTTTGGGTAAATGTATTAGCTAGTAGGACAGAACTTACATAACGTAGCAATAAAATGTAAAAAAAAATTTTTAACAAAAAGTCTAAAACCATTTGCATAAATGTGTTTAAAATATGATATATATTGAACTATGTTTATCCCCTACTGACGAGCCTCCCGTGTTTATTACTATTAATAGTGAATAATTTTAAAAGTGGTGTATTTTTATAAAAAAACAGCTTGCATAAGTGATTTAAAAAATTAGAGTTTTCGCTTTTAGAAAAGAAAAAAGTAGCCGTTGTATCAGAACTTTGAATGGACTAAAATATTATGATGTCGGATTTTCACAATCTTTTCTAGTTTACGAGATCTAAATGGGACGGACAGACATTTCACATAAAACTAATAGCATCTTTTCCCCTTTCGGGGACCGCTAAAAAAACTGGATAGTCCATTATGGTTTCAATGCATGCATAATTTCCAAGGATACAAAACCTGTATTTTTTACATCAATTAATCATCAGTAATCATTGAAAGGTCTTTTTACTCATCTCTACACTATTTTGTCCCAACTTGACAAGATTGATTCTATTTCTCTCACAACTCGAAGGTTTGTATTGAACGAAATGAATGGCTTGAGATAATGAGCTTGTTTGCACGTTATGGATAGTTGGGAGAGCTCAGTGGTTCTCAGCCTGTGACATGCTGACAAGAGGGGCGTGAAGGTGTTTATTTTAGTTCAAGGGACGAATATCTTTGCCTTCATTGAATATATGATCATGTATAAACGAGGTTAATGTTTAAAAATATAGATACATGTAATCAAATCAAGAGGGGTTGTTTATCTATCTATGCCCATTATAAATAAATTACCGCGAATAAACGAAATCTGGTGAAAGTCGACTTTCACCGGTGAAATGTCAACATTCACATAGTCTCTTGGCGTACATCCGACACATTTGCTAAACATCCTTTTTTCTGACTTACATCGGCAAATGTCGACCTTCTCCACGCATGGTGACTGTTGAATGGTAACTGTTGACTAGGTCGGAGATTTCTGGTTTCTACTCCGTATTTCAGTCGCTGTAAAACGTTGACAGTTAAAACGTCACATGGATGGCGTCACTTTTTCGCCTCTTTTTCTGAGAGGAGTGACCAATCAAGTTGAGGAGAGTGATTCGTCACTCTGTAGAGAAGTTTCTAACTAACCCCAGAAAATTTAAATGCCTAGGTCAATTTATAAGACAGTTTGAGATTTTTTTTTAGCTTGAGTAGAATGGATGCTCGCTATTCCTTGCCTTCTAAATATTGATTACAGTAGTACTTGAATAAAGTTAGGCCTTCAGATTTTATTGTGTAAGTTTGTTCCAATAAATGTGTACCGCGGTGTACACGTCTTCTATTGATCATACTTTATTATTAAAATACATTGCACTATTTGTCCAAAGTGAAGAAAGTTGAAGTAACAGCACATGGACAGGAACTATCGAACTTACAACAGTGGATTGTCAGATTGTAATGGAAAACAGAAAGAACAGTAATAAAAAAACACGTACTAAATTCAGTGATTGAAATCTTATTTATTACAACTGAAACTTTGATGACGCTTTGAAGTGCACAAGAGTCTCTTGCTTTTACTGCATTTATTTCTGGAGCACTTGCATTTTTAATGGCACGTTATAGAAGTTGGAATCTCCAATTCCTACAACCGCTGACACACCAGGGACTAGTATTCTAACAGTATCACCAATTTGAGCAGGAGGAAATTGTTTTTGTCAGGTGCGTAACATTTTGTTGCTTGCAGTAGAAGATTCTCTTTCGCGGCCCCGCTCTTTTTCTAGAAATAAACTCAATCTGCTGTTTAGTCAGTACTTGGTGTGAAGACGTAGATAGTAGGTCATGTTGTTTAGTCAGTACTTGGTGTGAAGACGTAGATAGTAGGTCATGTTGTTTAGTCAGTACTTGGTGTGAAGACGTAGATAGTAGGTCATGTTGTTTAGTCAGTACTTGGTGTGAAGACGTAGATAGTAGGTCATGTTGTTTAGTCAGTACTTGGTGTGAAGACGTAGATAGTATGTCATGTTGTTTAGTCAGTACTTGGTGTGAAGACGTAGATAGTAGGTCATGTTGTTTAGTCAGTACTTGGTGTGAAGACGTAGATAGTATGTCATGTTGTTCAGTCAGTACTTGGTGTGAAGATGTAGATAGTAGGTCATGTTGTTTAGTCAGTACTTGGTGTGAAGATGTAGATAGTAGGTCATGTTGTTTAGTCAGTACTTGGTGTGAAGACGTAGATAGTAGGTCATGTTGTTTAGTCAGTACTTGGTGTGAAGACGTAGATAGTAGGTCATGTTGTTTAGTCAGTACTTGGTGTAAAGACGTAGATAGTAGGTCATGTTGTTTAGTCAGTACTTGGTGTTAAGACGTAGATAGTAGGTCATGTTGTTTAGTCAGTACTTGGTGTGTAGACGTAGATAGTAGGTCATGTTGTTTAGTCAGTACTTGGTGTGAAGACGTAGATAGTAGGTCATGCTGTTTAGTCAGTACTTGGTGTGAAGACGTCGATAGTAGGTCATGTTGTTTAGTCAGTACTTGGTGTGAAGACGTAGATAGTAGGTCATGTTGTTTAGTCAGTACTTGGTGTGAAGACGTCGATAGTAGGTCATGTTGTTTAGTCAGTACTTGGTGTGAAGACGTAGATAGTAGGTCATGTTGTTTAGTCAGTACTTGGTGTGAAGACGTCGATAGTAGGTCATGTTGTTTAGTCAGTACTTGGTGTGAAGACGTAGATAGTAGGTCATGTTGTTTAGTCAGTACTTGGTGTGAAGACGTAGATAGTAGGTCATGTTGTTTAGTCAGTACTTGGTGTGAAGACGTAGATAGTAGGTCATTTTGTTTAGTCAGGACTTGGTGTGAAGACGTAGATAGTAGGTCATGCTGTTTAGTCAGTACTTGGTGTGAAGACGTAGATAGTAGGTCATGTTGTTTAGTCAGGACTTGGTGTGAAGACGTAGATAGTAGGTCATGTTGTTTAGTCAGTACTTGGTGTGAAGACGTAGATAGTATGTCATGTTGTTTAGTCAGTACTTGGTGTGAAGACGTAGATAGTAGGTCATGTTGTTTAGTCAGTACTTGGTGTGAAGACGTAGATAGTAGGTCATGTTGTTTAGTCAGTACTTGGTGTGAAGACGTAGATAGTAGGTCATGTTGTTTAGTCAGGACTTAACTGAAGACGTAGATAGTAGGTCATGTTGTTTAGTCAGTACTTAATGGGTTTAATGATTGTTGTTCGTGTTGTCTGCTCACTATGCTTAAAAGACGATGCTATACCTCTAATTTGATTTCATGCCAAACATGGCTTCATGAAGAATTTGTGCTATTTAAGTGTTTCTTTTTTGCAAATTGAACAATAGGCAAACCATCTTATTATTTACTTGATTTGTTATCATTCATTTTCTCTAGATCTTGATTGGTTCTTTCCTCATCTCTTTTGTGATGGAAAAAAATATTATATAGTTATATTGTTATATTTTTCTGAAACATTTGTCTTGGCTAGCTGTGAACCTTGGGGAACACTGAGGGCTCTCACGGTGAGGTAGGGCAATCTATTGAACATGAAAAGAAACACTTATAACACAATTTTCCTGTTAAAAGGAACACAAATATTTAAAATATTTTAGAATAGATTCCGATCGAGAGTTACAAAGAGTTTTGTAGAATAGAAACGTTTCTTTCTGGAGTATTAAAGAAGCAACAGATTCCCTCTTCATACAGTAAGGAGGTCTGGAGAAGCGCTGCAAGTTATCTCAGTGGGGTCAGGTACTTTTTCTTTTTAAAAGTAGAGGGGTGGCGAGTGGGGGCAAGACACAACAACAAACTTTTTTGTTCACCTGGCAATCCAATCATTGAATAGAATTGATGTCAACATTTCACATCGAACGTATGAGTGGAACTAGTGGGAACGTAGATTTTGTTTCAATAGTTATCATGTATTTGTAATGTACAGACTGTATGGCAAATGTCCTAATGGATAATAAAGATTATTATTGTTCATTCTCTGACACTGCTAGGGTCGAGTTTCGGTAAGAGAGAAGCAAAATTCATTGTAGTCTCCCTTTATCACTGTCTCCTAGAGCAGGGGTGGGCAACCTTTTTGTATCGAGGGCCGCATTAAAAACATTTTGGAATGGGGGGCCGCATATATATATTTACTTACAACTTAGAAAATACGTTAGCTATCTGTGTATAATGTCTTTTAATTCAATATTTATACTGTATTATACATTCTTTTTTTTTTACACTCCTAATTGAGGATTTACATCAAGAGTTAACAATTTCTGAAACCAAATTTACGATTGATTAAAATTTGCATTGTCTTTTTAAATCACAATCTAAATGTGAAGTATGACTCTGTTTACACTCCTTCGTAATGTTTCGTAACTGTGGAACTTGTATACTTATCTTTGCGACTGCTGTTAAATTACAGTCAGTCAATATCAACCTTTAAATACACTTGTTTAGTTTCCACACAAAAAAATAATTTGTTCACAAATTATGTTTACCCAAATAATGTAAAAGTTAAGCAGCAAAGTTTTTTAAGTGTGGTAATTATGTTCTGGCACCCATTAAACTCCAGTTTAAGAAATGACAGGAAACTCTCTTTCAAGTCAAAATTTGCATGAAGTTATGTTCTTTGGAGCTGAATCAGTATCTGCTCTAAATGGTGAGCTGATGGTATTGAAAACTGTCCTTGGCGTCTTAAGTTTGTTTTTATCAATTCCGTAATTAAGGAATCTAAAATAAGTCTTGTACTTTTAACCATTTCACTAGAAATAGTTTAAAGGAAAATGACAAAACCTGTTTTCACGTGCTTACCTGGAGAAATTGGAAAGCCTTGTTTGAAGAGCTTAAACATGCACTTACATTGCATATGCAAGCAGCTCATTGCAATAGCTGCCATGAAAGATACTAACTCTGTCTTCATTAGAAGTATTGGTAACAAGATCACAGTCAATGTCCTTCAAGGAACATAAAAATTTCTTCCTTGAGATTTTATATTCTTCTCATTACCTTGTCCATGATACGCCAACGGAATATTTTGTTTCTAAATCTTCAAGTACTTTTCGGAACTGCCTGTGGTTAAGACCCCTATCTCTGGTAACAGTGATATATTGTGTTCCGTGGGTAGTACAATTTATGTGATGCAGCTTTATACAAACTTTCCTGTTAAGAGTTTATGGTTGAGATATTCTTTAAAACAACAACAACAAAGAGACAAACTGTTTTTCTCAATCAAAGATCGAGCTCCACATCTTGTTCCAAGCATACCCAACACTCAACACAGTTCTTCATAGCATTGAATAAAAACTGGCCTGAGATAGTGTCTTAGACTGAGTGAATTGAAGTATAGTCAATTAGCTTAATCTTCTTTTACTTGAAATGAGACAGTCTAGATAATTTATATAGATATTTAGAATTATTTTTAATATATTTGCATTTGTATATGTATATACTGTGGGCACACCTTATTTCTGTCGGTGTCCGCGGGCCGCATAAAGCACTTCGGCGGGCCGCATGTGGCCCGCGGGACGTAATTTGCCCACCCCTGTCCTAGAGGAATCTTCTGGTGATGTGGCTCTCGGCAATTCCAGTACCACCTCATCGTGGTTGTCGGGTGAACATTCCGGTATAAGGAGTGGCTAAGAGTATTGGTTGCTTGCCGCTGATGTAAGAGCAGCCGGCAAGTGTAAAAGGATACAAAAGGGGTTATGTCCAGCCCCCCCCCCCTGTGGGGCCCCGGGGCAACGGTGAGTAAGAGACCTAACGTGTTCTCCGAAAAGCGGATAGCGCTGGACACCAACTCGAGGGTTGGTCGGGTTCTCCTGGAACTCGGCTGATTCGCGGGTCTCTCTTTGGGCAAAGACTGGACTGACTGGCGCGGCCTTAGCGGGCTGCGTCGGACGGACTGGTTGGCGCCCACGAGCTAGGCTCTATCTAGCCCGTTCCCTGGCGCGCTAGTGGAGGAAACCGCCGCAGCCAATGGTAATTCTGACACTGGGAATATCGAGAAACGCGTGCCACCCCACTCCTGCCTTGCAGGAAACTTATATGCCAAACTGTGGTGGTGATTGCTTGGACAGGTTCCTACCTTGTCCTCAGTGGCGACACAAGTGCAGGCCATGCACGCTGCTGCACAAGAGCAGTAACTAAGGCCGCCAACGGCCTTAACCATACAATCATGATAGACACAGACACGAGAAAAAGCGGGCACGAGCAGACCCGAACAGGCTCCGTGCGCCGGGTAGTAGGCGTCAGGCCCGGCCACGAAAAGTCAACTACTAGTCGCCCCGCGGCCTCGATGAAGTGGAATTTGTCAGGTCGTGAAAAATTGGCTAAAATTCCTCCACCAAAGTCCTCTTCTCAACGAACACTGCATTCGTACCTCCTTCGGAGGTCCGATCCGAACAAGGTTGATGGAAGTCTGCCACAACCTCCTGCCGACTTAGATACACGGCAGGCAAATATGACTGGAAGCGAAATAGTGACGGGAGCCTCCGGCCCCCAAACATCCCAAACTGACACTAGTGGGACCCAACCCACCACAGGGACTAGGCCCATAAACACTAGATCCCTCCTGATCTTACAAATTAACATCTGCGGGGTAATACCCAAGGTGTTAGAGCTCTCAAAACTCCTCCACGAGAGGGCTATAGATGTGGCTTTATTACAAGAGACTCTTACGGGCAAACGCAATGCCAGTATCACCGGTTATACTGCATTTAAGTGCAAATGCACAGACTGCCGGGGGATCATAACTTATGTACGCAACAACTTGATTGCTACACAAGTCCCCGGTCCACGAGTGCACGGGCGTACCGACGCCATCACCCTCGAAGTACACAAACTCGGGCGTAAATTCACGGTAACTAATCTGTACAACCCTCCCAAGCACGAAATAAGTCTCGAATATGACTGTACCAATATCACCTCTCACAACGTCATCGCAGGAGACTTCAACGCAAAGTCTCAACAGTGGGGCTATGATTCAACTGACTCGTCGGGACATAAAGTCCATGAACTCCTCAATAATTCTAATTTGTTCTGTCTGCAAAATAAACATACTGCTCCAACCTTATATCACACTGGAAATGGCAGCCAATCTAGGCCTGACCTTACCTTAATTACAGCAAATTTAGAATCTCACACACAATTCCAAGTCCTGGACGACATTGGGAGCGACCATAGACCCATATTAGTCACAATAGCCCTCTCAGAGGCCAGTGGTGTAACCCCAAAAATTCCGCGGAAGTGGAGCTACACCAAGGCGAACTGGCCAGCGTACGAGGCAGCAGTCGACACTGCCCTTATGAATTTAGCAGTGGAGGATAGCGACGTCGATACCATATACGGCGAATTAACAGCAGCTATGTTGGGTGCGGCCAAGAGGTTTGTCCCGCGGACTTACCCCGGCGTAAGGCAGAAACGTGTGTGGTCTCAGGAATTGAATAAGCTGGTCCTGAGACGTAAGCGAGCCCGGAGACTTGCTGAACGGAAGGGTACCCCTGAAATCCGGCGGGAGTACAATCGGCTCTGCAGAGCCACGAGTGAATTGGCCCGACGCGTCCGGTCGGACCATTGGAACACTGCCTGCGCCGGGATGGATCTTCGGGACTCCTCGAAAGCCTGGCGTCTTCTGCGAAACCTAGAGGCCAAAGACACAGCGCGGACGGCTGCCCCTCTATTGTCACCCAGAGGGCCCGTCTCTACGGTAACCAAAATGGCCGGCTTGTTGAATCGATATTTTGCTAAAATCAGCAAGCCCGAAAAGAAGTCAGCCATGTCCAAAGCCCTCAACAAAGAACGTAAAAGGCTCGAGAGGGAGCCAGATGAGCCTGAAAGCCAAGCAACGTGCAATGCGCCCTTCTGTCGTGCTGAGCTGGATAGAGCGATTGCAAAGTGTAAAAACAGAAAAGCTCCGGGGCCAGACAAGGTAACCCCCGAGATGGTAAAACACCTTGGGGGCATTGCAAGAGGTAAACTCCTGGAGTTTATGAATCGAACCTGGGCAGAGTCCAGACTGCCCGGGGCCTGGAAGAGTGCTATCATTGTACCAGTCCTTAAGAAAGGAAAAGACGCGACTAACGTGGAGTCCTACAGACCCATTTCACTAACCTCAACGCTTGGCAAAGTTGCTGAGCGAATGGTTAACGAGCGGCTAGTGTGGTCCTTTGAGAGTGCCGGTATCCTGGCGCCAGAGCAGGCCGGCTTTAGGGCAGGCTTGAGCCCGATCGACCAGGTCACAACATTCGCACAGGAAGTGGCCGATGGGTTCCAGAGGTCCGAGAGCACATACGCAGTATTCATAGACCTAAAACAGGCTTACGACCGTGTGTGGAAGCAAGGCCTCTATCTAAAGTTAAGAGCCATGGGTGTGCGGGGCAAGATATACAATTGGATACAATCCTTTCTGTCAGGGAGGAGCACACGTACAAGATACCAGCACTCCCTTAGCAAGCCAAAACAACAACTAAATGGCCTGCCTCAGGGCTCCGCCCTGTCCTGTACACTTTTCATGGCCTTTCTGAACGATTTGCCCAGCTCACTAAGGTCAAAAAGCTGCTATATGCTGATGATATTGTCCTCTGGTCAACCGGGAAGAAAGCCGACCAAATTCAGGCGGCACTTCAAGCAGACCTCCAAACCATATTCTCGTATTGCGACAAATGGCAGATTCTGATAAACGTTGCCAAAACGACCTGGTCCCTGTTCAGCCTAGGGATCGACATTCTTAAGGCTCCATTCGAGCTTCAACTCGGTGGGCTGCGACTCTTACGTGAAAATACGCCAAAATATCTAGGGGTTACCCTAGATAGAAAACTGTCAATGCTCCAGCATGTCCAGGATGTTGAAAGAAAAGCCTCGGAGAAGTTAGCGTTACTAAGAAAGCTGGCCAGCACAAAGTGGGGTGCCAAAGCTGACATGCTACGCACATTGTACCTCGGGGCAGTCAGATCACAAATCGAATATAGCTATACAGTTCAAGTATACGCTAGCAAGACTGCCCTCGAATCACTCGACCGGGTACAAGCACAGGCTCTAAGGTTCATTAGTGGCACCTTTCGGACAAGCCCAACAAACGCTGCTGAAATATTTATAAACGTGGCGCCCCTATATCTTAGGAGGGAGAGGGCAGTACTCATGGCTTACGAGCGCTATAAAAGGGGCGACTCTAGGCTACCCACCTCTATCTTAGTGCGTCAGTGGAGAGAGAGGAACCGCATCAAAATGCGATCGTTCCTCCACATAGCGGCCAATTTGACAAAAACAGCTGGACTCTCCACCGACAGAATACCTATTAGGAGGATTAGTGCGTGCCCCCCGTGGAGGAGATTGCCGGCCCCACAAATAAATCTGTCCCTTTAGGGCAAGAGGGAGCCACCAAGAGGCGATTACCACCAGCCATATTAAAAAATTTGGCATCTTTAACAATCAAATCCTACCCATCGGATGCCATTTTCTGCTACACTGATGGGTCGGTGATGAGGGACCCCGATAGATCGGGGTATGGGGCCCTTATAGTATACCCCGACCGGACTGAACAAGACAGGCTCTCTGGTCCATGCAGCTACGCTGCATGCTCCATGGATGCCGAACTTACAGGGAAAATTAGGGCCCGAATGCTCCAAAAATAGACTAGCGCCACTACAGTGGTGTTGGTCACCGACTCTCGCTCCAGTCTCCTAGTTATGGGTGGCGGCGGGGGAGGGTCACCCGTAATAGAAGAGGCAGTCGGCGCCGCAGATAACATCCGCCGGGCTATTGGAGCTGTCGTTTTTATGCAGTGGGCGCCTTCACATTGCGGCGTGAAGGGCAATGAAACGGCAGACGCCCTCGCAAGGGAGGGTGCAATGGCAGCCACACACCTCGAAGCACCAAGCACGTACTTACAAGCAACGGCACAAATCCGAGCACTCATTCATGAGAAGTGGTTAAAGTCCTGGGAGGAATCCGACAGAGCACGTAGTGTCTGGCAGCACATGCGTCACCCAGATCGCGACGATCCATGGTGGCGACTGAAGAGGTCAGAGCAATCGATCATTGCACAATGCAGAACGGAACACTGTCCTATAGGGGCATACTTTGCCCGGTTCCGCACGAACTTTGACTCCCGATGCCGCCACTGTGGAGAGAGCGCTGAAACAGTGGCGCATGTCTTGTACGAGTGTCCCCAGCTCCGCGAGCTAAGGGGGGACCTGTCTGTGCAGTCACTCGAACTGTATGGTAGCTATGAGGCACTACGCCGGACGGCTAAGTTTCTTGCCAGAGCACTACGGGAGGATTAGTCCTTCCTGCTCTGATTTTTCAATAGGAGTTCATCTCAGGTGATGTGGCTAGTCTGAAGCGGTACCGCCCCCTAACAGCCTACGAGAATCTTCTTGGGAATGTTAAGGGGTTAGGGCTTTGAAGATATCTTATCTTATATAATACAGACGTTACTTTAAAAAAAGATGATTACGTCCTACACGTCATCCATGTTAACCAATGACTTAAATTCTTGGCTGGCTCAGCTGCTCAGGGCTCAGGCAATCCATTCCATGCTCTAATATCACTAGGGAAGAAGGAGCATTTATACAACTAGTCGACAGGCGGCGTAGCATACGCCGCTATTTTGCAGGGCCATTATGCGACCTCAGTGGGCCCAGCACTTTTATAGGACCCGCGCTAATTTTAGGTGTATAAATTATTAAATTAAACCATTTTATAACTTTTAACAGATTTCCCGCGGCCTCCTGTCGATTTAACAGGAGGTCCTGGAAATCTCCTGAAATTGCAAAATATACGAAAAAGTCCTGAAAATATCAGGAAAATTATTAAAATCTTTTGAAAACTCATACAAATCTCCTGAAATATACAGACGAAAATTGTCTTTTTTTTCGCTCTTAAATTACCTAGGATAACTCCCTCCCTCCGAGTTGCAAAAATAAAATAGTAATCTTTCCATGTGTCCAAACTCTTGAGCGTGCTCTGTCGCCTCGATACTTACTACAAAGTAGATTACTCCCCCCCCCCTTTTTTTTTAACGCAAGTTAGAAATTTTTAAAAAAAGTGCCCTGCCCTGCTATGTTGTGACGTGTTCTCCCCCCCCCCCCCATCTTGTTATCTCGTGGACTATCCACAGTGTGATCTTTCCTTTACTTCTTACTACTCGACAAAACTCTTGAGGGAAGAAGAGAATTATATATACAGATTTTGTCCTAGCATGTGGAAAGAGGAATGTGCCTTTATCTTTGAGTCTTTCTGAGTATTTTATTAGATTTTGTTTTTGTATTTGAAGATTATGGTTAAGTGTTTTATGTATAATTGCTACTTTACCTTTGAGTCTTCTGTCCTGAAGGATTTCTAAATTTAGTGATTTTACTAAAGGTGTTACTCTAGTCAAATGTGAATATTTGCTTGTTATGAATCTCACTGCTCTATTTTGTGTCTGTTCCAGTTTCTTAATGTTTTCTTGAGTTGAGGGGTCCCTAACAAAGGATGCATAATAGAGGTATAACCAAGGTTAAATAACATTTTAGTTTTATGTTCTTATTTAATTTATAAAAATTTCATTAATGCTTTGTTCAATTTTTTGATAGTTTCATCAATATGGGGATTCCATGACAGTTTTACATTTATTATAACACCTAGGTATTCTGCGTTTTTAGTTTGTGTTACTGGCTTATCATGAATAAGATTAGTGGAATTAATTTTGTTTTAGTTTTTTTGTTACTGTTAATAACTGACATTTTTCTGGGTGGAAAGACATGCCAATTTGATTACCATTTCTGTAATTCATCTAATTTTCTTGTAAAATTTCTGTATCTTGTGTTGTTTTTATTGTTCTATATATTATGCAAATAATCTGACTTTTGTTCCCGAACTAATGCAATTTGGTAAATCATTTATGTAAATTAAAAACGAAAAAATTAAAATTAAAAATGTTTATTTAGAGCCATTTATTATTACAGTTTGTTTTCTCACTATCAGAAAATCTTTAATCCTCTGACGCAATGGACCATCAATGCCAAAATATATTATTTTATTTAAGCAAATTATGGTGGTGAACTTTGTAAAAAGCCTTGGAAAAATGTAATAAGATAGCATCCATCTGGGAAATCAGTTGTCATTATCTCTTGATATTATTATTGTATCTTTTCGTAAAACTATTGACCTGTTTTTGGCTAAATAGAAAGTCTTTGCAGTGTAACTTCTCAAATCATTGGCCTCCTTCATTCGTAGAACAACTATGGCTCATCTCAGAGCACACTTCTCATGTGGCTGTGGAGCCCTATTTTGGAGAGACACTCCCGTCCCCAGATAGCGCAGGTTAAGGTGGCTTTTACTTCGGTGGTAGAGGAGCTGGCCGTTTTTCGGATTGTACGTTTTTCTTCCTGAGCTGAGACCCATGTATTTTCACTGTCCATAGCTTTCTTGGTCAATATCTCTCTCCATCTGTTGCGGTCTAGAGCTATGTCTTCCCAATTGTCAGTATTGATGTTCACTGATTTGAGGTCACGTTTTATTACATCTATGTAACGGAGGTGGGTGCGACCAGTTTTTCTTGTGCCAGTCGCGAGTTGACCATAGAGGATGACTTTCGGGATGCGCTTGTCCTCCATCCGGCGAACATGTCCAAGCCAGCGCGAACGGTGTTGTCTGAGAGCTGTAAAGATGCTGGGAATACCTAATCGCGCAAGGATCTCAGTATTGCACACTTTTTCTTTCCATGTGACATTCAAGATCCTACGGAGACATCTCAAATGGAATGAGTTCAGTTTTCTCTCTTGCTTTGCGTAGGTGGTCCATGATTCACTGCCATACATCAGTGTACTCATAACGCATGCCTTGTAGACTTTCATTTTGGTCAGCGTAGTTAGCTTGTGGTTTTCCCAAACTCTTGGCCTGAGTCTAGCGAAGGTGAGGCAGCCTTCCCTATGCGTTTTTTTTTGTATCTCCTCTTCTAGTGACAGGTCATCTGTAATTGTAGGAGGGTGACTCTGATTTTATTTTTGGCCCTCAGTCTGGCAATATTTAGGAGTTTGCCATCAAATCTGGAATGAGGATAGATGCCTTCGGTGGATTTGTCAAACGCGTTGTGGATTAGCAGTGAAAATAGTATTCCAAAGAGGGTTGGGGCCAGGACACATCCTTGTTTAATTCCGCTGTTATACTGGAACTTTCAGAGCTGGCACCGTTGAATTACACTGTACCCATCATATTTTGGTGGAAAGATATGATTACATTTAGTAGCTTGGGTGGACAGCCTATTATCTGTAACATTTTAAAGAGGCCATCTCTGCTAACTAGATCGAAGACCTTTGTCAGGTCAATAAACGCAATGTACAAAGGCATCCTTTGTTCTCTGCACTTTTCCTGGAGTTGGCGGATGGAGAAAATGATTTTCTCCATTTTCAAATGGTTATGTTAAGACATTTCATATTGCAGTTAGTATATTCATTATGGCTTAAGTACGAAACATCAAGTGACGTCTCACTTTGGACTGAAAGCCGTTGACAACTACATAATGAAAAAATAATCTAAGGCGATAAAGTTCCAACCATGGCACTAGTTTCATGTTAAAACTAGATATACAAAACCCACAACAACCCTGGAATAAATAACAACAAATCTAAACACTGTAGAAACAAAAAAAGTGACACATCGCCTGTACTTGGATCCGAGCATTTATCTTTTATTGGTGCCACTAAACAAACGCAATTCATAGCATAACTACTTGACCTTTCAACTCTGAGACCCAGCAGACTTAGACTTGAAGATTGCGGGGGACAAGAGTTGAACAGGTTTTAGTTTAAATAGTTGATGCGTAAAAAATGTGTTTATTAAGCTATACTGAATTGCTTTCAGGTAGACTCCATAGACTGCAAACCGGAGTGAAACAGTTGGCATCATGCCGAGATTTAGCAATCATCCTGGGCGTTATGGTCCTCTATTTACAAGGTTAGTTTTATATGGTACCAGCAACGTACGATATGCTTTCAGGCAAAGTAGGGAAGATCTTAGCAATATTTTCTTCTTCGCCTAATCTTTGTGTAGTATAGAATGACTAGAACTCTTGAGGCCAAAATATATCATGCATTATTATTTCTCTCTATATCTATAGAAATTCACGCGATAAAATAAAAAACTACTTATTAATTGTTGTTTTAAATTATGTCCAACTACAATTGTAGAAAAATATTTTTTGACCAAAAATCTAAACAGATTGGCATAAATGTGTTTAAAAAATGGTAAATAGTCATCTCCCTTATTAAAAAGCCTCCAGTGTTTGTTACTATTAATAGTGAATAGTTGTAAAAATGGTTTATTTTTATGAAGAAAAAAAAACTGCTTGCATAATTGATTTAAAAATTAGATTTTTCGCTTTCAGAAAACAAAAGTAGACGAGCCGTTGCATCAGAAATTTGAATGATCTAAAATATCATGATGTCCGATTTTCATTATCTCTTCTAGTTTCTGAGATCTAAAGGGGACGGACGGACAGACGGACAGACAGGCCACATAAAACTAATAGCGTCTTTTCCCCTTTCGGAGGCCGCTAAAAATGAAATTTAATATATATGTAGTGTCTAACTGACTCTTCATTCACCACTCATCACAAACTTTTTCACTTAGGATGGACATAAAATAGGAAGATCTAACCTGTTATTAGTAATCTTGTGCTTTGAACAACTAAACACTTTTCACGATAGAAACGGCTGTGATTAATATTCTATAAAAACGAATTTTTATTCGCAGTTTCGCCCCAGTACGTTTTTATAAAGCCGACACAGAGTCTAGTAATGTTTGTTAGCAAAAATAAATCTCACTTGTCAAGAGTTTAGCCTTACAATAAGTCTCTCCAAGACAAATCCTGGCACAAGACGTCGCAGAAATACCTGTGATACATATTGAAAGCCACACCCTTACGGTGGTGCAGGAATTTACTTACATGTACTAAGAGTAGGCCTACAGATTGAATAGTTTCCACTTGCGCTGCACGAGACGTATAATGTGTGTCTCTTAGAGGGATCATGTCTCGAATCAGAAAGTTTTGAAACTGGCCAATATGCACAGCATCTATGGTCTCCTAACACAGAGAAGATTAAGCTGGCTTGGGCATGTCACCCACATGCCAGATGATAGAATCCCGAAATATATCTTATATGCTAAGCTTGTGAAGCGAGTCAGACCCAAGGACCACCCAAGACTAACCTACAGAGATGTCTGCAAGAGAGACATAAGAACCACATGCATCAACGAAAGTATATGGGAGGAAATAGCCCAAGACTGGACAGCATGGAGACAGACTGCGTGTTGGCACGATCCTCATTGAGAGCAATAGAAATGAAGCAGCCTTAGTCAAGAGAAAGAAAAAGAAAGTTGCTCTAACAGCTAGCCCTAAAGCAGATACATATACATACACGAACAGTGGCAAAATATGCCGCTTCAGAATTATCCCGATTAGTCACACCAGATTATGCCTGTCTCAAGACGAAACCAAAGCCAGTGTCTCATCTTGGCGCCCCCTTTGTCTTCCGAGACAGAAGGAGCCATATATATAATTAAAACTTTAAATATTAAAATTCGATATGAGTTTATTTTTTGTAATTTATATAGTTTTCAGAAATCCTTTCTTTTTTTTTTTTGGGGGGGGGGGAGGGTTGAGCCTCCGTGAGGACTAGATAGTCCTTGAAGGATCAATTGGTACAACATGGCCTGAAACTGTTTTAGATATTTCAGATGTTTTTTTTTTCAGAATTGACAATTATTACATCCTTGCCGAAACCTTCCTAATGTAGGCGTGGCCAAACTGTGGGCAGGCTTCGAACATGGGGTCATCGAGACGAAAGTTCAGAGTGCATACCACATGATGTACCAAAGTAACCGGGGCAGGGGGAAGAAAAAGAGCTACTAGAATTCTCGGGCCAAAAGTCGGTGTGTGTGGCGAGGGGTGGGCGTCAAAACGCGAGCTGTGATATGACGTATATTTGCAAATACAAAAAAAAGGGGTTCTCTTTTTTATTATAAGTGCAAAAAATGGGTGGGGGTATTCGTCAAAATAAACAATAAATACCCTGGGTACAAATCAACGGGTGTTGTGTAAAGCTAGTAGAAGGTACAACAGTAATTAGTCTAGCAATAGTTCAAGTAGTAGTGGGGAGGGACATCAAACTTTCACCCACCTTGTATTAACCTTTTAAACTTTAAACCAATTTATGGGTATGCAAAGACCTAGCTCCGTCCGCCCGATTTATTGGTCTCGAGTACCTCTTAGACCACAGTGCCCGTAATAAAAAAGAAACGCACTATGATCAGGAGTATTCCAGCTGACGTCGCCTCAACTTGGCGCCTCGTGGAAATGTCCGCCTGGTGAAGTTAATAGGCTAAGAACGAGAGTGAATATTGCCTCCAGCGGGCTACCACAGTTGTGTGCTGAGGATGGAAGAAAGGCTTGCTAACTCAGTCCGATCCATTGCACCGTTACCCAGAGGGGACCATACGGATGGTGATGTTTATCTGCACTTCTTGACAACGACTATTATTTCATGTCAAAGTAGTGACAATATTCAACACCCAAGTGGCCGCTGCAGAAAATTCTAGGAGAGGACCATTCTAGGTATTGGGTCACCTAAACAGGAGTAGTAAAATCTATCTATCTATCTATCTATCTATCTATCTATCTATCTATCTATCTATCTATCTATCTATCTATCTATCTATCTATCTATATATCTATATCTATCTATCTATCCATCTATCTATCTATCTATCTATCTATCTATCTATCTATCTATCTATCTATCTATCTATCTATCTATATCTATCTATCTATCTATCTATCTATCTATCTATCTATCTATCTATTTACCTATCTATCTATCTATCTATATCTATCTATCTATCTATCTATCTATCTATCTATCTATCTATCTATCTATCTATCTATCTATCTATCTATCTATTTATCTATCTATCTATCTATCTATCTATCTATCTATCTATCTATCTATCTATCTATCTATCTATCTATCTATCTGTCACGTAGTATAATGAAGCTAAGTTTACTTTTAGTTCTCTGCAACATCTACATAGCAACGTCATGGTTCATTGTTGACAGGATCTTGCATGCTATCTTGGAAAATAAAAAATTCAATGACCATAAAAGAAGAAGCGAATATATAAGCTTTGTAAATATTGCTTTTAATGAGATATCAACATAATAAGGCTCATGGTGCCCATTGTCTCGTACAGTCTCGGTTTCAGAAGCTATTTTCTTAAACTAATTTTTCTTTGAAAAATACGTCACATTTAATAGGTAAATGAGCTCAACCCTACCCTCAGTCAAGCCTTTTAAATGAACCTAACCCTACCCTCAGTCAAGCCGTTTAAATGAACCTAACCCTACCCTCAGTCAAGCCGTTTAAATGAACCTAACCCTATCCTCAGTAAAGCCGTTTAAATGAACCTAACCCTATCCTCAGTAAAGCCGTTTAAATGAACTCAACCCTACCCTCATTCAAGCCTTTTAAATGAACTCAACCCTACCCTCAGTCAAGCCGTTTAAATGAACTCAACCCTACCCTCAGTCAAGCCTTTTAAATGAACTCAACCCTACCCTCAGTCAAGCCGTTTAAATGAACTCAACCCTACCCTCAGTCAAGCCGTTTAGATGAACTCAACCCTACCCTCAGTCAAGCCTTTTAAATGAACTCAACCCTACCCTCAGTCAAGCCGTTTAAATGAACTCAACCCTACCCTCAGTCAAGCCGTTTAGATGAACTCAACCCTACCCTCAGTCAAGCCATTTAAATGAACCCAAACCATACCCTCAGTCAAGCCGTTTAAATGAACTCAACCCTACCCTCAGTCAAGCCGTTTAGATGAACTCAACCCTACCCTCAGTCAAGCCATTTAAATGAACCCAAACCATACCCTCAGTCAAGCCTTTTAAATGAACTCAACCCTACCCTCAGTCAAGCCGTTTAAATGAACTCAACCCTACCCTCAGTCAAGCCGTTTAGATGAACTCAACCCTACCCTCAGTCAAGCCATTTAAATGAACCCAAACCATACCCTCAGTCAAGCCGTTTAAATGAACTCAACCCTACCCTCAGTCAAGCCGTTTAGATGAACTCAACCCTACCCTCAGTCAAGCCATTTAAATGAACCCAAACCATACCCTCAGTCAAGCCTTTTAAATGAACTCAACCCTACCCTCAGTCAAGCCGTTTAAATGAACTCAACCCTACCCTCAGTCAAGCCGTTTAGATGAACTCAACCCTACCCTCAGTCAAGCCATTTAAATGAACCCAAACCCTACCCTCAGTCAAGCCGTTTAAATGAACTCAACCCTACCCTCAGTCAAGCCGTTTAGATGAACTCAACCCTACCCTCAGTCAAGCCATTTAAATGAACCCAAACCATACCCTCAGTCAAGCCTTTTAAATGAACTCAACCCTACCCTCAGTCAAGCCGTTTAAATGAACTCAACCCTACCCTCAGTCAAGCCGTTTAGATGAACTCAACCCTACCCTCAGTCAAGCCATTTAAATGAACCCAAACCATACCCTCAGTCAAGCCTTTTAAATGAACTCAACCCTACCCTCAGTCAAGCCGTTTAAATGAACTCAACCCTACCCTCAGTCAAGCCGTTTAGATGAACTCAACCCTACCCTCAGTCAAGCCATTTAAATGAACCCAAACCATACCCTCAGTCAAGCCTTTTAAATGAACTCAACCCTACCCTCAGTCAAGCCGTTTAAATGAACTCAACCCTACCCTCAGTCAAGCCGTTTAGATGAACTCAACCCTACCCTCAGTCAAGCCATTTAAATGAACCCAAACCATACCCTCAGTCAAGCCTTTTAAATGAACTCAACCCTACCCTCAGTCAAGCCGTTTAAATGAACTCAACCCTACCCTCAGTCAAGCCGTTTAGATGAACTCAACCCTACCCTCAGTCAAGCCATTTAAATGAACCCAAACCCTACCCTCAGTCAAGCCGTTTAAATGAACTCAACCCTACCCTCAGTCAAGCCGTTTAGATGAACTCAACCCTACCCTCAGTCAAGCCATTTAAATGAACCCAAACCATACCCTCAGTCAAGCCTTTTAAATAAACTCAACCCTACCCTCAGTCAAGCCGTTTAAATGAACTCAACCCTACCCTCAGTCAAGCCGTTTAGATGAACTCAACCCTACCCTCAGTCAAGCCATTTAAATGAACCAAAACCATACCCTCAGTCAAGCCTTTTAAATGAACTCAACCCTACCCTCAGTCAAGCCGTTTAAATGAACTCAACCCTACCCTCAGTCAAGCCGTTTAAATGAACTCAACCCTACCCTCAGTCAAGCCGTTTAGATGAACTCAACCCTACCCTCAGTCAAGCCGTTTAGATGAACTCAACCCTACCCTCAGTCAAGCCATTTAAATGAACCCAAACCATACCCTCAGTCAAGCCTTTTAAATGAACTTAACCCTACCCTCAGTCAAGCCGTTTAAATGAACTCAACCCTACCCTCAGTCAAGCCGTTTAGATGAACTCAACCCTACCCTCAGTCAAGCCATTTAAATGAACCAAAACCATACCCTCAGTCAAGCCTTTTAAATGAACTCAACCCTACCCTCAGTCAAGCCGTTTAAATGAACTCAACCCTACCCTCAGTCAAGCCGTTTAAATGAACTCAACCCTACCCTCAGTCAAGCCGTTTAGATGAACTCAACCCTACCCTCAGTCAAGCCGTTTAGATGAACTCAACCCTACCCTCAGTCAAGCCATTTAAATGAACCCAAACCATACCCTCAGTCAAGCCTTTTAAATGAACTTAACCCTACCCTCAGTCAAGCCGTTTAAATGAACTCAACCCTACCCTCAGTCAAGCCGTTTAGATGAACTCAACCCTACCCTCAGTCAAGCCATTTAAATGAACCAAAACCATACCCTCAGTCAAGCCTTTTAAATGAACTCAACCCTACCCTCAGTCAAGCCGTTTAAATGAACTCAACCCTACCCTCAGTCAAGCCGTTTAAATGAACTCAACCCTACCCTCAGTCAAGCCGTTTAGATGAACTCAACCCTACCCTCAGTCAAGCCGTTTAGATGAACTCAACCCTACCCTCAGTCAAGCCATTTAAATGAACCCAAACCATACCCTCAGTCAAGCCTTTTAAATGAACTTAACCCTACCCTCAGTCAAGCCGTTTAAATGAACTCAACCCTACCCTCAGTCAAGCCGTTTAGATGAACTCAACCCTACCCTCAGTCAAGCCATTTAAATGAACCAAAACCATACCCTCAGTCAAGCCTTTTAAATGAACTCAACCCTACCCTCAGTCAAGCCGTTTAAATGAACTCAACCCTACCCTCAGTCAAGCCGTTTAAATGAACTCAACCCTACCCTCAGTCAAGCCGTTTAGATGAACTCAACCCTACCCTCAGTCAAGCCGTTTAGATGAACTCAACCCTACCCTCAGTCAAGCCGTTTAGATGAACTCAACCCTACCCTCAGTCAAGCCGTTTAAATGAACTCAACCCTACCCTCAGTCAAGCCTTTTAAATGAACTTAACCCTACCCTCAGTCAAGCCGTTTAAATGAACTCAACCCTACCCTCAGTCAAGCCGTTTAAATGAACTCAACCCTACCCTCAGTCAAGCCGTTTAAATGAACTCAACCCTACCCTCAGTCAAGCCGTTTAAATGAACTCAACCCTACCCTCAGTCAAGCCATTTAAATGAACCCAAACCATACCCTCAGTCAAGCCTTTTAAATGAACTCAACCCTACCCTCAGTCAAGCCGTTTAAATGAACTCAACCCTACCCTCAGTCAAGCCGTTTAGATGAACTCAACCCTACCCTCAGTCAAGCCATTTAAATGAACCCAAACCCTACCCTCAGTCAAGCCGTTTAAATGAACTCAACCCTACCCTCAGTCAAGCCGTTTAGATGAACTCAACCCTACCCTCAGTCAAGCCATTTAAATGAACCCAAACCATACCCTCAGTCAAGCCTTTTAAATGAACTCAACCCTACCCTCAGTCAAGCCGTTTAAATGAACTCAACCCTACCCTCAGTCAAGCCGTTTAGATGAACTCAACCCTACCCTCAGTCAAGCCATTTAAATGAACCAAAACCATACCCTCAGTCAAGCCTTTTAAATGAACTCAACCCTACCCTCAGTCAAGCCGTTTAAATGAACTCAACCCTACCCTCAGTCAAGCCGTTTAAATGAACTCAACCCTACCCTCAGTCAAGCCGTTTAGATGAACTCAACCCTACCCTCAGTCAAGCCGTTTAGATGAACTCAACCCTACCCTCAGTCAAGCCATTTAAATGAACCCAAACCATACCCTCAGTCAAGCCTTTTAAATGAACTTAACCCTACCCTCAGTCAAGCCGTTTAAATGAACTCAACCCTACCCTCAGTCAAGCCGTTTAGATGAACTCAACCCTACCCTCAGTCAAGCCATTTAAATGAACCAAAACCATACCCTCAGTCAAGCCTTTTAAATGAACTCAACCCTACCCTCAGTCAAGCCGTTTAAATGAACTCAACCCTACCCTCAGTCAAGCCGTTTAAATGAACTCAACCCTACCCTCAGTCAAGCCGTTTAGATGAACTCAACCCTACCCTCAGTCAAGCCGTTTAGATGAACTCAACCCTACCCTCAGTCAAGCCATTTAAATGAACCCAAACCATACCCTCAGTCAAGCCTTTTAAATGAACTTAACCCTACCCTCAGTCAAGCCGTTTAAATGAACTCAACCCTACCCTCAGTCAAGCCGTTTAGATGAACTCAACCCTACCCTCAGTCAAGCCATTTAAATGAACCAAAACCATACCCTCAGTCAAGCCTTTTAAATGAACTCAACCCTACCCTCAGTCAAGCCGTTTAAATGAACTCAACCCTACCCTCAGTCAAGCCGTTTAAATGAACTCAACCCTACCCTCAGTCAAGCCGTTTAGATGAACTCAACCCTACCCTCAGTCAAGCCGTTTAGATGAACTCAACCCTACCCTCAGTCAAGCCATTTAAATGAACCCAAACCATACCCTCAGTCAAGCCTTTTAAATGAACTTAACCCTACCCTCAGTCAAGCCGTTTAAATGAACTCAACCCTACCCTCAGTCAAGCCGTTTAGATGAACTCAACCCTACCCTCAGTCAAGCCATTTAAATGAACCAAAACCATACCCTCAGTCAAGCCTTTTAAATGAACTCAACCCTACCCTCAGTCAAGCCGTTTAAATGAACTCAACCCTACCCTCAGTCAAGCCGTTTAAATGAACTCAACCCTACCCTCAGTCAAGCCGTTTAGATGAACTCAACCCTACCCTCAGTCAAGCCGTTTAGATGAACTCAACCCTACCCTCAGTCAAGCCGTTTAGATGAACTCAACCCTACCCTCAGTCAAGCCGTTTAAATGAACTCAACCCTACCCTCAGTCAAGCCTTTTAAATGAACTTAACCCTACCCTCAGTCAAGCCGTTTAAATGAACTCAACCCTACCCTCAGTCAAGCCGTTTAAATGAACTCAACCCTACCCTCAGTCAAGCCGTTTAGATGAACTCAACCCTACCCTCAGTCAAGCCATTTAAATGAACCAAAACCATACCCTCAGTCAAGCCTTTTAAATGAACTCAACCCTACCCTCAGTCAAGCCGTTTAAATGAACTCAACCCTACCCTCAGTCAAGCCGTTTAAATGAACTCAACCCTACCCTCAGTCAAGCCGTTTAGATGAACTCAACCCTACCCTCAGTCAAGCCGTTTAGATGAACTCAACCCTACCCTCAGTCAAGCCATTTAAATGAACCCAAACCATACCCTCAGTCAAGCCTTTTAAATGAACTTAACCCTACCCTCAGTCAAGCCGTTTAAATGAACTCAACCCTACCCTCAGTCAAGCCGTTTAGATGAACTCAACCCTACCCTCAGTCAAGCCATTTAAATGAACCAAAACCATACCCTCAGTCAAGCCTTTTAAATGAACTCAACCCTACCCTCAGTCAAGCCGTTTAAATGAACTCAACCCTACCCTCAGTCAAGCCGTTTAAATGAACTCAACCCTACCCTCAGTCAAGCCGTTTAGATGAACTCAACCCTACCCTCAGTCAAGCCGTTTAGATGAACTCAACCCTACCCTCAGTCAAGCCGTTTAGATGAACTCAACCCTACCCTCAGTCAAGCCGTTTAAATGAACTCAACCCTACCCTCAGTCAAGCCTTTTAAATGAACTTAACCCTACCCTCAGTCAAGCCGTTTAAATGAACTCAACCCTACCCTCAGTCAAGCCGTTTAAATGAACTCAACCCTACCCTCAGTCAAGCCGTTTAAATGAACTCAACCCTACCCTCAGTCAAGCCGAACTCTCCACTTTCTGGTAATTCTTCAGCGCACATTGATGACTCCGAGCCCTTAGGGTTTAATTGCCCCGTTAATTGTTAAAGAATTATTTTTGTAAATATCTTTATCTATAAACTGAGCCTATGAAAAATGTAAGCCACAACTATATCTGACAAATACAAAATACATACCAACATTTTCTGTTTACAAAGACCCATCAAATACATGACTCATCACGAACGTCTGTTTACATGGATCTTTGCGGATCCAGGGTTGACGGTGGATAATTGCAACACGTATTTTTTTGTTTAAAAATTAAACAAGTAGTCTACAATTTAGTGACCAATCCATGCTTTTTATTAAATTCATATTTGGACACCTTCTTCTATTGTATCGCCCCCCCCCCCCCCAGATGAAAGTGAAATGATGTGTCAACATTAATGAAGGGGAGCGGGACTGTTTCGAGGCCATTTCAGAAGTTAATGGTGACCACAGAGTATAACAGATAAGATCATTTGTAGTGGTCCGAACACATGATAATTAAGTTAATGGTGACCACAGAGTATAACAGATAAGATCATTTGTAGTGGTCCGAACACATGATAATTAAGTTAATGGTGACCACAGAGTATAACAGATAAGATCATTTGTAGTGCTCCGAACACATGATAATTAAGTTAATGGTGATCACAGAGTATAACAGATAAGATCATTTGTAGTGGTCCGAACACATGATAATTAAGTTAATGGTGACCACAGAGTATAACAGATAAGATCATTTGTAGTGGTCCGAACACATGATAATTAAGTTAATGGTGACCACAGAGTATAACAGATAAGATCATTTGTAGTGGTCCGAACACATGATAATTAAGTTAATGGTGACCACAGAGTATAACAGATAAGATCATTTGTAGTGGTCCGAACACATGATAATTAAGTTAATGGTGACCACAGAGTATAACAGATAAGATCATTTGTAGTGGTCCGAACACATGATAATTAAGTTAATGGTGACCACAGAGTATAACAGATAAGATCATTTGTAGTGGTCCGAACACATGATAATTAAGTTAATGGTGACCACAGAGTATAACAGATAAGATCATTTGTAGTGGTCCGAACACATGATAATTAAGTTAATGGTGACCACAGAGTATAACAGATAAGATCATTTGTAGTGGTCCGAACACATGATAATTAAGTTAATGGTGACCACAGAGTATAACAGATAAGATCATTTGTAGTGGTCCGAACACATGATAATTAAGTTAATGGTGACCACAGAGTATAACAGATAAGATCATTTGTAGTGCTCCGAACACATGATAATTAAGTTAATGGTGACCACAGAGTATAACAGATAAGATCATTTGTAGTGCTCCGAACACATGATAATTAAGTTAATGGTGACCACAGAGTATAACAGATAAGATCATTTGTAGTGCTCCGAACACATGATAATTAAGTTAATGGTGACCACAGAGTATAACAGATAAGATCATTTGTAGTGGTCCGAACACATGATAATTAAGTTAATGGTGACCACAGAGTATAACAGATAAGATCATTTGTAGTGCTCCGAACACATGATAATTAAGTTAATGGTGACCACAGAGTATAACAGATAAGATCATTTGTAGTGCTCCGAACACATGATAATTAAGTTAATGGCGACCACAGAGTATAACAGATAAGATCATTTGTAGTGGTCCGAACACATGATAATTAAGTTAATGGTGACCACAGAGTATAACAGATAAGATCATTTGTAGTGGTCCGAACACATGATAATTAAGTTAATGGTGACCACAGAGTATAACAGATAAGATCATTTGTAGTGGTTCGAACACATGATAATTAAGTTAATGGTGACCACAGAGTATAACAGATAAGATTATTTGTAGTGGTCCGAACACATGATAATTAAGTTAATGGTGACCACAGAGTATAACAGATAAGATCATTTGTAGTGGTCCGAACACATGATAATCAAGTTAATGGTGACCACAGAGTATAACAGATAAGATCATTTGTAGTGGTCCGAACACATGATAATTAAGTTAATGGTGACCACAGAGTATAACAGATAAGATCATTTGTAGTGGTCCGAACACATGATAATTAAGTTAGACTACAATTGATTACCTATGCTATTGCAATAGACCCCCACCCCATTTGATGTACCCCATTCCTATAAACGAAGGTGCGTAATTCTATGTAACAATGACACAATCTGTATACATATGCTGTTACCAAACTAAATGATCCTACGCTCTAACTAACCCTAAGTCTACGATAATATGGCATATATTCTTAATTGAAACTCTATCATTTATGTTTAAAACTCTAGCTACTTATCTCAAGTATCTATGCTATTTATTTTTATTTGATCACATTCTTTATATTTTGACGCCCGAACCCTCTCATCTAAAATCAATCAATAGTAAATATAATTTGAGAGGGGAAGTCAAGGTACCCATCAACCTTCCCTCTCCCGTGGGGACCAAAAAGTTAATCTTAATATTAGTACAGGCGGATTGGGGATGGGCGTTAGATCAAATTTACCTTTTTTTGGGGGGGGGGGGAGGGGAGGGGAGGAAACATTTATGTGGAGAAATAACACACTTGGTGTAGACAAACAAATTCCTTATTGGTTTGTGTTATATGCTACATATGACATTCCTTAATTGTCACCCTTCTTTATAATATACAATCATTAGTAAGTCTCAAAAGGAGATAAGAGGGCGCTACCAATTTGTTTCCACCACCTCCTTACGCCATAAACAATTTGTACATTTGTTCAATATTTATACAATTTTAATATTAAGACACCATTTATCATACACTATAAACTCTTCAGAATCTTAGGACTTTGTAATACTACTCAAAAAGAAGCTTTATAAACACGTAACGATGAAACTCAATTGCTTCTGGAAAACCAATGACTTGGCAGAGTCTAAGTCATGGATTAACATGCATGACAAGACTGACCGAGGGACACGCGTAGGACGTAATCATCTTCTATTTTGAAATAACTTCTGTATTTTATAAGATGAGAAGATAATATGCAGGGTTTTTACAAAGCTTGTTCCTTATATTAATACACTCCATTTGTCTGTCTGGGTGAATTTTTTTAAAAACGTTTTGTCCTCCCATTCTCAGACCAAAAGGAAATTGTACACAACACGTAAAGCAATAACACAATTCACCAATTAGTTAATCGATAAGTGGAAGAATTCATTTTTTGTTTTAAATAGAAAAGAGGAGATAAACCTTACAATATTCGAAGATATGGTATTGATTGAACGGTGATTTCCCTTCACTCAATGTAAGCATTTCTACTCTGTCTGGCCAAAAGTTTGTTCACGTTATTTCTCCTACACCCAATCTCGGATCAAGCTGAAATTTCGAACGATTATTTCTTTTCAAGGCCAACACAAGAATCAATTAAAAAATTAACTGATTAGTTAATTAACTATTATCTATAACAAGGGAAAGACATTTTACTTGACTGATAAGGTGGTATAAGGTGTTATAAATTGAATTAGTCCCCTTTAGTGTTTGTAGAAAGAAAAGTTGTAAGTTACTATAAAACATATTTCCAAAAGCAGCTCCCTGGCACAGTGGTTACCTTACTGGCTTGTGGAGCCTAAAGAGGTCTTAGCCCTCAAATCCAGGTGCACCCAGATACTCCCCCCTTCTTTCTCCCTTCTCCCCCTTTCCGACTGGTCCAGACAAAGTGATAGGATCATAGCGTAGTGAGAAAGTGAAAAGCATGAAATTGTGCTCAACAAAAACATATTTATTTTTGATAGTCTAGATTGACTCTAGACCTATTACAAATTAAACTACATCACTGATCCAAACTAATTTCATACATCTACTCTTAATATAAGTTTTTGCGGCCCCCGAAAGTGGAAAAGACGCTATTAGTTTTGTGTGGCCTGTCTGTCCTTCCCGTTTAGATGTCAGAAATATATTTTAGATCATTCAAAGTTCTGATGCAACGGCTACTTTTTTCTCTTCCGAAAGTGAACCATCTAATTTTTTAAATTATCTATGCAAACAGATTAAAAAAAAAAACAATTTTAAATGTAAAACTTCAGGGGAGGTAAGACTTATAAAAAGGTCACAGACTTCTTCATTATTATTATTATTAATATAAAGTTGTTTTTTTTTGTATTTCGCTTGTTTTAAAAAGTATTAGTATTTTTTAAATTTTGCTTTGTTTATATTTTAAAGACATTCAGATGTGTTTAGATAAAAATCTATATTTGATTATTTAACAAGCATAAGCGATATTACCAATATTTAAAAAATTAAATGATTAAATTAAGAAGCGTCGTTTCATTTCCTAGGGACATATACAGAGATAAACTCATGACTTTCTTTCTAAGAAATCGTTCCAATACCTTAACTCCATGTTGTTGTTTTTTATAACATTCACCTGATTGATTAGTGCGACGCCTTGAGAAAAAGCATTTTAGATTCTCAGAATGTATGAAAACTTTAAAAGGGGGGGGGGAAGGTCAATAGAATTTCTTTTCATTACTTAACACAATTAGGGTCTCGTTCTTAGTGTGTATTGATTGGCATGTTCGATTCCCCCCTCCCCCTCATATAATTAGACAGTGACGGGGTTATAAACAAGTCCAGATAGAGAACTTCCCTCTCTTATGTCTCTCATTTGAGCCAGACGCCAGGTGTGACTCGCTGACACAGACATGTTTAGACTAATACACCTGAAGGTCAAACCACGAATGATACACTCACTTTCTTTTCATTCACTTACTTTTCATTCACTTACTTTTCATTCACTTACTTTTCACTCACTTACATTTCACTTTTTTTTTTCTGTTATAGAATGTTTAAATGTTTAGTAATAGGGACAAAGTTATATAACTCTTCATATGATTAGAAAGGGGAAGCAACTGCTGTAATCCACCCTTTTTCAGACTTTGCAATCTATGGGACCAGATGATGTAAAGGTTCTTTATCTGCTATTGCAGCGGTTGATGTTTGACAAAATCTGAAGATAATCTATCGTGCCCATTCCACAATATTTCAACAAATCAACGTGAATGTCTATTTTTGTCGACCACTATACGTACCTGTGCTGCATAAAGTCTAACGAGGAGTCAATGTCTAGAGACATAGACAATGGTATTGTTAAGGCCAACAACGTGCTTCTTGTCACCTTGAAATGAGAGTATGTCAAAAAGATATCTCGCCTACCAGCACATCTCAATATCTATAAATCATAGTGGTTCTCACACTTTTGCATGGGTGCTTTATAAGACTCCTCTAACGCTTCCACCAAGGGTGCCTATGCTCCATAACGGACATACGCTAGCAGGACTATAATATAAATAAATAAACAAACATGTTCTGCTGGAGGCTGGCGTGGATAGTATGGAAGCATTACTTACCGTACCATTTGACAGCTGCACTGAGTCGGACACCTATCTCGCATGTTTGATTAACATATGCCAAAATAGTAAAAGCGACCTGAAAAGAAAACGGCGCAACAGAGGTGCCCCACAGTCATGTAGCATAAAGCAGCTTTGTCATTAAGTTTATTTTTAGATTTCTGCAGTGTTGCAGAGCAAGATCATGGTTATGTTGTTGAAGAGTTTCTCGGAACTGCAAGCTAATTCCAGACCATGAAAGGAGCGGGGGAGAAATAGAGCAGGACGTAAGGAGATCGTTTGTTTGGTCAAACGTAATTCAAAGACATACATTCGGTTTGGGGCTTCAACGACGACAGTAAACTGTTGAATTAAATTGTATTTACAATGTGTATATATTAGAGTCATTCGTAGTTCCAGAATTACAGCTTTGTTGTAGGATTTTAGTTGTTTTGAATTAATAGTTAACATTTGAATCTCCGACATCACGGTATTGTTTGAGTGTTTAATAATTGTTTAAAAGTGGAAATCTACACCAAATTAGAACATTAGAAACTCATTGTCTGATCAACACCATCTCATCGTAACATCAAGACATCATCACATAGAGCACTCAATAGAAATATCGACACACCTACATTCAATCAAGCGCCATTTTGCCTGTATGGCGAAGAGGAAAGCAGCTGGCATCTGAAAGAGAAAACTGGAGAGCCCTTACGAAGGTCGCGTGACACCTATTTGAGGCACAGGGAAAATCCCTTCCCGAATACAGGGACAGACAACGGAAAGAAGCTTTAAATAGACAACGGTTTCGTCTGCATAAGCGTGACAAAATATGCAGATCGCAATTTATTCCCGTTCAGACAGTGGCGGCTCAAGAACAAAATTTTATGTGGGCGAAGTAAAGTTCTCTTATATCTATATTCTATATACTACTAGATAACGGACACAAAACGGTGAAATTTACATTCTTAAAAATGCCATTTATAAAAAAAAAATAAAAAAAATAATTATATCAACATAATTTCTTCTTCTTTAGGTCTTATTGAAATGCTTGACTTACAATTACATAGTGTTGTGTATTTCTTGACTTGTAGTCTTCAATCATTTTCTTTTGACTTGCGAGCAGTTCCGGACCGCCAGTTTTGATAGAATTTGAAAGACATTTTTGATTATGTTTCATTCACTTTTTTTTTCTGTTATAGAATGTTTAAATGTTTAGTAATAGGGACAAAGTTATATAACTCTTCATATGATTAGAAAGGGGAAGCAACTGCTGTAATCCACCCTTTTTCAGACTTTGCAATCTATGGGACCAGATGATGTAAAGGTTCTTTATCTGCTATTGCAGCGGTTGATGTTTGACAAAATCTGAAGATAATCTATGTAGTCAGCCATTATGAAAAGAAGTCGAAGTAATTGATAAACCTTCGAGGCTCGAGGCCCTCAAGCCGCGAGGCCGTCTGCGGTTGCCCACCTTGCCTACTTCTTGTGCCGCTGTTGCGTTCAGATGCTCTGAATGAATCCTTCCTTGTTTGCACGTTTATTGTGAAAGCACATCCTACGACTCTATTCACGTGTCAAGATTATGTGTTAAAAAAATCAAGTAACAGGATACACCAATTAAAAGTGCACTGGTGTAGACAGTATTCACTTGACATGA
Organism: Biomphalaria sudanica; assembly: GCA_036873155.1. NCBI lineage: Eukaryota > Metazoa > Mollusca > Gastropoda > Planorbidae > Biomphalaria > Biomphalaria sudanica. Next base: position 765,286 of record JAZGLO010006639.1, on the reverse strand, counting down.
CCTACATTATAGAATTAGACCTAGCTATGAACGTGGCAAGGAAACACCTTGGAACATATTGAGGCTCGACTGATACAACTGGTGTAGAGAACATGTTCTTTACTTGAGCTTTTAACATAATTCCTTTCTCTTTTTTTATTCTCTTTTTTTAAAATATTTTCGCACCACTTTTTACCAAAATTACATTTTCCCCACTTTCTTTTCATTCACTTTCTTTTCATTCACTTTCTTTTCATTCACTTACTTTTCATTCACTTACTTTTCATTCACTTACTTTTCATTCACTTACTTTTCATTCACTTACTTTTCATTCACTTACTTTTCACTCACTTACATTTCATTCACTTACTTTTCACTCACTTACTTTTCATTCCCTTTCTTTTCATTCACTTACTTTTCACTCACTTTCTTTTCATTCACTTACTTTTCATTCACTTACTTTTCATTCACTTACTTTTCACTCACTTACATTTCATTCACTTACTTTTCACTCACTTACTTTTCATTCACTTACTTTTCATTCACTTTCTTTTCATTCACTTACTTTTCATTCACTTACTTTTCATTCACTTACTTTTCATTCACTTACTTTTCATTCACTTACTTTTCATTCACTTACTTTTCACTCACTTACATTTCATTCACTTACTTTTCACTCACTTACTTTTCATTCCCTTTCTTTTCATTCACTTACTTTTCATTCACTTACTTTTCACTCACTTTCTTTTCATTCACTTACTTTTCATTCACTTACTTTTCACTCACTTACATTTCATTCACTTACTTTTCACTCACTTACTTTTCATTCCCTTTCTTTTCATTCACTTTCTTTTCATTCACTTACTTTTCATTCACTTACTTTTCATTCACTTACTTTTCATTCACTTACTTTTCATTCACTTACTTTTCATTCACTTACTTTTCACTCACTTACATTTCATTCACTTTCTTTTCATTCACTTACTTTTCATTCACTTACTTTTCACTCACTTTCTTTTCATTCACTTACTTTTCATTCACTTACTTTTCATTCACTTACTTTTCATTCACTTACTTTTCATTCACTTACTTTTCACTCACTTTCTTTTCATTCACTTACTTTTCATTTCTTTTCATTCACTTACTTTTCATTCACTTACTTTTCATTCACTTACTTTTCATTCACTTACATTTCATTCACTTACTTTTCACTCACTTTCTTTTCATTCACTTACTTTTCATTTCTTTTCATTCACTTTCTTTTCATTCACTTACTTTTCATTCACTTACTTTTCACTCACTTTCTTTTCATTCACTTACTTTTCATTCACTTACTTTTCATTCACTTACTTTTCATTCACTTACTTTTCATTCACTTACTTTTCATTCACTTACTTTTCATTCACTTACTTTTCATTCACTTTCTTTTCATTCACTTACTTTTCATTTCTTTTCATTCACTTACTTTTCATTCACTTACTTTTCATTCACTTACTTTTCATTCACTTACTTTTCATTCACTTACTTTTTATTCACTTTTTATTCATTCACTTTCCTTTCCTTACTTTTTTTCGTCAATTTCTTTAGTCAGATTTTTTACCTCAAAAGGATGCAATTATAAAAACAACAACATGTTTAACATTAAATAAAAAAAAAGTAATTGTTACCAATGTAATAAATATCTAGACAAGTATTTATCTAAACTAGATGCCAACACATGAGCTGACTGACTTATTCCTCACTTAGTGTCCCCACGTTTTCAGATGTATTCTTAACACCTCAACTTTGCTCACGCTCGAAATGACTAGAGGATTTTTTTTCTCTAAATATGTTCTGATTAATGCGAAATTCTTTCCACTATTACTTTAGGGCGTAAATCAAAGATATTTCTGTTTTCTTTTCTAGTAATTATCAGGGGCGGACTGGCTATATGGGCAATCGGGCAAATGCCCGGTGGGCCGGTACCAAATAGGCCGGCCTAGTCGCGACCAAAGAAAAAAAAAATTAAATGCAGACAACTTTAAAAAAAAAGTGACAGCAGCAAGACACAAAGGCCCGAACACGTTTTCTTGTGTTTTTTTTTATTTAATTATTATTACAATTAATTTTGTTTAAAATTCAACAAGAATATCAAGAAAAATATACTATTCAGTATACACTGAACGTATTATCATTTGCAAAACGTTAGACTGTACTTTCTGCTATGCACGAGCGGCATGGACTGCTTCGATGTCTTCGAGGATGTGTTTGGCCTAATCATTTTTGCTGGTCGGCATGGACCTTTGATGGCGCTCCCATTTTATTTTGCTCCTTCCCTCCCCCGTCTTCCGATGGTTCCATTGTCAGTTAACGAAAAAGAGGAATGAGAGAGGTTAAGTTAGAAAACATTGATATAACGCAGCAATAGGCGCTCCAATTAGCTCTTTAACAATACTTTATAGAAATTAACACATACACACAGCCGCGAAATTGCAAACCGCCCAACTTATTCACAGCTCAATATGGGTATAAAGTTCTACTTTCTGCGATTTGAAAAGAAATAGTAAGTTTCTTTTTTGTTACGTATCTAGGCGTTGTTTTTTTTTTCTTTCTTTGACCTGTTTCGGTCAAGAGACGGGTAGGTTGTCTGCCCCTTGTGTAATAAGTTTTTTTTTTCTTTTTTATTCGTCAAGCCACACAGACAGTGACCGGTCCTTGACCTGTGTGTGTACCTCTGGTTGAAAGGAGGGTGTTTTTTTTTTCTTCTGTCTCTTTGAAGAGCGTTCTAGATCTGGGTGTTGATGACTTTCTATTCTAGAAAGTACGAGATATCGACGCGCGGTAGATTATATAAGACCGCTCGCGTAACGTTGACAGACAGACATACGGAGACAGCCGTGAGACAGAATAGCGGAGACATTGCGTGACCCGTGCGTGGTATACCACTTGATCGTGTAAGTTAATATTTTTTTATGTAAGGCCTTGCTTGCTTGTATTTGTAATTACATTTTCAAACTCTTGTATTGTAATATTTTTACATGCCATTTTTGTAAAAGGGTTTTGGTCAACACATCAATTCTGTATTGAGTAAATGTTTATTTTTTCTTTCTTGTAACTTTATATTTGATTAAACATTAAGTTGATAGTTTACCTTCCGATTTCTTGTGTTATTTTTTTTTTTTGTTATTCATTGTAAGTCTTTGATTAAATTCAGACTTAAGATAAGTGACACAACTCCTTTTCTATTGTCACGTTCCCCTAGGCAAGCCATTTAAAAGTAGAATTCAATTCGTAATACGTGACAAAAGAAGTTTGGGGGCTCGTCCCGGATATTTTTCTGAACCTATTTTCGTCTTACTTGAGTAATTTTGTAAAGGCGAAGTTGACTTTAACAAAAATTTTTTTTTTGTGTCAAAGAGTCGGAAGTAAAGTATCAATAGTATTGACCAAACTCTCTTAAGGTTTTTTGTTGTACTGATTTTGTACTCAGGTTTTTCTTGCAAATCCCTCTGTGGAAGAGCTTGATGCTTTTACTAGGAAGGAACTGGTCCTTATTTCTAAACATTTAGGGTTAAAAATAAAATCAAATGCCCTTAAACAAGAAATCAGAGATAACATTGTAATCCATTATGTAGACGAGGAAGTGTTTTCTGAAGACCTTTTAGAAACCCTTAGACCCGATGAGGGTAAATCAGATTTAGAACTTCAGATAAAATTAAAACAAATGGAAATAGAAGCCCAAACAGCTGGAGAGCAGAGAGAAATTAAACAAAAAGAATTAGAGCTTGCAGCGGCTCAGAAAGAAATGGAAATGAAATTACAAATAGAGTTAAAGAAATTAGAGTTAGCTGCTAATGTAAGACCAGATTCTTCCCCTGCCAGTCATACTGCTGAAGCAACAAAATTTTTGAAAATAATTCCACGCTTTAATGAAGCCACAATTGACAATTATTTTCCACAATTTGAACTTGCTGTGAAAAATTTTAATGTACCTGAAACTTTGTGGCCCACTTTGCTGCAAACAGTTTTGACTGGTAGAGCTGCAGAGGTATTTTGTTCTTTGACCATTGAACAACAAAAAGATTATAATGTTGTTAAGGCCTTAATTCTTAAGGCATATGAACTTGTTCCGGAAGCTTACCGAAAGCAGTTCAGGGATTGTCGCAAATCGGATGGCCAAACCCATGTAGAATTCCTGCGGGAAAAGGAGCGACGCTTTGAGAAATGGCTCACTTCCAGGGAAATCGGCACCGACTTTGCAAAATTCAAGAACCTAATGCTGATGGAAGAGTTCAAGAGTTGTGTGCGGCTGGACGTCCGTACGCATATAGCTGATCGTGGCGAGGAAGATGTGCACAAGGCTGCAGTGTTGGCAGACGATTATATAATATCACATCAATTTGCCAAGTATACGACGGATGTCAAGCCAAAACAAGTCAAACAGCCTGAGTCCACTGCTAGCAACTCCATCAAGAACAGCAGTACAAATGACAGAAAACCTACTACAAGTAAAGCTACTTGTTCCTACTGTAAACGAGAAGGCCATAAAGTTGACGATTGTTGGAAATTGAGGAAGAGAAACGAAAAAGCTCCTTCAAAAGTCAGCGCTTGCACAGTACAGTGGTCGTCGAGGTTTACTCCCTCATCATCAAGCCATATCAAGAATACCTCGACACCACCTGTTTCAAATGTATTGACTGTACAAGACTCTCCTAAAATGTCTCCACGGTGTTCAAATGACTCAACAGTGAGTTCTTCAAATTCATCTTTACGATGTTCCAATGACTCAACCAAGAGTTTTTCAAATACATCAAGCCGATGTTCCAATGACTCAAACAAGAGTTTTTCAAATACATCAAGCCGATGTTCCAATGACTCAAACAAGAGTTTACCTAATACATCACCCCGATGTTCCAATGACTCTAACCAGAGTTCCAATAATACATCACCCCGATGTTCCAATGACTCTATCCAGAGTTCCCATAATACATCATCCCGATGTTCCCATGACTCTATCAAGAGTTCCCATAAGACATCACCCCGATGTTTCAATGACTCTATCCAGAGTTCCCATAATACATCATCCCGATGTTCCCATGACTCTATCAAGAGTTTTCATAAGACATCACCCCGATGTTCCAATGACTCCATCAAGAGTTCTCCAAATACATCCACAAGATGTTCTACTGACTCAAGAAAGAGTTTCTCCACTGCGTCTCCTAGAGATGTCAATGACTCCAGCGAGAGTTCGACCCAAGTCCAGTCTGCATCAACCAAAATTGATGTTTTATTAGAGGATTTTAAGCCTTTCATTTCGGAAGGATTCGTATCACTACCCGGTGATTCTACAAGTCTACGACCTATCACCATTTTGAGAGACACAGGTGCCTCACAATCGTTACTTTTAGAGGGTATCTTGCCCTTGTCTAAATCATCATCGACTGGGAAGAGCATCCTGTTACGAGGCGTAGAGCTTGGATGTATAGATGTGCCTCTACATCTAATCGACATAAAGTCAAATCTCATTACTGGACCGGTTGTTGTAGGTGTCCGACCAACATTACCATTGGAAGGCATCTCATTGCTGTTAGGCAATGACTTAGCAGGTGGAAAGGTGATAGCCGAACCCATCGTCACTCAAACACCCGACTTATCTGCCACACCCGAGGAAGACCTAGAGTTATATCCAGCGTGTGCAGTAACAAGGGCAATGAGGTTGAAAGCATCTCAAGAAGAGAACGTCATCAAAGCCAACAGTAACCACGATGATGTGGACTTGAGCACCACATTCTTTGCTTCTCTTGAAGAAGAACCAACGCCAAATTCTGAAAAGCCGGCATCAACTCGAAAACAGTTGATTGAGGACCAAAAGAAGGATCCAGAGCTCGCCAAACTCCGAAAAACCGCAATGACATCACAAGAGGCAGAGCTAGCATCAACGTGCTACTACATCCAAGATGATATGCTCTTCAGGAAATGGAAACCTCCAGACGCATCCAACGAAGAAGAATGGAGAATATGCCATCAAATCGTGTTACCAGAAAGATACCGAGCGTACATCATGAATCTGGCTCATGACACACCAATGTCAGGTCATCTCGGCATCCACAAGACATACCACAAGATTATGTCACACTTCTTCTGGCCACGTTTGAAGAAAGATGTCATCCAGTACTGCCGATCCTGTCATGCCTGTCAGATGGTTGGCAAGCCAAATCAAAAGATCCCTGTTGCTCCTCTGAAGCCGATTCCAGCCTTTGAAGAACCTTTCAGCAGAGTACTTATTGACTGTGTTGGTCCTCTCCCAAGGACAAGAGCTGGCAACCAATACCTGTTGACCATTATGTGTGCTTCAACTCGTTTTCCTGAGGCTATTCCTCTAAGGAACATAAAAGCATCAAACATTGTAAAAGGCCTTAATCAAGTTCTTTACTCTATTTGGTCTACCAAAGTCCATCCAATCGGACCAAGGAACGAATTTCACGGCCAATCTTTTCAAGCAAGTCATGACTCAGTTGGGCATCAAACACTGCATGTCGAGTGCGTATCATGCCGAGTCGCAAGACGCTCTTGAGCGATTCCATCAGACTCTCAAGAACATGATCCGAACCTATTGCTTTGAGCACGAAAAAGACTGGGACGAAGGAATCCACATGCTGCTGTTTGCAACCCGTGAATCCGTCCAGGAATCGTTGGGATTCAGCCCTTTTGACTTAGTCTTTGGCCATTCGGTGCGCGGTCCCTTGAAATGTATAAAAGAGACTTTGTTGTCACTAACAGCCACTGAAGGACTTTTAGACTATGTAAGTAAGTTTAAAACTAGACTTTATGATGCTTGTGTTTTGGCCAAAAATAACTTACAAAACACCCAATCCAGCATGAAACGCTGGTATGATAGAAAGGCCCGTGTTAGAGAATTTTCTCCCGGGGATAAGGTGCTTGTATTTTTGCCCATACCAGGTCAACCCTTGCAAGCCAGATACTTTGGTCCCTATGAAATTGAGACCAAAATTAGTGACCTCAATTACACAATCAAAACCCCTGACCGTAGGAAAAAGACTCAGTTATGTCATATAAACATGCTGAAGCCTTATGTATCTCGGCCAGATCACTCCGAGAAGAGTAATTGTGTTTTAAATACAGTCAAAAGTTGTTCAAATAGCCATGTTTCTCCTATTGATGATGATATTGTAAAGGAGAAATTTGGACAATACAAAATACCTAATTCTTTTTTATTACAGAATTTGGATGTAAAACTGTCTCATCTGTCTTCGACAGAAAGGCCAGTTATCATGAAGCTCATTAATGAATTTAATGACATTTTTTCTGATGTACCAAAACAGACTAATGTTATAATGCATGATGTAGATGTTGGCGAGGCTACTCCAGTCAAGCAGCATCCTTACAGGGTTAACCCTGAAAAACTTGCCATACTTAGGTCAGAAATCAAGTATATGCTTGAAAATGACCTCATTGAACCAAGTTCCAGTAGCTGGAGCTCCCCATGTGTCTTGATACCTAAACAGGACAAGACTTATCGTTTTTGTACAGACTACCGTAAGGTAAATGCTGTAACAAAGACCGATTCGTTTCCTATCCCTAGGATAGACGATCTCATAGATCGTATTGGTGACGCTAAGTACATCACCAAAATAGACCTACTTTCAGGTTATTGGCAGGTTCCCCTGACTGATAGGGCAAAGGAAATCTCCGCCTTTGTCACCCCTGATGGTCTGTACCAATACAAAGTGATGCCATTTGGCATGAAGAATGCTCCTGCCACTTTCCAGAGAATGATAAATGCCCTGCTTGCTGACATGGAGAATTGCCACGCATACATAGACGATGTAGTAATTTTTAGCCAAGATTTTTCTAGCCATTGTAAACAACTGCATTGTCTTTTTACTAAACTGTTACATGCAAAAATTACTGTAAACCTGAGTAAGAGTGATTTTTGCCAGGCTTCAATCCAATACTTAGGCCATATTGTAGGACAAGGCCAGGTGAAACCTGTAATGGCCAAAGTAGAAGCTATCCAAGCTTTCCCTATTCCTGCTGATCGGAAACAACTCCGAAGATTTTTGGGAATGTCTGGATATTATAGAAAATTTTGCGAAAATTTTTCTGTCATTGCCAGTCCTTTAACAAACCTCCTGAGAAAGAACGTCCGATTTACTTGGACGGATGAATGTCAGAAAGCCTTTAACCAAATTAAGCAGATATTATCTAGCTTCCCCATTTTGATGGCTCCTGACTTCGGAAAACCTTTTAGGTTAGCTATTGACGCCAGTGACACAGGTGTTGGGTCAGTCCTTTACCAAGAAGATAATTTCCAAGTAGAGCACCCTATTTGTTTCTTTTCCAAGAAATTTAATAGACATCAAAGAAATTATTCTACTGTGGAAAAAGAATGTCTTGGGTTGATTCTTTCTATACAACACTTTGATTTTTATATCAGTGGGTCCAGATGGCCACTGGTTGTATTTACTGACCACAATCCCCTTACATTTATCCACAAAATGTCTGGCAAGAACCAACGACTTCTCAGGTGGAGTTTATTTTTACAAGAGTACAACCTAGATCTTAAACACATAAAAGGCAGCGAAAATGTTATCGCCGATGCCTTATCTAGATTGTAAAAAGTATTTTGATGTATATATTTTTTTATATATATCATGATAAATACATTCTGTAATGTAAATATTTTTTTTGTAGTTCTAAAAAGATTTCCATTTCGTGGAAATGTAAACTTTTTATTTTTAGGGGGGAGGTGTTACGTATCTAGGCGTTGTTTTTTTTTTCTTTCTTTGACCTGTTTCGGTCAAGAGACGGGTAGGTTGTCTGCCCCTTGTGTAATAAGTTTTTTTTTTCTTTTTTATTCGTCAAGCCACACAGACAGTGACCGGTCCTTGACCTGTGTGTGTACCTCTGGTTGAAAGGAGGGTGTTTTTTTTTTCTTCTGTCTCTTTGAAGAGCGTTCTAGATCTGGGTGTTGATGACTTTCTATTCTAGAAAGTACGAGATATCGACGCGCGGTAGATTATATAAGACCGCTCGCGTAACGTTGACAGACAGACATACGGAGACAGCCGTGAGACAGAATAGCGGAGACATTGCGTGACCCGTGCGTGGTATACCACTTGATCGTGTAAGTTAATATTTTTTATGTAAGGCCTTGCTTGCTTGTATTTGTAATTACATTTTCAAACTCTTGTATTGTAATATTTTTACATGCCATTTTTGTAAAAGGGTTTTGGTCAACACATCAATTCTGTATTGAGTAAATGTTTATTTTTTCTTTCTTGTAACTTTATATTTGATTAAACATTAAGTTGATAGTTTACCTTCCGATTTCTTGTGTTATTTTTTTCTTTGTTATTCATTGTAAGTCTTTGATTAAATTCAGACTTAAGATAAGTGACACAACTCCTTTTCTATTGTCACGTTCCCCTAGGCAAGCCATTTAAAAGTAGAATTCAATTCGTAATACGTGACATTTTGTTTATTTTTAAACCATAGCTCTAAAAATACTACACTTAAAGCTTACAAAAATGTATCATTTAATTAAAAAATAAATCTAGATCTAAATAAATTATAATTATTGGCAAACTTATGCTTGGTATGAAGTCATTAATAATGAAAATTATTACAAATAATTACAATAATTTATATAGCGCTGTCACATCCGATATTTAATGAAAGGAGATATAATTTATATTTTAAATAATGGGTCACGGTATATCTTATCTTATCTTGAAAAGTAAGTGAATGAAAAGAAAGGGAATGAAAAGTAAGTGAATGAAATGTAAGTGAGTGAAAAGTAAGTGAATGAAAAGTAAGTGAATGAAAATATATATCATATATATACAAATCGCGTTTTTGAGAGGAAGCAAGAGCTTTTCACATTAAGTAAGTACCTCTTTAACCGTTCTGCTTTATCTTATCTTTTAATGGAATGGGTTGCCTGAGTCAGCCAGGAAACAAATGATTTAGCATATTTTAAATCACAGATCAACGTACATGACTAGATTGACACATGAAATGCGTAAGACGTAACAATCTTATTTTTTGAAGAAACGTCGGTAATCTATATGTAATACCAAAAAAGCTTCAAACTCATTCGTCTGCTATTGTATTGTTTATAGTTTCCAGACTACATACATGTATAATAGAATACATTATGTAATCCTACGAATGCATCCATCCAGTTTTCGATGCGTTATCAAACTTTATATATTTTGTAGAGAATTAGGCTTACATCTATAATATAACACATGGGCATAGCCGGGAGGGGAGGGTCTTCAAACCATCACTTGCCTCAGACCTCATTGTCTGAAAGGGAAACTTTACTTACTGCTCCAGTGCAGCCAACTTAAGCAAACTAGTCTCCAAATTTCATGAGCGTAGCCAAAAGGGGTTTTGTGGTTGCCCTCCCCCTCCAATACAAAAACTAAAGCATTTTCCATTTTCTACCAGTTGCTGAACTCCATTGAATAGCAAATTTAGTTTTTGATTTTTTTTAGCAGAAGAGTAGCAGGCTAATTGCACTGTAGATACCTCAGAATATGCATTTTTAAAGCTTAAAATAACGGATTGATGCTTGGTTCCGGCTTTGCCCCGGACCCCACTGGGGGAGCTCACAGCGCTCCCCCGGACTCCCTACCAGTCAATTGTCGGTGTGTACTGTCTTTCCACTAATTATAGGAAGAGAGTAGGGTAGAAAAAAATCTTTGAAACAATGAAAGATCAGAATGTAATGAAGCTTAATTACATATATACACACACACACTAATATATATAATATAAATTGCGGAGTGGGGTAAAAATCCCCCCACACCGAAAATATATGACATGCCATTTGTGGGTCGGTTTATATGGTAATGCCCGGGCCAATTTTGATACCCAGTCCGTCCCTGGTAACTATAGGTGTGTTTATGAGAACAAAGTTGAAATGTTGAACGGGCTAGATTTACATCTAGATATAGAATTGGAAGCCGAAGTATGTAGGATTTTTTTTGGCCCGGAGGAGGCACGGGTAAGTGATACCATAAATCCATAATTCACGAGTTAAAACTATGTGCGTGGGAGGTTATAATGCGGGCTGTTCCATTAGGGCAGTGGCTCTCAAATTTTTTGAGAGCGTAAATCCCTTACCGTGTTTTTCGATTTTAGGTAGACCTCTAATAATGCAATCTACCTCTTAGACTTTTAGCGACTAAATTCTTTCAATGAATAACGTAGTGTATTTCTAACATGGAATATTTTGTTTTTAAAGGCTTTCAAATCCACGGCAGCGCCCAAGCATGGCATATTGGTACTCCATCCATTGCTGCTCATTTAAATTGGATAAAGGGATTTCTTTTTCTTAAAGCGATTCTCTAAAATACTCAATATGTTTATTCACCATCGAGACTATCGAACGACAGTCCAGTGCGCATACACCTCTGAACTTTATTGTAGCCCAAAGGAATTCTTTTAACTAATACAAAGACTCAAACTCCATTTATTTATTAAAAAAAAACGATCAAATGTTACTGAATGTGACTCTCAAACACCGCCAGTGACGTCGCTAACAAACTGCTCTAAAAATTTAAAGAAACTATCAAAAATGTTTTCTTTATGTATTATTTTGTATCACTTGCAGACAACAGCCCCCCTCCACTCTGGTGTTCAGAAACTCAAGTTTGCCTTTTTATAACTATATGACGACTGCTCATTACTACATCTATGGCAATGAATCAACAGAAGCCTTAGTTACACATGCTAGACCCAATGTAGAACTGAAACAGGAAGCAGCTAGTAAGTTTTTGTTAATATATCTCTAAATATACTAGCAAATATATGATTAAATTATAACAAAATATTTGTGTCCAAAGGGCAATGCAAATAATGGCAAGGAAAGTAACTAGAAAATAAAGTTCCATCATCTGCGCTCATCACAAGGTCTGAAAGGGGAACTTGACTTACTTTACATCTGCACTTATTACAAGGTCTGAAAAGGGGAACTTTACTTACTTTACATTTGTTTGACTTACTTACATCTACACCTATGTCAAGGTCTGAAAGGGGAACTTTACTTACTTTACATTTGCACTTATTACAAGGTCTGAAAGTGGAACTTTACTTACTTTACATGTACACCTATATTAAGGTCTGAAAGGGGAACTTTACTTACTTTACATCTACACCTATATTAAGGTCTGAAAGGGGAACTTTACTTACTTTACATCTGCACTTATCTCAAGGTCTGAAAGAGGAAATTTTCTTAGTTTACATTTGCACGTATCGCAAGGTCTGAAAGGGGAACTTTACTTACTTTACATGTACACCTATATTAAGGTCTGAAAGGGGAACTTTACTTACTTTACATCTACACCTATATTAAGGTCTGAAAGTTGAACTTTACTTACTTTACATCTGCACTTATCTCAAGGTCTGAAAGGGGAACTTTACTTACTTTACATCTACACCTATATTAAGGTCTGAAAGGGGAACTTTACTTACTTTACATCTGCACTTATCTCAAGGTCTGAAAGAGGAAATTTCCTTAGTTTACATTTGCACGTATCGCAAGGTCTGCAAGGGCAACTTGGCTTAATTAACATCTGCACTCGGCTTATTGAGCAGCTCAATAATATAAACTAGCACACCTTCCTTGTTGATATCGTCTAGAATTAACATCATGCAACAACTGGCCATTTCATACTGTATCAAGTACTATATAGAACACCCGCTTTTATAATACTTAAATAAACAAAATAAAAAAATACAAAGCTTATATCAACTCTGTTTGTCTGTCTGGTAAAAAGTTTGTAAATGTTATTCTCCGACACCCAATCTCGATTAAGCTGAAATTTGGCACAATTATTTATTTTACATGATAACACAAGAATCAATAGTTTTTTTCTTAACCATTTAGTTAATTACCTATTTGTAATTAATTAATGTGTTTGGTTTATTGAACAAGGGAAAGAAATCGTACTTGGCATATGTGGTAGTATAAGTTGAATAAGTCCCCTTGAGGAGTCCTGAGCAGTGGCGTCACTAGGTTGGGTGTCACCCGGTGCGGTCAGCTCAGGGTGTCACCCCCGCCCCTTCCCTTTTTTTTCGTTTGTTTGTTGCGCTGTAATACATATAATTTATAATTACCTACGTTATTCGATTGTTCAACGACTATGAAATGAGTGTCTATGAAATTTTAAAATTCAGTTGTTTATTACAGTTTAACTAAAGGTTAATGGGCTTACATAGTCATGTGTAGCTCTGCACGCATCCTTAATCTTTGGAATCGAAGACTTTGCCATTAATCTATGGCTCAGTTTTGCAGCAATGCAACCATATGGGAATTACACTTTTTTTTTCTAGATTTCAAACTTGAAAATTAACATTAACTGTACAACAATGAATGTCTCTACCAATTTCATTTTTAATAAAATTGCCCGTTGAGAAAGTGTCGTTTGTTCCTATGTCTCAAACAGCTCTTAATTTTAATTTTTGAAATCCTTTTCCACATGAGAAGCCATAGATAAGCAAGTGGTAAGAAACGGTTGAAGGCTTTGTTAAAGGATTTAGACATTTTATTTAAGGTCTTAGTGGCATATGAATCATGCACTGTCAACTTTTATTTGCTTCAAGAATAACTTTGTTGCCTTTAGATCTCTTCTCTGTCATGGTATTTCTGTTTGAATGTCGCCTTTTGAAAAATCTTCATATACGCCAATATTTTGAAACGGACAACTACAATACTTCGTCGGTTGTGGAACTAAAGAATTTTTGGTTGGATTGCTCCAAATGTATCAGCTACATCAATGATTGCTTCCATTAGGAGTTGAAGCTATGATTTAAAAAAAAAGAACAACGCACATAAGAATGAACCTCTTTTTCTCTTCTTACACAGTGAGTCCGGCATCTTGGGATTGTTCGCCTGACTTTTTTCTTCTTGTTTTATTTTTTTTTCTTCTAAATCACAGTGCTTTATTTTTAGAAGAGCCTTTTTTATACCACTTGGCGCTAAAATGTTATGCCTTTGTTAAAGAAAAGGTTGAATTAGTCACCACATTGTCACTAGTTTAAAGATAGGCCCCAACTCTCGTGTGTCTTTCACCTTCTTGTACATCTTCCCTCCCCTTTCCACCCAAAAAAAAAAAGAGAAGATAGGTCAAATAAAAAAGCTTAAGCTGCACCTCTAAAGGCTATAATTCCAGATCGAAGAAAGTATTTCAATCGTATAAAAAATGCTAGGCAAAAAGCTAATTTCTGAAAAATAATGTTAACCACATAGATTGAGTGAATATTATATACATCCATTAAATAGCCATTCTGTTGGTTCTTAATACATGTCCTGTACTCCTCCATGGCTCCAGATATTGAAGCTGCATTTTCCTATCTTTGAGCTTAATTATAGCCTCAATCTTTTCTAGACATTTTAAGATTTAAGTTGATCTACTCAGCTTTTTAGGTCTCCTTTAAAATTGTATAACTTCTGGATCTGATCAGTGTATGCTATGTAAGGTGTGCTATGTCAGGTGTGTTGTCAAACAAAATATAAAGGTGCTTACTGTCATTTTGACTCTAATATCTTTTAAGTCGTTTGTTAAAACATTTATAAACTTTTAACATTACAGATGTACTTTCAGCAATGGGTCTTATCTACATAACATTTCCACCATCTCATGGAAATTCTATATTCAATAAAGACTTGTTGTTAATATTGTCACAAAAAGTTAAATATTCTGCGTTTATAGAAACAGTCCGTGCACTATATCCTCTCATTGTTTTTCTTCTTTACAAAAATCATAGCCACGACTTCATTGTCCAAGTGTATTTGTAGCCAGATGTTCTTGTTTTACTTCTTTACATCACTTATAGCCACGACTTCCTTGTCCAAGTGTATTTGTAGCCGGATGTTCTTGTTTTACTTCTTTACATCACTTATAGCCACGACTTTCTTGTCCTATGTATTTGTAGCCGGATGTTCTTGTTTAACTTCTTTACATCACTTATAGCCACGACTTACTTGTCCAAGTGTATTTTTAGCCGGATGTTCTTGTTTTACTTCTTTACATCATTTATAGCCACGACTTCCTTGTCCAAGTGTATTTGTAGAAAGATGTTCTTGCTTTACTTCTTTACATCACTTATAGCAACGACTTCTTTGTCCATTGTATTTGTAGCCTGATATTTTTGTTTTACTTCTTTACATCACTTATAGCCACGACTTCCTTGTCCAATGCATTTGTAGCCGGATGTTCTTGTTTTACTTCTTAACATCACTTATAGCCACGACTTCCTTGTCCAATGTATTTGTAGCTAGATGTTCTTGTTTTACTTCTTTACATTACATATAGCCACGACTTCCTTGTCCAATGTATTTGTAGTCGGATGTTCTTGTTTTACTTCTTTACATCACTTATAGCCACGACTTCCTTGTCCAAGTGTATTTGTAGCCAGATGTTCTTGTTTTACTTCTTTACATCACTTATAGCCACGACTTCGTTGTCCATTGTATTGGTAGCTAGATGTTCTTGTTTAACTTCTTTACATCACTTGTAGCCACGACTTCCTTTTCCAATGTATGTGTAGCCGGATGTTCTTGTTTTATTTCTTTACATCACTTATAGCCACGACTTCCTTGTCCATTGTATTTGTAGCCGGATGTTCTTGTTTTACTTCTTAACATCACTTATAGCCACTACTTCTTTGTCTATTGTATTTGTAGCCGGATGTTCTTGTTTTATTTCTTTACATCACTTATAGCCACGACTTCCTTGTCCAATGCATTTGTAGCCGGATGTTCTTGTTTTACTTCTTTACATCACTTATAGCCACAACTGCCTTGTCCAAGTGTATTTTTAGCCGGCTGTTCTTGTTTTACTTCTTTACATCACTTATAGCCACGACTTCCTTGTCCATTGTATTTGTAGCCTGATATTCTTGTTTTACTTCTTTACATCACTTATAGCCACGACTGCCTTGTCCAAGTGTATTTTTAGCCGGCTGTTCTTGTTTTACTTCTTTACATCACTTATAGCCACGACTTCCTTGTCCAAGTGTATTTGTAGCGAGATGTTCTTGCTTTACTTCTTTACATCACTTATAGCCACGACTGCCTTGTCCAAGTGTATTTTTAGCCGGCTGTTCTTGTTTAACTTCTTTACATCACTTATAGCCACGACTTCCTTGTCTAATGTATTTGTAGCCAGATGTTCTTGTTTTATTTCTTTACATCACTTATAGCCACGACTTCCTTATCCAAAATATTTGTAGAAAGGAGTTCTTGTTTTACTTCTTTACATCACTTATAGCCACTACTTCTTTGTCCATTGTATTTCAGCCGGATGTTCTTGTTTTACTTCTTTACATCACTTATAGCCACAACTTCCTTGTCCAATGTATTTGTAGCTGGATGTTCTTGTTTTATTTCTTTACATCACTTATAGCCACGAATTCCTTGTCTATTGTATTTGTAGCCGGATGTTCTTGTTTTACTTCTTTACATCACTTATAGCCACGACTTCCTTGTCCAATGTATTTGTAGCCGGATGTTCTTGTTTTACTTCTTTACATTACTAATAGCCACGACTTCGTTGTCCATTGTATTGGTAGCTAGATGTTCTTGTTTAACTTCTTTACATCACTTGTAGCCACGACTTCTTTTTCCAATGTATGTGTAGCCGGATGTTCTTGTTTTATTTCTTTACATCACTTATAGCCACGACTTCCTTGTCCATTGTATTTGTAGCCGGATGTTCTTGTTTTACTTCTTAACATCACTTATAGCCACGACTTCCTTGTCTATTGTATTTGTAGCCGGATGTTCTTGTTTTATTTCTTTACATCACTTATAGCCACGACTTCCTTGTCCAATGCATTTGTAGCCGGATGTTCTTGTTTTACTTCTTTACATCACTTATAGCCACAACTGCCTTGTCCAAGTGTATTTTTAGCCGGCTGTTCTTGTTTTACTTCTTTACATCACTTATAGCCACGACTTCCTTGTCCATTGTATTTGTAGCCTGATATTCTTGTTTTACTTCTTTACATCACTTATAGCCACGACTTCCTTGTCCATTGTATTTGTAGCCTGATATTCTTGTTTTACTTCTTTACATCACTTATAGCCACGACTTCCTTGTCCAAGTGTATTTGTAGCCAGATGTTCTTGCTTTACTTCTTTACATCACTTATAGCCACGACTGCCTTGTCCAAGTGTATTTTTAGCCGGCTGTTCTTGTTTAACTTCTTTACATCACTTATAGCCACGACTTCCTTGTCTAATGTATTTGTAGCCAGATGTTCTTGTTTTATTTCTTTACATCACTTATAGCCACGACTTCCTTATCCAAAATATTTGTAGAAAGGAGTTCTTGTTTTACTTCTTTACATCACTTATAGCCACTACTTCTTTGTCCATTGTATTTGTAGCCGGATGTTCTTGTTTTACTTCTTTACATCACTTATAGCCACGACTTCCTTGTCCAATGTATTTGTAGCTGGATGTTCTTGTTTTACTTCTTTACATCACTTATAGCCACGAATTCGTTGTCTATTGTATTTGTAGCCGGATGTTCTTGTTTTACTTCTTTACATCACTTATAGCCACGACTTCCTTGTCCAATGTATTTGTAGCCGGATGTTCTTGTTTTACTTCTTTACATTACTAATAGCCACGACTTCCTTATCCATTGTATTTGTAGCCAGATGTTCTTGTTTTACTTCTTTACATCACTTATAGCCACGACTTCCTTGTCCAATGTATTTGTAGCCGGATGTTCTTGTTTTACTTCTTTACATCACTTATAGCCACGACTTCCTTCTCCAATGTATTTGTAGCCAGATGTTCTTGTTTTACTTCTTTACATAACTTATCGCCACGACTTCCTTGTCCAAGTGTATTTTTAGCCGGCTGTTCTTGTTTTACTTCTTTACATCACTTATAGCCACGACTTCCTTGTCCAAGTGTATTTGTAGCCAGATGTTCTTGCTTTACTTCTTTACATCACTTATAGCCACGACTGCCTTGTCCAAGTGTATTTTTAGCCGGCTGTTCTTGTTTTACTTCTTTACATCACTTATAGCCACGACTTCCTTGTCTAATGTATTTGTAGCCAGATGTTCTTGTTTTATTTCTTTACATCACTTATAGCCACGACTTCCTTATCCAAAATATTTGTAGAAAGGAGTTCTTGTTTTACTTCTTTACATCACTTATAGCCACTACTTCTTTGTCCATTGTATTTGTAGCCGGATGTTCTTGTTTTACTTCTTTACATCACTTATAGCCACGACTTCCTTGTCCAATGTATTTGTAGCTGGATGTTCTTGTTTTATTTCTTTACATCACTTATAGCCACGAATTCCTTGTCTATTGTATTTGTAGCCGGATGTTCTTGTTTTACTTCTTTACATCACTTATAGCCACGACTTCCTTGTCCAATGTATTTGTAGCCGGATGTTCTTGTTTTACTTCTTTACATTACTAATAGCCACGACTTCCTTATCCATTGTATTTGTAGCCAGATGTTCTTGTTTTACTTCTTTACATCACTTATAGCCACGACTTCCTTGTCCAATGTATTTGTAGCCGGATGTTCTTGTTTTACTTCTTTACATCACTTATAGCCACGACTTCCTTCTCCAATGTATTTGTAGCCAGATGTTCTTGTTTTACTTCTTTACATAACTTATAGCCACGACTTCCTTGTCCAATGTATTTGTAGCCAGATGTTCTTGTTTTACTTCTTTACATAACTTATAGCCACGACTTCCTTGTCCAATGTATTTGTAACCAGATGTTTTGATTTTACTTCTTTACATCACTTATAGCCACGACTTCCTTGTTCAATGTATTTGTAGCCAGATGTTCTTGTTTTACTTCTTTACATCACTTATAGCCACGACTTCCTTGTCCATTGTATTTGTAGCCGGATGTTCTTGTTTAACTTCTTTACATCATTTATAGCCACGACTTACTTGTCCAAGTGTATTTTTAGCCGGATGTTCTTGTTTTACTTCTTTACATCATTTATAGCCACGACTTCCTTGTCCAAGTGTATTTGTAGAAAGATGTTCTTGCTTTACTTCTTTACATCACTTATAGCAACGACTTCTTTGTCCATTGTATTTGTAGCCTGATATTTTTGTTTTACTTCTTTACATCACTTATAGCCACGACTTCCTTGTCCAATGCATTTGTAGCCGGATGTTCTTGTTTTACTTCTTAACATCACTTATAGCCACGACTTCCTTGTCCAATGTATTTGTAGCCAGATGTTCTTGTTTTACTTCTTTACATCACATATAGCCACGACTTCCTTGTCCAATGTATTTGTAGTCGGATGTTCTTGTTTTACTTCTTTACATCACTTATAGCCACGACTTCCTTGTCCAAGTGTATTTGTAGCCAGATGTTCTTGTTTTACTTCTTTACATCACTTATAGCCACGACTTCTTTGTCTATTGTATTTGTAGCCGGATGTTCTTGTTTTACTTCTTTACATCACTTATAGCCACGACTTCTTTGTCTATTGCATTTGTAGCCTGATATTCTTGTTTTACTTCTTTACATCACTTATAGCCACGACTTCCTTGTCCATGCATTTGTAGCCGGATGTTCTTGTTTTACTTGTTAACATCACTTATAGCCACGACTTCCTTGTCCAATGTATTTGTAGCCAGATGTTCCATTTTTACTTCTTTACATTACATATAGCCACGACTTCCTTGTCTATTGTATTTGTAGCCGGATGTTCTTGTTTTACTTCTTTACATCACTTATAGCCACGACTTCTTTGTCCATTGTATTTGTAGCCTGATATTCTTGTGTTACTTCTTTACATCACTTATAGCCACGACTTCCTTGTCCATGCATTTGTAGCCGGATGTTCTTGTTTTACTTCTTAACATCACTTATAGCCACGACTTCCTTGTCCAATGTATTTGTAGCCAGATGTTCTTGTTTTACTTCTTTACATTACATATAGCCACGACTTCCTTGTCCAATGTATTTGTAGTCGGAAGTTCTTGTTTTACTTCTTTACATCACTTATAGCCACGACTTCCTTGTCCAATGTATTTGTAGCCGGATGTTCTTGTTTTACTTCTTTACATCACTTATAGCCACGACTTCTTTGTCCATTGTATTTGTAGCCAGATGTTCTTGTTTTACTTCTTTACATGACTTATAGCCACGACTTCTTTGTCCATTGTATTTGTAGCCGGATGTTCTTGTTTTACTTCTTTACATCACTTATAGCCACGACTTCCTTGTCTAATGTATTTGTAGCCAGATGTTCTTGTTTTACTTCTTTACATCACTTATAGCCACGACTTCTTTGTCCATTGTATTGGTAGCTAGATTTTCTTGTTTAACTTATTTACATCACTTGGAGCCACGACTTCCTTTTCCAATGTATGTGTAGCCGGATGTTCTTGTTTTATTTCTTTACATCACTTATAGCCACGACTTCCTTGTCCATTGTATTTGTAGCCGGATGTTCTTGTTTTACTTCTTAACATCACTTATAGCCATCACTTCTTTGTCTATTGTATTTGTAGCCGGATGTTCTTGTTTTATTTCTTTACATCACTTATAGCCACGACTTCCTTGTCCAATGCATTTGTAGCCGGATGTTCTTGTTTTACTTCTTTACATCACTTATAGCCACGACTTCCTTGTCCAATGCATTTGTAGCCGGATGTTTTTGTTTTACTTCTTAACATCACTTATAGCCACGACTTCCTTGTCCAATGTATTTGTAGCCAGATGTTCTTGTTTTACTTCTTTACATCACATATAGCCACGACTTCCTTGTCCAATGTATTTGTAGTCGGATGTTCTTGTTTTACTTCTTTACATCACTTATAGCCACGACTTCCTTGTCCAAGTGTATTTGTAGCCAGATGTTCTTGTTTTACTTCTTTACATCACTTATAGCCACGACTTCCTTGTCCATTGTATTTGTAGCCTGATATTCTTGTTTTACTTCTTTACATCACTTATAGCCACGACTGCCTTGTCCAAGTGTATTTTTAGCCGGCTGTTCTTGTTTTACTTCTTTACATCACTTATAGCCACGACTTCCTTGTCCAAGTGTATTTGTAGCCAGATGTTCTTGCTTTACTTCTTTACATCACTTATAGCCACGACTGCCTTGTCCAAGTTTATTTTTAGCCGGCTGTTCTTGTTTAACTTCTTTACATCACTTATAGCCACGACTTCCTTGTCTAATGTATTTGTAGCCAGATGTTCTTGTTTTATTTCTTTACATCACTTATAGCCACTACTTCTTTGTCCATTGTATTTGTAGCCGGATGTTCTTGTTTTACTTCTTTACATCACTTATAGCCACGACTTCCTTGTCCAATGTATTTGTAGCTGGATGTTCTTGTTTTATTTCTTTACATCACTTATAGCCACGAATTCCTTGTCTATTGTATTTGTAGCCGGATGTTCTTGTTTTACTTCTTTACATCACTTATAGCCACGACTTCCTTGTCCAATGTATTTGTAGCCGGATGTTCTTGTTTTACTTCTTTACATTACTAATAGCCACGACTTCCTTATCCATTGTATTTGTAGCCAGATGTTCTTGTTTTACTTCTTTACATCACTTATAGCCACGACTTCCTTGTCCAATGTATTTGTAGCCGGATGTTCTTGTTTTACTTCTTTACATCACTTATAGCCACGACTTCCTTATCCATTGTATTTGTAGCCAGATGTTCTTTTTTTACTTCTTTACATCACTTATAGCCACGACTTCCTTGTCCAATGTATTTGTAGCCGGATGTTCTTGTTTTACTTCTTTACATTACTTATAGCCACGACTTCCTTGTCCATTGTATTTGTAGCCGGATGTTCTTGTTTTACTTCTTTACATCACTTATAGCCACGACTTCCTTCTCCAATGTATTTGTAGCCAGATGTTCTTGTTTTACTTCTTTACATAACTTATAGCCACGACTTCCTTGTCCAATGTATTTGTAGCCAGATGTTCTTGTTTTACTTCTTTACATCACTTATAGCCACGACTGCCTTGTCCATTGTATTTGTTGTTAGATTATTTCAAGGAGGCTATTGTCTTCAAAAGAAAAGAAATTTGTTATTTATGTTTTTCTTGTTCTAACTTTAGAAACAGTCTCCTGTAAGTTGTAATTCTAAGTAAACAAAAATGGCATGTTGCTTATTGAATAAACGCACTACTCACGTTGGCTGTCTATGTAAAGAGTCAACAAACGCCGTGTAGTGTCAGGACTGCAGTGATCTCAGGCAGTTTTAATAAGGCATACAGTTTACGTGCATAAACGTTTAATTGGAATTATTAGTATCTTATTGTTTGTGATATGCTTTTTTGAAGGTTTCCTATTTCTTGTTAACCCAATTAGTACTATAAAAAGTCGCTACTTACTTATTGCTATTTCCAAAGTGATAAGAACTAATGAAAACTTATTTCATAATTCACATGCTCCAACTGTCAGCACATACCTATTTAAGTATAATATATAGTCTTCCATTCTACTTGTATCATGGTCCCAGCGCTCTGGTCTAATATCTTGGGTAGACAAGTGGGATGAGGACTGCTCTGCAAACACAAGAGATGGAATGTAATCTTTCAGTACACTAATGCCTCATTTTATTAGTAATATCCCTTGACACAATAGGAAAATGGTAGTCCAATGTAAAAAGAGAACCGCTGTAATATAATAGTGTAACCTTTGAACCCGACTCTAACCTTTTTGCTCTGAATTACTGAACAGGAAATGCTGAGTTTGAGCTACTTTGAGAGACTGGGAAGTAAATTAACCTTTGAACTCTCGACATGGAGAATAATAATGTATAACACAACAGTGGTCTACGTGTGACTACTACAATACTCTCACTTTCCCCCCGCTAACTAGCTTACTGTTAGATCACTTGTGTAAAGTAGGGTACTATTAGATCACTTGTGTTTTTAAGATCGAGTGCAGTAGCTTACTGTAAGATCACTTGTGTTTTTAAAATTGGGTGCAGTAGAGTACTGTTAGATCCGCTCCAACCTTTTTTTTTTGGATAAATTTCCAAAGTAACTTTTTATGCACGAATATCGTTTTTTTTTTTTTTGTTGTGTTCAAGTTATTAAATGATACTGGAATAATTAGAACTAATATAAAATATTTAAATATTGAAGTATTATAAAAAAATGTAAAAAACAAATAATGTATAAAGATTTGGCCGCCCCTTAATTTCGTCCATCTGCGTGCAATGCACACATTGCACAATAGGTAGCGGCAGCCCTGCATATAAACAATTTACCTCAAATCCGACAAAAGGAATACAACGTTACCTAAATACATACCAAAATGAACAAATCCGTGGTGCTTAGGCAGTGAATACAAAATATTATTGCTAAATTACACCGGGAAAATTCTAGTTTGACCTTTTCATTTTTGAAAGTATAATAAAAAATTAAATTAAATTTGGCTAAAAAAGTAGAAATTATTGATATTGAACGGACTATGTGTATTTGTGTATTTCTGCATTCATTGAAGAGTTTAATAAATTAATAACATTTTGTGAATCGTATTCTAAATTTAGATTTTAAGAGGCCATCATTGGAGTATTAAAATGTCTAGTACACAAAACGCTTGGCTTACGAACAGAGAAGGTCCCGAGTTCAAACACTGGGATTTTAAATTTCGGGATCATTTGAGTGCCTCTGAGTCCACCCAGCTCTAATGGGTCCCGGACATTAGTTGGGGAAAAGTAAAGGCGGTCGTTCGTTGGGCTGGCCACATGACAGCCTCGTTAACAATGGGCCACAGAAACATATGGCCCTTTAGATCGCAAGGTCTGAAAGAGGAACTTAACTTACTTTTTTGATGAGGTCAGTGTTAAAATTTTAAGCTTACTTATTGCTAACACATTGGTGTTTGGTATTAATGAATATTGAACAATAATAAATAGAAGACATTGGAGAGTTTATATCTAACCTGCATACTGTAGCGTGCTACATTTCCAATGTAACCACTTTGGTCTGCGCATGGTTAAAAATCCTACACGATTTCAATATGTTCCTTAAATTTGCATTTGACCTTAAGTCAAACCTTGACTTGATTTTCACGTGTGCAGTCTCTTTAAGCAAATGTTGTACTTTTATCTACATCCCCAGGTGATCAGTAGTTTTGGTCTACATCACCTGTTGAGTAAATCCGCCACTGCAAACAGTAAAAAAAAGATTCTGCTTTTTATGTGCACTGCATCTTGTTGGTGACGTTGCAGTGTCAATGTACCGCATGCAGACACAGTAGCTACGTGATGAGACTACATAGGGTTCTACTTTAATGAGCTATACTAACATCTAGTTGTACCTACAGCTGTATTAGCACTGAAAGAGATGTGTCGGAGGGAATTCGACTTGTAGTATATGTACATCTATTAGCAGAGTGTGTGGTTTTAAAGAGTGAACTTTTGTCTTCATTTGTGGAATGATTTCAAAATGTTTGAAAACTTTGTAGTTTATTTCTCAAAAGTGATTGGGATTATTAAAAAGTGCTCACGTGTATAATTAGATTGAACTAAAAGAAACAGTTGCAGAGTTGTCTGAGCCATTGTTTGTTTTGATGAAGTGTTCGCACTACCGTGACTTCGTGTCTTAGCAACTTTCTGTTTTCTTCTAGTCAATAGTTAAGTTTCTATTTAGGAATGTAATATGGAGTTTCTCTAGTTGTCTATGTTTAGATGTGTTCTGTAGCATTTCATTAGATTCAATTTAATGTCATTCGGGCTCCGATTATTTATTCACTAACAAATAATGGCTTTTTTTTTTTGGATTTGATGATTTCTGACTATTTAAACTACGGCCCTAATTGCTGGGCCTTCTGATTGATATTTGCTCTGCCCACAGAATGCAATACGTCTGATTGTTTTCACAAGTTCAATTTGATGACCCAAAGTCCACTGTATGCCGGGATAAAAAAATAACAGAATTTCTCTTGAGGAAATAAACCAATGTCACTCTCCTTGTAGAAACCATTACAGCATGAAGACACGCTAGAACTTTGTTCCAATAGATTCACAGATGTTGAGACTGAGCCTGAAGTCATTTATTTACTTCTCTCCCTTCTTGAAGTTATATCCTTCCTAAACATATCCATTACGTTGGAAAGAAGCAGAATCTTATATTTGAAATATTTTGAATGATCTCTATTTACTTTAAAAAAAAAAAAACAACTCCCTAGGTTTATTACAAAGCTTCTATCAACTTACTCTGTCTGTCTGTGTGGTAAAAATTTTGTACATGTTATTTCTCCGACACCCAATCTCGGATCAATCTTAAAGTTTGCACAATTATTTCTTTTACACAAGAATCTATTTAAAAAATACCAATTAGTTAATTAGCTATTGCTAATTAATTATTTTGTTTAGTATCTCGAACAAGGGAAATAAATTGCATTTTACTGAGGTGTTGGTATAAGCTGAATGAGTCCCTTTTATAGGTCGCTGCTTTAAAGTATGTTTGAAGCAAACAATAGCTGAAACAAACAGGATACAACCTCCTATTTTCACATTAGCAGAGTGGTTAGAATGTCGGCTTGAGAAGGCTTGAATCAATGAATTCGAATTCAGGTCGTTCCAACCCCTTTTTGATGAATAAATACTTTTAAAAAAGATTTAGTCTCCCAGATATTCCTTTCACCCTCCCCATTTTCCCCAGGATCATAGCGTAGTGAGAAAGCTAAAAGCAAGAAATAGCGCTCAACAAAAACGATTAGTAAAAATATTTCTAATCTCCCAAATTTATTCTTGTTAGTCTAGATCTATTATAAACTTAATGACATGACTGATCCAAACTAATTGCTACAACTACACTTCGTATAAGCTTTTTCTAAAAAAAAATAATTTGTATGCTTTTTCTTGTTATTTATACAATTAAAACAATCTTGACAAGTGACAGTTCCACTTAGACTATGAAACGACGTCACTTCATTCAATAATTTAATTTTTTGAGAACATTAATGTCGTTTTGACATGATTAATAGTCAAACAGGAATTGAATAGTAGAATGAGTATAACTAGACCGCCACCCTCCCCCGCTTACTCGCAGATTTTGTTTTCAGACTTTTTAGTTCAAAAATTCGGCAATTTCATGATTTTTAGGTTGTTTTTTTTTCAGCAGAAAAAACGCTTACATTTACACTATCTGGTTAATAACTCATTAATAAAATGCTAAGACTTAGATCCTTCCGCGCCGTTCGGCAAGCTGTCTCCACAAAGATCTGTCATTGGCAATGTCTGAAACCTCTTCCCACCTGGTGTTCACTGCTCTGAAGTCCTCATAAAAGTGTAGCGCCAAGTTATAGGAAGATGTCCCTATTTGTGCTTTCCTTGTATTGGCCTTCATGTCATCGCAACTCTTGGTATGCGCAATTTGTTTTGTCGGAGAACATGTACAGTATACCTCATACGACGCTCTGTCACAACCTCACTAAGTAGTCGACTCCCAGTTCAGCATAGAATTTCCTTGTTTGAGACCCGATCTCTAAAACTGACTCCTAAAATCTTTAGGCATCTTTGTTAAGCCACATTTGGTTTTTTCCTCAATTTGGCTTAAGACTTTCATGTATCGCTTGCATATATTGCTGTTGGCATGACGATGGTATCAAGTAGGTGTATTTTTGTCTTAAGTCCAATATCTTGACTTGTCCAAATAGGTCGCAGCCTTTGGATAAAGCTACTTACCTTTCCTATTCGGCACGCTACGTCATGGTAGGCATCTCCCATCGTTTGTTATGATGCTGCCTAGGTAGGCCTATGTTGTTCAACTCTTCAAACTCTGACTCACCAAGTCTGAGGGGGACACACTTTATATCCCACTCGTATAACATAATAAAAAAAGTTATAAAAAAAACTCACTAAAATGGAAAATAAAAAATTAAAACGTTGGGTTTGTTTCGTAGGAGTGAGAATGAAATTCATACCAAACGTTTTGATTAACTATTTTCCACCCCTGTGGTTTGTATGCAGCTAGGACTGATAATTAATGAACATTAATAGAAGACAATGTTAATTACCAAAGTTACAAAGTTTTTTTTATATAATTGATATAATAATTACATTATTATTATTATTATTATTATAGCTTTTATATAGCGCTACTTTCATGCTTATAGCATGCTCAGAGCGCTTTGGTCCAATCTCATTTGTGGACCGGTGGGGGGAGGGGGTATCTAGGAGTAGGTTTTCCATGCTGCCTTAAGGCGCTCAGTAAACCCAACTCTGCCCGAGTCGGGTGTCGAACCTCGAGCCCCCTTCTAGGTAGCCAAGACAAGCCAAGTTCAAGCGCACTTAGCCTCTCGACCACGCTTCCCACATTATGATTCTTGTATCAACTCTGTATAGCTCTCAATGCTAAGCTCTAATTTTCTACATAAGGCTGAGCTCCCCTAAACTCTGTACACTTTCTATAAATAACAAGGTTACAAAGAAAGTTTGTAGACAGTTTGTGTGGAAACACAAACTCAAAATCGGCCTCCGAAGTGGTCCCTCCAGGCTGGTAAAAAGGCAGTATTTCAATATTTTCTGAAAGAACATCAGGATGAAATTCTATCAAAGACATTGACAGATAAGAATGGAAAAAGAAGGTTGACAGATCTTGTGTGGTGCCTCAGCGGTCTTGCAGACCATAGGATAGGTAAAAGTGAATGTAAAGTAAGATGTGAACCTGGCCTAACTGATGTCTTATAATGAATATCTAAGTGATCTAATTGTTTTGTAAAGGGTCAATCTCTTAGTCAAATCCTTAAAAAAAGAAAAACATTTCCGTAAAAAAGAAAAAAAACAAATCCCTTTGATGAAATGTTTTATAGTATAAGTGTGGAGCTGCAATTCACGCGAGAATAGGAAAACCTACTTATGAATTGTTGTTTTAAATTATGTCCAACTTATATACTTAACAGATTTTTCTCTTTAAAAAATAAACATTTCTTTTGTGTAAATGTATTAGTTAGTAGGACAGAACTTACTTAACTTAGCAATACAAATGTAAACAAAAAATTTGACAAAAACCATTTGCATAAATGTGTGGAAAATATGGTGTATAGACATCTACCCTACTAAAGAGTCCGGTGTTTGTTACTATTAGTAGTGTTTTTGTTATAAAAAAAACTGCTTGCCTGAGTAATTTAAAAAATTAGAATTTTCGCTTTTAGAAAAGAAAAAAGTAGCCGTAGCACCAGAACTTTGAATGGTCTAAAATATTATGGTGTCGGATTTTCACTATCTTTTCTAGTTTACGAGATCTAAACGAGACGGACGGACGGATGGGCAGACATTCCACACAAAACTAATAGCATCTTTTCCCCTTTCGGGAGCGCTAAAAACAACTAAATCAACTAATTACGACCAATTCATCAACTTAGTGGTTCCTTTTTTTTATTGATTCATGTGTTGTCATCAAGCATGAGCTTTTTTGCAAAATTTGATGACGACTGAATGAGTAGAAAATAGATAGCAAAAATCCAAACATGCAAAAAAAAAAAAAGGATACAAAACATACAAGAAAGATACACCGTGAGTTAAAACAAAATAGACAAGAGAGATGCAACTAGGACATGGAAATAATTTTCTATGAACATTTCAGTGACAAGCTTTCGTTACTTACTGCTGAGAACTGTTTGAATCTAGTACTAACATATCAACTACATGTATCTGGATGTTACACTATTATTGTTTCTATCATTAAAAGTACGACTTAGTTCATTAGTATTAACGAGTAAGGCTGCACATACTGTTCGCTACAAAAACATATTGTAGTGTTTATAATACGATACATAGGCGTTTTCCAATTGCAAAATTTTCTGATCCGTTGGAGGGGAAGGAACGTAACCTCCACGTAGAATAGTTTTTTGCTGCCCTTGAAAAAAATATAACCGACCTCGAGCCTCCGCCCCCGGCGCTCACCACATTTGAGAAACGCTAATGCATAGAGTATTGAGTTGCTGTGAACACATTTACTTGAAAATAGGTGGTTGCTGTCCATAAGGTCTGAACACTTAGCTTTGGAGCATTGTTATAGACTAGATTCATCCAGAGTATTATGATCTTCCCTTTAAGAAAAATGTGCAAATAGTTAATGTCTGTAGACTGGCTTCATTGTTCATTACAAGTATGGAACTAGAGAAAAATTCAAACTTTTAAAGTTCTATACAACAATGGGCTGTGCTTCAAGTGTATGTTGTAAACATTCTCTTAAGGACTGTGTCATTATAACTTGCTTAAAAAAAAGTCAACCTGGTGACTCCAGAACTACGGTGTGGGATTCAGTTCATGGTCCAGGTCGGCGCACGCCTCTGCCTTCAAGTGGAAACGAGTTACCTTCAAACATAATATTAGGTTAGACATGTTATTTACTTGCAATAAATATAAGACAGAACACCAGGAAGCTTATTAGCAGTTTAGAATTAAACCTTTTATGTTCCTTCAAACATTTTAGATGAGACATTTATTGTTCTACTTTTAAGCAGATTAGTTTTAAAATTTCATTTACTCCCAACTATTAGTATTCTCTGATTGTTTGCTCAACGTATTATTGTGTAATGCTATGGACTTTACAACTCAGCCCCACTCAGCCCCATCTCAATTAGTAGCTTTAAGGTGATCCACAGTATTTATTATTTTGGTCTCTTATGTATGACAGTCAACGCCTTAATTACTTAGATAATATTACGTGAGACCTTATTGACCATTCAATGTACTATTAAGTTCACCATTGAATGTACTCTACTAAGTCTCAAACAGACTAATCGATTACGTTGTTGACAGTCAAACTTAGTAAGTTAGTAGTAGATAACATGTTTCTAATAGACCTAGTTTGATTAATGTACCTACATGGCATCGTGATCGTTGTGACTTTCCATTCGATAGGACAGACATATTCTGTTTAGTTCAAAGGTGTCATTTGATTTTTTAAAGGTAAATTTAGTAAGTAAATGAAACTGATCTGTTGTAATGCATTTAAGAAGCGACTTTATTTGTCTTATTGTTACTTTACTGTTACGTTATATATGTCTGTTAATTTCCTACAAAATAGCATATCAAAACGTTTATATTAGAGAGAGATGGTCAACAGTATTGTTTTTGTCTAATAATATTTAGCGTGGCTTTGGCACCAACAATGTGATGACTTCTGACACGTCAATTCTTTAAATTAGTCCTTTGAAGTAACACAAATTGAACTAAAGAGATTCCCATTAGTTATAGACAGGGTGGTCTAAAAAAAAATTCCCCTTTCAGACCTTTTGGTCTATAGGGCAGATGGTGTAAAGGTCAACTTTTTCTGTGGATTACGGTTAAATAAGGTGTCATGTGGCCAGCACAACGACAAACCGCCTTTACTTTTCCCCGGGTAATTTAAGGTACCAATTAGAACTGGCTGGACTCAGAGGCGCCCAAAGAAATAAAAAAAATCCTAGTCTTACCAGGATTTGAACCAGGGACCCCAGTTGGGAAGCCAAGCTCTTTACCGCCCAATCACCGCACCTCCATTGTGATCTAAAGAGATTCCCATTAGTAGTAGACAAGGTGTTTTAAAGAGATTCACATTAGTAGTAGACAAAGTGCTGTAAAGAGATTCCCATTAGTAGTAGACAAGGTGTTCTAAAGAGATTCCCATTAGTATTAGTCAAAATGTTCTAAACAGATTCCCATTAGTAGTAGACAAGGTGTTCTTAAGAGATTCCCATTAGTAGTAGACAAGGTGTTCTAAAGAGATTCCCGTTAGTAGTAGACAAGGTGTTCTAAAGAGATTCACGTTAGTAGTAGACAAGGTGTTCTAAAGAGATTCACGTTAGTAGTAGACAAAGTTTTGTAGGGAGATTCCCGTTAGTAGTAGACAAGGTTATCCAAAGAGATTCCCATAAGTAGCTAAAGAGATTCCCTTTAGTAGTAGACAAAGTGTTCTAAAAAGATTCCCGTTAGTAGTGGACAAGGTGTTCTAAAGAGATTCCTATTAGTAGTAGACAAAGTGTTCTAAAAAGATTCCCATAAGTAGTAGACAAGGTTTTCTTAAGAGATTCCCATTAGTAGTAGACAAGGTGTTCAAACGAGATTACCATTAGTAGTAGACAAAGTGTTCTAAAGAGATTCCCATTAGTAGTAGACAAAGTGTTGTAAAGAGATTCCCGTTAGTAGTAGACAAGGTGTTCTTAAGAGATTCCCATTAGTAGTAGACAAGGTGTTCTAAAGAGATTACCATTAGTAGTAGACAAAGTGTTGTAAAGAGATTCCCGTTAGTAGTAGACAAGGTGTTCTTAAGAGATTCCCATTAGTAGTAGACAAAGTGTTCTAAAGAGATTCCCATTAGTAGTAGACAAAGTGTTCTAAAGAGATTCTCATTAGTAGTAGACAAGGTGATCTTTAGTGATTCTCATTAGTAGTAGACAAGGTGATCTTTAGAGATTCCCATTAGTAGTAGACAAGGTGTTCTAAAGAGATTCACGTTAGTAGTAGACAAAGTTTTGTAGGGAGATTCCCGTTAGTAGTAGACAAAGTGTTCTAAAAAGATTCCCGTTAGTAGTGGACAAGGTGTTCTAAAGAGATTTCTATTAGTAGTAGACAAAGTGTTCTAAAAAGATTCCCATAAGTAGTAGACAAGTTTTTCTTAAGAGATTCCCATTAGTAGTAGACAAGGTGTTCAAACGAGATTACCATTAGTAGTAGACAAAGTGTTCTAAAGAGATTCCCATTAGTAGTAGACAAAGTGTTGTAAAGTAATTCCCGTTAGTAGTAGACAAGGTGATCTAAAGAGATTCCCATTAGTAGCTAAAGAGATTCCCATAACTAGTTGACAAGGTGTTCTAAAGAGATTCCCATTAGTAGTAGACAAGGTGTTCTAAAGAGATTCCGATTAGTAGTAGACAAGGAGTTCTTAAGAGATTCTCACTAGTAGTAGACAAGGAGTTCTAAAGAGATTCCCATTAGTAGTAGACAAGGTGTTCTTAAGAGATTCTCACTAGTAGTAGACAAGGTGTTCTAAAGAGATTCCCGATAGAAGTAGACAAGGTGTTCTAAAGAGATTCCCATTAGTAGTAGACAAGGTGTTCTAAAGAGATTCCCATTAGTAGTAGACAAGGTGTTCTAAAGAGATTGCCATTGGTAGTAGACAAGGTGTTGTAAAGAGATTTCCATTAGTAGTAGACAAGGTGTTCTAAAGAGATTCCCATTAGTAGTAGACAAGGTGTTCTAAAGAGATTGCCATTGGTAGTAGACAAGGTGTTGTAAAGAGATTCCCATTAGTAGTAGACAAGGTGTTCTAAAGAGATTCCCATTAGTAGTAGACAAGGTGTTCTAAAGAGATTGCCATTGGTAGTAGACAAGGTGTTGTAAAGAGATTTCCATTAGTAGTACACAAGGAGTTCTAAAGAGATTCCCATTAGTAGTAGACAATGTTTTCTTAAGAGATTCCCATTAGTAGTAGACAAGGTGTTTTAAAGAGATTCCCGATAGAAGTAGACAAGGTGTTCTAAAGAGATTCCCATTAGTAGTAGACAAGGTGTTCTAAAGAGATTCCCATTAGTAGTAGTCTAGGTGTTCTAAAGAGATTCCCATTAGTAGTAGACAAGGTGTTCTAAAGAGATTCCCATTAGTAGTAGACAAAGTGTTCTAAAGAGATTCTCGTTAGTAGTAGAAAAAGTGATTTAAAGAGATTCCCATTAGTAGTAGACAAGGTGATCTAAAGAGATTCCCATTAGTAGTAGACAAGGTGTTCTAAAGAGATTCCCATTAGTATTAGACAAAGTGTTCTAAACAGATTCCTATTAGTAGTAGACAAGGTGTTCTTAAGAGATTCCCATTAGTAGTAGACAAGATGTTCTAAAGAGATTACCATTAGTAGTAGACAAAGTGTTCTAAAGATATTCCCTTTAGTAGCTAAAGAGATTCCCATAACTAGTTGACAAGGTGTTCTAAAGAGATTCCCATTAGTAGTAGACAAGGAGTTCTAAAGAGATTCCCATTAGTAGTAGACAAAGTGTTCTTAAGAGATTCTCACTAGTAGTAGACAAGGTGTTCTAAAGAGATTCCCGATAGAAGTAGACAAGGTGTTCTAAAGAGATTCCCATTAGTAGTAGACAAGGTGTTCTTAAGAGATTCTCACTAGTAGTAGACAAGGTGTTCTAAAGAGATTCCCATTAGTAGTAGACAAGGTGTTCTTAAGAGATTCCCATTAGTAGTAGACAAGGAGTTCTAAAGAGATTCCCGTTAGTAGTAGACAATATGTTCTAAAGAGATTCCCATTAGTAGTAGACAAGGTAATCTTAAGAGATTCCCATTAGTAGTAGACAAGGTGTTCTAAAGAGATTCCCATTAGTAGTAGACAAAGTGTTCTAAAGAGATTCTCATTAGTAGTAGACAAGGTGATCTTTAGAGATTCCCATTTCTAGTAGACAAGGCGATCTTTAGAGATTCCCATTAGTAGTAGACAAGGTGTTCTAAAGAGATTCACGTTAGTAGTAGACAAAGTTGTGTAGGGAGATTCCCGTTAGTAGTAGACAAGGTGATCCAAAGAGATTCCTACAAGTAGCTAAAGAGATTCCCTTTAGTAGCAGACAAAGTGTTGTAAAACGATTCCCGTTAGTAGTGGACAAGGTGTTCTAAAGAGATTCCTATTAGTAGTAGACAAAGTGTTCTAAAAAGATTCCCATAAGTAGTAGACAAGGTTTTCTTAAGAGATTCCCATTAGTAGTAGACAAGGTGTTCAAACGAGATTACCAGTAGTAGTAGACAAAGTGTTCTAAAGAGATTCCCATTAGTAGTAGACAAAGTGTTGTAAAGAGATTCCCGTTAGTAGTAGACAAGGTGATCTAAAGAGATTCCCATTAGTAGCTGAAGAGATTCCCATAACTAGTTGACAAGGTGTTCTAAAGAGATTCCCATTAGTAGTAGACAAGGTGTTCTAAAGAGATTCCCATTAGTGGTAGACAAGGTGTTCTAAAGAGATTCCCATTAGTAGTAGACAAGGTGTTCTAAAGACATTGCCATTAGTAGTAGACAAGGTGTTCTAAAGAGATTTCCATTAGTAGTAGACAAGGTGTTCTAAAGAGATTCTCGTTAGTAGTAGAAAAAGTGATTTAAAGAGATTCCCATTAGTAGTAGACAAGGTGATCTAAAGAGATTCCCATTAGTAGTAGACAAGGTGTTCTAAAGACATTGCCATTAGTAGTAGACAAGGTGTTCTAAAGAGATTTCCATTAGTAGTAGACAAGGTGTTCTAAAGAGATTCCCATTAGTAGTAGACAAGGTGTTCTAAAGAGATTCCGATTAGTAGTAGACAAGGTGTTCTAAAGAGATTCCCATTAGTAGTAGACAATGTGTTCTTAAGAGATACCCATTAGTAGTAGACAAGGTGTTCTAAAGAGATTCCCATTAGTAGTAGACAAGGTGTTCTAAAGAGATTCCGATTAGTAGTAGACAAGGAGTTCTAAAGAGATTCCCATTAGTAGTAGACAAGGAGTTCTAAAGAGATTCCCGTTAGTAGTAGACAAGGTGTTCTAAAGAGATTCCCATTAGTAGTAGAGAAGGAGTTCTAAAGAGATTCCGATTAGTAGTAGACAAGGTGTTCTAAAGAGATTCCCATTAGTAGTAGACAAGGTGTTCTAAAGAGATTCCCGATAGAAGTAGACAAGGTGTTCTAAAGAGATTCCCATTAGTAGTAGACAAGGAGTTCTAAAGAGATTCCCATTAGTAGTAGACAAGGAGTTCTAAAGAGATTCCCGATAGAAGTAGACAAGGTGTTCTAAAGAGATTCCCGTTAGTAGTAGACAAGGAGTTCTAAAGAGATTCCCGATAGAAGTAGACAAGGTGTTCTAAAGAGATTCCCATTAGTGGTAGACAAGGTGTTCTAAAGAGATTCCCATTAGTAGTAGACAAGGTGTTCTAAAGACATTGCCATTAGTAGTAGACAAGGTGTTCTAAAGAGATTTCCATTAGTAGTAGACAAGGTGTTCTAAAGAGATTCCCATTAGTAGTAGACAAGGTGTTCTAAAGAGATTCCCATTAGTAGTAGACAAGGTGTTCTAAAGACATTGCCATTAGTAGTAGACAAGGTGTTCTAAAGAGATTTCCATTAGTAGTAGACAAGGTGTTCTAAAGAGATACCCATTAGTAGTAGACAAGGTGTTCTAAAGAGATTCCCGATAGAAGTAGACAAGGTGTTCTAAAGAGATTCCCATTAGTAGTAGACAAGGTGTTCTAAAGAGATTCCCATTAGTAGTAGACAAGGTGTTCTAAAGAGATTCCCATTAGTAGTAGACAATGTGTTCTTAAGAGATACCCATTAGTAGTAGACAAGGTGTTCTAAAGAGATTCCCATTAGTAGTAGACAAAGTGTTCCAAAGAGATTCCCATTAGTAGTAGAGAAAGATTTCTAAAGAGATTCCCGTTAGTTTAAGGTCAAACTTGTGTTTTTCTCTCAGACCCAGATACAGACAAAGTGTTGACAGTCGTGTTGGTTGATTTCAAAATTCCAAGCAACACAAAAACTCACAAAACAGATAAGTTCGACATAGTCAAATCAAAGACCAACCCAAAACTTGTTGTTAGGCGTGGTCTGTCATTCTTAATTGATGTGACATTTTCAAAAGATTACGATGAAAGTAAAGATGATGTCAGAGTAGTCTTTGATATTGGTATGTACACACTACCTTTACTGTTTCAATTAATGCTAAAATAAACATGAACTCTAACCTCAGAACACATGCTATCTGTAGTAGAAGAGTGTATATACCTTAAAGCACATCAAAGCTTTGATAACCCTGTTCCCCGTATGTACCATTGTTATACTAGAGAGTTTAATATCTCTTTACTTGTAAAGTCTGAATCAAATCTGCACACAATAAGTCACTGTCTTTTTATTCCTAGCAGTCTGACTCAATGCCCCATTAATTAGAAATGATGGGGGGAGGGGTATCCAGTGCTCTCGTATTGCCTGCACTGAGGGGGTAACCAGTACTTTTGTATTCCTGCACTCATTGGTGTTGTGCTTTCGTATTCCCTGCAATGAAACTTACTACATAAAAAGAAAGTATTCATTCAATACTTAAAGTGCAAAGAGTTAATCAAGCATTGTATGTCTATTAAATATAGGAATCAATAGAAGTCTGACGTTAATTATGTTTAGACGAACAGTTGACATTTAATTTACCCAAACAATAAAATTTAGACTCAATGTTAACATTAAAAGTAGAACTAGTACAAATGCTACTAATTTTTGAAATTCAGTTAATATTTGTGCAACCATTGTCAAGAAGTTGTGTCTTTATCTTTTCATATCCAGGTGAGAATCCTCTGGTCAGCAAAGGAACTAATGTAGAGTTTATTTTATCTGATGAGGATACACCTAAAGAATGGGGAGCTAAAATTGTCTCTCAAAAGGCAAGAAAACAATTATTTTAATAATATTCTAGTCTTTGATCTATCGAGGTTGCAGATAGATTCAAATATAAGAAAGCTATTTAGCTATTGAGAATGGCTATAAACAAGTACCATAACTCAATACTCAACTCTTGAGTTACACGTTTGGAATTTCAGGGCAAAGTTTTGACTTTGGAGATCTTCACACCGCCATCATGTCTAGTTGGCAAGTGGAAACTGAAACTTGACGTCGTGAAGAAAGAAAACAACACAGTTAGCATCTATAGATATGAGCATGAAGATGCTATTTATATCCTATTTAATCCTTGGTCTAAAGGTAGGAACTTTACAGTATTAGAGCATGGAATGGGTTGCCTGAGCTAGCCAGAAAAACCAGTGACTTGGCAGAATTTAAGTCATTGGTTAATATGCATGACTAAATGCATGACGCGTAGGACGTAATCATCTTCTTTTTTGAAGTAACGTCTGTATTATATGAGACAAGATAGGACATTGCCGTATTGAATAGACTTATCAATGATATAACCACATTTAAGCTATTTATAGGTTTTACTTTATAACAGTACATAAAATGTTAAAAGTATTAGTCCTAGGTTTTACTTAACAATAGTACATTCATACTAATTAAACTATTAGACCTAGGTTTTACTTAGCAATAGTTAGTCCAAGTTATAACTATTTCACAATGGCACGTACACATTAAAAATATTCTGTAATTTCTTTTCAAAAACATTACCTCCCTTTAATCTTTTCCTAGAAGCACAAGTATAGCCCGAACAACACAGGTCGATACGTGACGTTTCGGCGCGACCGTTTTGGCGCGAGACGATTTGACGCAAGAGACGTTTTGGCGCCAGATATTCTGACTTTAATTTAAGAAACACGTATTTTTTTATAATAGAGTTTATTTCACTCTACTATATTATTGTATGTATTTTATTTTTGTATATTATGAATTGTAAGTCAGATTCCTACCTGAGACCATGACATGCTTCCCTCTCCCCGTTAAATTGTATGCGAGTTCTGCCAAGCGCACATACTATTAGGATCTACATCAATTCATTTCTATTTACAAAAGACGTTTTCAACAAGTATTGACATTAGTTTCATGTCCGTACAAGTTACAAAAAAAAACGTATATTGGAAAAAACTATTTTGTTCTCTTGACGCAGATAAAGACGAACAACTGAAGCCAAGATTTTCTCAGAGCATAGTTTCAATATAGAGCTAGAGATATCTTAAACTAATTCAATTCAATACATCCTTTTCTTTTTGTGTCATGGAAAAAAATTTATCAATTTTTTTTATCATAGAACAACACTTAGTCTTTACTGATCCCCTAAAAATAGAATGGAAAATTCCCAGACAGTGTCGGTGGCACCTGATGCGGTAGCTCAGGGTGTCATCCTTTCCATTAACTTATATATTTTATAATGATCTATTGATACTTTTTACATTGCGACCATAGATGCAATTTTTTTGTACCAGTGCGTGAATCTATGAATGAAGCTTGATTTATTTGTAAAGATGTCTGTGACCTTTTTAAAAAACTTACCATCCCTGAAGTTTTTCATTTAAAAGTGGTGTATTTTTTTGGGGAAAAATCTGCTTGCTTAGATAATCTAAATGGGACGGACGGACAGACAAGCCACACAAAACTAATAGCGTCTTTTCCCCTTTCGGGGCCGCTAAAAATAACACAATAAACATAAACGTGATCAGAACATTTCGCACCAAAACGTCCCCTGCACCAAAAGACCATCGCGCCATAATGTCAGATCCAAAACGTCCTTCTTTGAGCACAGGTATAGCCCCAACCGCACAGCTAGAGCTCCAACAGCACACGTACAGAAAGTACAGCGCAAACAGCACAGGTATAGAAAGTACAGCCCCTACAGCACACGTACAGAAAGTACAGCGCAAACAGCACAGGTATAGAAAGTACAGCCCCTACAGCACAGGTATAGAAAGTACAGCCCCTACAGCACAGGTATAAAAGTACAGCCCCTACAGCACAGGTATAGAAAGTACAGCCCCTACAGCACAGGTATAGAAAGTACAGCCCCTACAGCACAGGTATAGAAAGTACAGCCCCTACAGCACAGGTATAGAAAGTACAGCCCCTACAGCACAGGTATAGAAAGTACAGCCCCTACAGCACAGGTATAGAAAGTACAGCCCCTACAGCACAGGTATAGAAAGTACAGCCCCTACAGCACAGGTATAAAAGTACAGCCCCTACAACACAGGTATAGAAAGTACAGCCCCTACAGCACAGGTATAGAAAGTACAGCCCCTACAGCACAGGTATAGAAAGTACAGCCCCTACAGCACAGGTATAGAAAGTACAGCCCCTACAGCACAGGTATAGAAAGTACAACCCCTACAGCACAGGTATAAAAGTACAGCCCCTACAGCACAGGTATAGAAAGTACAGCCCCTACAGCACAGGTATAGAAAGTACAACCCCTACAGCACAGGTATAGAAAGTACAGCCCCTACAGCACAGGTATAGAAAGTACAGCCCCTACAGCACAGGTAAAGCCTCAAAAAAAGATCAAGCAAATACAAAAACACAATTCGTCTAAATTCCCCCCGCCCCCTTTTGTTTAATGGCCTTTTTTTTTTTGTAAAGCTCATTCGATGTTTTACTTGCATGTACAGATGAATACCATTTTTTTCCCTAGATGATTCTGTATATATGAGTAATGATCGACTCTTGAAAGAATATGTACTAAATGAGACTGGATTTATTTACTCTGGAAATAAAAACAGCATTACTCCCAAACCATGGAATTTCGGACAGGTAAAAGTCGACCTTGTAGTTCAGCAATGCAGTACGCTTTGTTAAAGCAAATTCATGTACGTCTTTGAACATATTTGTGTACGTTGGTATTCTTTACTTTAAGCAACTATGTGATTATGTAGTGTATGCTACATAGACTACTGATTGCTTATGAGCATGCTATTCAGTGGTGGATTTAGAGCATAAATATTGGTACTATTGAATAATTTTATGTTATACCAGACAGACAGATAGACAGTTGTTAAAAGCTTTGATAAAAAGATTGGACGTATTGTCACGTCTGCCGGCTGTAATGAACAACAAATGTTCAACACATGCTCGAGTGTAGCGGAAACACGCAGGGGAGTTCTCAGTGACTGCACGTGTTGAAAGTCAAATAAAGGAAATACTTGACACTTGTTACTTGTATCTTAAATACAGAGGAAATCATTGTTAAAATTACCGACATCTCACATATTTTATTACAAAATTCTCAATAATATATTTGAGTATAAATGTGACAATTTATCACACGGACAGTTTTTGGGGGCCCCCGATAAGTTTTTATTTGCCCACTGGTAAAACATTAGCCAGCATTGGTGACCGAGCTCTCTGATACAAGCTTTCAAGCATCCACTGAAGAAACACTCCTTTATTTCCTACTATTGTTTCCCCAAAGCTTGTATCATCTCTAACTGTCTGGCGGCAACATTTGTGCACACGTTATTTCTCCCACGCCCAACCTCGGATAAAGCTCTTTTCCAACTGGTCCAAACAAGTGCATTGCGCTTTGAGAAAGTTAAAAGCTGAAAAAAAAATCAATTGGTAAAATATTTCTAATCGCACAGATTTATTATTTATACGTTACTCAGGAGTACAATGACATGACTGATCCAAACTAAGCTACTCCTTACACTTAATATAAACTTTGTTGTTTTTTTAAATGATTTTTTAAACATGTTTTTCTTGTTTGTACTCTCCTGTCCTAAAAGTACAACAACAGAGTTTTATTGAAAGAAACTTGTTAGCAGGCCACATGACGGGTACAAAGTTCAAACCAGCAACACTCTCTCGCTTGTCTGTTCCACAGACAAGACACAAACGTACAAGACAAGACCAATAATTTGGCACTGTGATCAGCCTACAAAGACACATTCGTTACAAAGATCATACATACATTTGTTTTTTAATTCATAACATAATGTTTCAGACCATTTTTGGTCCTTTCTCTGCGCGTTAATGTTTTTGATTGAACTTGACCTTGGCCTAGTCGCAGTTCTTACCTACACCTGACCTGTGGGGAGGGGGGGACGAATCACAAGACACAGATATTTTACAAAGAGAATTAGATGAATTACAGAAATGGGAATCAAATTGGAGCATGTCTTTCCACCCAGAAAAATGTCAGTTGTTAAGAGTAACAAAAAAAAAACTAAAACAAATTAATTCCACTTATCTTATTCATGGCAAACCAGTAACACAGACTAAAAACGCAAAATACCTAGGTGTTATAATAAATGAAAAACTGTCATGGAATCCACATATTGATGAAACTATAAAAAAAAATCAAACAAAGCATTAGGGTTTATTAAAAGAAATTTCTATAAATCAAATAAGAACATGAAACTAAAATGTTATTTAACCTTGGCTAGGCCAATAATAGAATATGCATCCTCCGTTTGGGACCCCTCAACTCAAGAAAACATTAAGAAACTTGAACAGACACAAAATAGAGCAGTGAGATTCATAAAAAACGAATATTCACATTTGACTAGAGTAACACCTATAGTAAAATCACTAAATTTAGAAAGCCTTCAAGACAGAAGACTCAAAAGTAAAATAGCAATTATACATGAAACACTGAACCATAATCCTCGAATACAAAAAAAAAAATAATAAAATACTCTGAAAGACACACAGATAAAGGCACTTTCCTCGTCCCATATGCTAGGACAAATTTGTACAAATACTCCTTCTTCCCTAGTGCTATTAGAACATGGAAGGGGTTGCCTGAGCTAGCCAGGAAAACCAGTGACATGGCAGAATTTAAGTCCTTGGTTAATATGCATGACTAAATGCATGACGCGTAGGACCTAATCATCTTCTTATTTTGAAGTAACGTCTGTATTATATAAGATAAGAAAGAAGGACTGTAATGTCACAGAAATATTTTGTTTTCAGAAACTTATTTCAAATGAGCATTTTATTTTT
This sequence comes from Biomphalaria sudanica, assembly GCA_036873155.1. Lineage (NCBI taxonomy): Eukaryota > Metazoa > Mollusca > Gastropoda > Planorbidae > Biomphalaria > Biomphalaria sudanica. The sequence continues at coordinate 723,926 of JAZGLO010006639.1, read as the reverse complement.
ATTTCAGTTTGAGACTTGCATCCTTGATGTGGCGTTGTATTTGTTAGACATTTCTGAACTCAAATGGGAGGTCAGGGGGAATCCTATCAATGTTGTCAGGAAAATTTCAGCTTTGGTAAGAGACCAAAACTTTATCAATAGTTTTGGTAATTTATTTAGTTGAATGATGGGCTATTACTCTTGATGTAATATTTATATGGCTAACTTAATAGCACTTAGATATAAATAATTATTTAAATTACCAAATAATTTCTGTGTTTTGTTTGACAGTCTATCCGATGTATCAAGTAACTTAGAATATTCTTATCAATTGTATCAGGTCAATTCCTCGGATGAAGGTGGTGTTCTTGCTGGTAACTGGTCAGGAGACTACAGAGGTGGTCGATCTCCGCTGTCTTGGACGGGGTCAGCAGCAATCTTAGAGGAGTATTGGCAAACCAAGTGTCCAGTCAAATTTGGCCAGTGTTGGGTTTTCTCTGGTCTCTCCACTACAAGTTGGTTCTTTGTGTTGCCCATTATAGTTCAATTTTAAAGTACTAGGTATTAGTATTATAGTAACTCATCAGTATTTACAAGAATCTGTTTCAACGTGTTCTGATTTTCTATGAAAACATTTAGTTTGTAGAGCTCTGGGTATCCCAGCAAGAAGTGTCACCAATTATGCTTCGGCACATGACACTGATGGTTCCATCACAATTGATGTCCATTTTACAAGTGATGGAGCAAGCAATGATGCTCTCAACTATGACTCAATCTGGTAAATATTTCAAGTCTCCGTTTCATACGTCAACAGAGTTAAGTTAAAATCATACGTGTCAACTATGACTCAATCTGGTAAATACTTCAAGTCTCCATTTCATACGTAAATTTAAAATCATGCGTGTCAACTTGACACCATGCCCAATAATGAGCAATGGAGGTGCAGTGGGCGAGTGGTAAAGTGTTTGGCTTCCAAACTGGAGGGTTTGAATCCGGGTGAAGACTGGGATTTTTAATGTCGGGATCTTTATGGCTATTCCGAGTCCACCCAGCTCTAATGGCTACCTGACGTGACCGTAAAGGCGGTTGGTTGTTGTGCTGACCACATGTTACCCTCATTAACCATGGACCACAGAAACAGATGGCCTTTACATCATCTGCCCTATAGATCACAAGTTGTGAAAAGGGATAATGAGCAATGAAACCCAGAATCTCGACCTGTATTTCTTTTAAGTCTTTTCTAATGTTTCTAACATTTAACATTTCTGATTCAAAATATGGACAGAAAATTTGGGCTCAACTATTAAATGATTTTTTTTCCTGCAATAAAAACCAACATGTTCTCTTTCAGGAACTTTCATGTTTGGAATGAAGCTTGGATGGCTAGACCAGATCTTCCCAATGGATATGGTGGTTGGCAAGCATTTGATGCTACACCACAAGAGGCATCTGACTGTAAATACTTTTTTCATCCTACTTAATGTCTAACTAAGGCAATGTCTTCACAGGACTACACAAACCCATTTATCACCTACATATTTTTCCACACCTAATGCAGACAAAGTCGCTATATATTTAATGTAACAACCAACAAACATTGTATCTGACTAGGGTTTGGTATCCAGCTAGCATATGCATTAAGCAAAAGATATTTATTAAAAATAAATTGTTATTCGTCATGCTATATCTTATCTTATCTTATATAATACAGACGCCACTTCAAAAAAGAAGATGATTACGTCCTACGCGTCATGCATCTAGCCATGCATATTAACCAACGACCCAAATTCTGCCAAGTCACTGGTTCCCCTGGCCAGCTCAGGCAACCCATTCTAAGACTATAGACAATTAGAAAGAATAATTGGACATAATGTTTGTTTTTAGTTGACACTCTTTGAAATTTATTTAGTAAGAGTTTTTTTTTTCTGATTATCAAAGTTCAATTTCTAGCGTTATCGTTAGATTTGTTCAGTATAGGTTTCTACGTGCTTCTATGAGAGATAACCAATATTTCACTAATCCATCTTGATATATAAAGGATGCCCTCCCTTTATTTTCTAATCAATGTGGTCTTACGTTTTGAAAGTTGAAGTTTTTGTACAATTTAATTCACTTTTGTCTCTGAATACTATGTACACACTCTTAAATTCTTATAAAAATACACTCAAGAACACCGTATGTTTATTAAGAAGAATGAAGTTTACCTCTTATTGGGTGTCACCCGGTGCGGACCGCACCCCCTGTGAGATTTAAACTCATGTAGACAAACCTTTTTAAAAAGCTTATCTTGACTAGTATCACAACCTTGCACTGATTAACTTCAAAAGATGTATGGAGAGAGTTAATAATACTCTTCTTATTGTCTTGTGTTTAGATGTGTACTGCTGTGGACCAACCTCTGTTGCTGCAGTGAAACAAGGGGAGGTTAATCTTCCCTATGATGGTCCTTTCGTGTTTGCAGAAGTCAATGCTGATCGTATTTATTGGGTGCCAGACTCTGAAGGAAAACTGAAGGCTGTGTACACAGATAAAAGACTGTGAGTCTATCAGACTTTTGTTTCTGTATACAGAAATATAATAATAATAATAATAGTAATAAAAGTAATTGTAATTTGTTTTGAAGGATTGGAAAAAATATCAGCACTAAAGCGGCTAACTCTGATGATAGAGAGGACATAACACTGACCTATAAATCAGAGGAAGGTAACGAATTTAGTGTTTAGAATTTAATACGAATTGTGTTTTATTTCTGTTAGAATATATTTCTCACTGGAATAAATAATAAAGTGCTGATCTAAATATAAATAGTCTACACCATTGAAAATATTGTAAACCTGTTGGTGACACAGGTGGGGGTAGTGTTGTGTGTAGACACGGGGCCGGCCCTAGCAATTTCGGGGCCCTATGCGAAACGGATGCGCTGGGCCTAGTCTCTAAGTAGAGATAAGCATAATGTCAAAATTAAGATTTTTTAAAATTAGAAAATACTTTCGTCTTTGCAATAAATTTTTATTACATGAAAGCTCACAAAGCTGTTTTTATTTATTGGCACCCCAAAAATGACAATCTTGTCAATTTTTCAGGAGATTTGAATAATTTCAGGAGATTTCCAGGACTTTTTCATATATAGATTTCCTTAAAATCAGGAAGCAACAGAAACCCTGTTATCATATATAAGTTATAATGGTTTAATTTAATAATTTACACTTAGAATTAGCGCGGGGCCTAAGAAAGTGCAGGGCCCAATGCAACCGAAAAGGTTGCAGTAGCCTAAGGCCGGCCCTGTGTAGACAGCCAAAGCAAATCACCCCAGTCCAGTGCTAGACGAGAGGTCAACCGTGACGAGTTGCGACGGTCAGCCTAGACAATTCGGTAAGGATCTGTGTTGTGAATAGTGCTCAGGAGCGTCACGAGGGATGTAGTCATATTATCAACCAGAATGGTCGGGCAATGTTCCGTCCGGTTCTTGAAGGCCAGCAGGGACCCTTTATTATAGCGAAAATGTCAAGTGACTTCATGTTACCTCGCAACTTCAAAAGTGCGAGTCGAAGTCTGAGTCAAGAACCAGTCCAGAACAAGACTGGAGAGGCCATTGCAAGAGTCGCTACAGCGTTAGATTTGATAGAGTGTGAAGCCTTTGTACAGTCAGTACTACGTTGTTGTCAATTGTACAGTAAAAAGTAAAAGTAAAGTTCCCCTTTCAGATCTTGTGCTCTATAGGCCAGATGATGTAAAGGTTTCTGAGGCCTATGGTTAACAAGGGTGTCATGTGGCCAGCACAACGACCAGCCGCCTTTATTTTTCCTTAATTAATGTCAGGTACCCATTAGAGTTGGGTGGATTCAGAGGCGCCCGAAGATCCCGGAATTAAAAATCCCAGTCTTCACCAGAATTCGAACCCCCAGACCTTGGTTCGGAAGCCAAGCACTTTACCGCTCAACCAACACGTCTCCAATTGTACAGTATTGACTGTGATTTCTTTGACATTAAACTGTTACGTTATTTTGGAGCCTTGAGTTGTCAAGTTCTTTAAGTTGGTGGTGTTGTGTGGTACAGTTTGCAGTGTGCCTGGATAGGGAGAAACGTAACAATATGGTTATCCCTGGAAACCTATTTTCTAAGTTAAATACGGGTTGATGAATTAGTTCATTGATTACCAAGTTAAAAACATTAATCTAGATGGATAAGAGTTTTTATGATAAAAGCTAAACGAATGGATACACAGGGACAGACATAAAGACATATTCATTAAAAGGATAAATTACATTTAGATTACATAAAGGAGATATAGAAACTAGTTTGTAGATAGTTGGTTGGTAGGCAGGCAGGTAAGTAGATAGATAAAAGAATGACTAACAACTAATCTATCTATTTTTCCATTAGGTTCAGCTGAAGAAAGAGTTGCAGTGCTCAGAGCTAACCAAGTTGGCTCCAACAGAAAAGATATCTATATTCAAAAATCTAATGTAAGCAACATGGTCTTGAGTACTGTGAAAGATGTTACAAGTGAATAGTCTCTAACTATAAAATGAAATATATAAAATTGTTTAATCAGTAGACAGAAATTTTTTTTATATATTTTTTGTAGAAACATTCTATTGACATATCAAATTTCTTTTTCTCTTTTAATTTTCAATATTACAAACACAAAAAAATGCTTTAGTCTTGTGAGCTATTTATATGAAGTCTTTGTGTATGTGTAAATGTGTTTCTAAACAGGAGTGGCCTTGAGAAAGAGAAAAACAACTAAAGTTTAAAAAAAAAGAAAGAAGAAAAAAATGGATAAAAAAACAACAAACAACAAACAACAAGAGTTGCATTCATAAAATCAAAGAAAAAGGTAGATGGAAAAAAAAAAAAAGAATTGAAAGCTGAAAAACAAAACAAAAAAAAAGAAGGAAAGAGAATGAGATAGACGAAGGTCTAAAGACTAATAATTAGAAAGAAATATTTGTTCAATCAACACATTAAGAACATCTTGAAGTACTTTTCTTGATGTGTTTCTGTACGTATTGAACATGCATACAAAACATACACATCACTAATCTTTAAATCAGTAAATCTTTATTTAGACTTTAGACTAACTCCCTAATTGTCTATTTCGAAGGACATTGAGTTTTCTGTTGATCAAGACGAAAGTGCCACATTTGTTGGGGGGAACTTTGAGCTGAGGTTTCGAATGAAGAATGGTGGAGTTGAAGTCCGGACAGTAACTGGTCGTATTGAGGTGAAGAGCATGTATTACACTGGCGTAGTGGCTGAACCAGTCACCTCAAACCCTTTTGGTCCTGTTACCATAAACCCAGGGGAAGGTAATCTGGAACTGATTAGTTGCAATTTTACTTACAAGGCTTTTTATTCACATTTCAGAACTAATAAACTCAGCAACTATCAGTCATTTAATGAGCTATCATTAAACGAGCAACTTTTTAATTCATTTGTTTACATATTTTGTTTGTTTTTTTCTTTGGCTAGAGCAATCCGTTTTTGTTGTCGCTACTCAGGCTGACTACGATGGTAAGCTCAAAGATTGTTGTATGTTGGATGTTACAATTTGGGCAGTTGTACAAGAAACGGAGCAGTATTTCACCAAGAAAGATGATTTTAGACTTCGTAAGCCCCACCTGGCAATTAAGGTAATTTTGTTCTAATTTTGAGTCCTAGTAACTAAATGCGTAATATTGTTTGCCACATAGGCACCTAGTGAAGCAGTAACCTTGTAACAAATACTTTTTTTCATAGGCACCAAGTGAAGCAGTAAGTGGCCAGCAGTTCACTGTTGATGTTTCCTTCACTAATCCACTCAACAGAGACCTCACTAATTGTTATGTTGTTGTGGATGGATTGGCTCAATCTTTTAAGTTCCCACAAACGTGAGTCCAAGACTGACTGAGACTGTTATACAATAAACTATAGTGCTTCAATGCTTACAAGTTGAACAGAATATTGCCTTGGCATAGATTTAAACTTTACTTAAACTTTACACACATGCTTTATAAAACCTATGAGAAAATGTAGGTCCTGTCCAGACAGCAGAAATGGACTCTTCAAGAATGAGAATCTAGTATTTAGAAACTTAAAACTAATATCTAATTTGCATGTAATAGAAATGAAATGCCATCGAATTGTAGACATGAAAAAAAGAGAGTAAAACAGAAATGTGAATACAAAAAGCAGACATCTTACACTCACTAAGTCACAATGTCAAATTACATTTAATTCTTAATTTGGTATTGCCTGCTATTTGATGTGCTAGTGTAGATGCACAAACAGCCCCATCCCTGCGCTGATATTATTATAGTTCTTTTGTATTATACATTCAGCCCAATTTTGTAATAACCGTTTTGTCATTTCTATTTTTTCTCCCAGTAATGTAGCAGCTAACAGCACATTTATGGCAACTCTTCCTATAATTCCTACCAAAGTTGGCAAGACTGACCTCATTATCAGCTTTAATTCAGACCAATTGGAAGACATCAATGTGTCACACCACATTCTCTTGAAAAAATAGTGGGACAATATTAGCAGACCAAAAGTATTGGATGCTTGCTTTTCAATAAAATGCTTTGAATGTATGTATTTAATATAAACAACGAAATATTGTTAATATCTAATCTAGTGTTGATGAATCATCTTGTTGACCATCGCTGTGTCAGTATTGTAGAATTAGATCTTTGAAGTACTCCTTTTGAAATTTTCTATCGGAACATACTGGGCATTGCTACACTTTGTGTTGTTCAACACTCTAGAGTCTCGCTTTAGTTAGTTTTCTCTTTTGAGAAATTCGTAAGAATGTCTAAACTAAATGTTAGATTGACAATGCTATGTTGCACAATTGTTAAGTTTAGCAATAGGCCAACTCCATTAGGAGTCACGATTGAATATATGATATTCAAATTTCATTTAGGGTTTCTAAGTATGTAGCAATAGATGAATATTCAGTATTGGAAGATTTTTAAATGATAGATAGTGATAGGATTGAAGGAAGTTTCTTTTAGAAATGAAACAGACTTATGTGCATTCTATACAAACTTCAAGAAGCAATGTGTACAAATCAGCTGGTCCAGAAGTTGTATACCAAGCATGATCAGTTTAGACCAACAATATTGATGCATATAATTTTGATTGTTTTAATTACAAAGCGATGCAATGTTTTACTAATCAAATATTATAATGTGTTTCATACATCAATTTTCTGGCACTCATTTCTTTTACAAATAATCCATTGTCCATGCCGCTGGTATCATTGTATTCTGACATAGTCTTAATCCTTTGGCATTGAACTTGCTCATGGCTTATTTACTTGTCAGACACTTGATTTAACGAACACAACACATCATGATGGTCATGTATGCTGCTATTGTTGTTGTGTAATGTACTTTATGTTATTATCAATAAAGAAATTCAGTGTCCGAAAATCTGAAAGTTTTAAAAATATTTTTTTTTTATTGAACTACCATTTCATTTTTAAACATGCCAGTAGTCAATGGAGGCTACATTAGTACAGCCAGTAGTTAATGGATGCTACATTAGAACAGCCAGTAGTCAATGGAGGCTACATTAGTACAGCCAGTAGGCAATGGAGGCTATATTAGTACACATAAAAAGTACGTTTAGAGCTAGGGCGCTGTTACCACCCCTAATAAACTCAGGTAAACGCCACCCCCGGCAACGCTTCTCAACTTCAATGTGGTGGAAAGGTTTGTTAGAGGAGACTAATAGGCCAACAAGGAAACAGAATCTCGCGCCCAACCCCGTGGCAGGACAAATTAAATCGAAACAATGAGACTGGCGGGAGGTGAGAATCAAGAAGTCGTTTCCACACGGCAGTTGAGGTGGACAGAAGGAAAATGAGAGCTGTCTATCTGGAAGAATTGACCTTTGGTCCCGAGTACCTTAGGAAAAAGTTTCTAACACCTATCACTGGCAGTGAAAAAGTTTCTAACACACCTATCACTGGCAGTGAACAAGTTTCTAACAACACCTATCACTGGCAGTGAACAAGTTTCTAACACACCTATCACTGGCAGTGAAAAAGTTTCTAACACACCTATCACTGGCAGTGAACAAGTTTCTAACACACCTATCACTGGCAGTGAAAAAGTTTCTAACACACCTATCACTGGCAGTGAGCAAATTTCTAACACACCTATCACTGGCAGTGAAAAAGTTTCTAACACACCTATCACTGGCAGTGAACAAGTTTCTAACACACCTATCACTGGCAGTGAAAAAGTTTCTAACACACCTATCACTGGCAGTGAAAAAGTTTCTAACACACCTATCACTGGCAGTGAAAAAGTTTCTAACACACCTATCACTGGCAGTGAACAAGTTTCTAACACACCTATCACTGGCAGTGAAAAAGTTTCTAGCACACCTGTCACTGGCAGTGAGCAAGTTTCTAACACACCTATCACTGGCAGTGAGCAAGTTTCTAACAACACCTTTCACTGGCAGTGAACAAGTTTCTAACACACCTATCACTGGCAGTGAGCAAGTTTCTAACAACACCTTTCACTGGCAGTGAAAAAGTTTCTAGCACACCTATCACTGGCAGTGAGCAAGTTTCTAACAACACCTATCACTGGCAGTGAACAGGTTTCTAACACACCTATCACTGGCAAGTTCACTGCAAAAAAAAAAGTTAAATTAAACCCGAGCCTCAACACTTCATATAGTTTCATGGGTCTTTGCCGTATGTGACCCGCGGGCCGTTGTTTATGTATCACTGACCTAGAGGTTTAAGTTTACCTGAGCTCCACCCGCTCTTGTTAAATACAGAAATTCATTATTTAGGGTAGAGCAGCACTGTCATGGGTGAACTCAACAAAAGTATTAACAAAATTGCGATTAAGGGGTTTTCATTTGTACAAATTCAGTTTTGAAATTTCCATAAAAATAAAGGAATCGAGATGAGTGTCACGCTTGGTTCAGCTTACTGCTGGTTGAGCTCAGAACAGCCAATGACAGCGATCTACCATCTCTACTGCGAGAGTCAAAGTTTGACGTGGCCTCATTCTTCTTTCCCTACAACCTAGCTGTAATAGTAAATGAAATGTCTTCACGCACAGCTAAGGCCGCACCTCTGACATCAAGACAAAAGTCATTGTAGCAGAAATTACGATTCTCGAAAGGTGAAAAAAAATTAACAAGAAAAACATAAAAAAACGTTTTAAAAAATCGTATGCGAAGTGTAGTTGTATCAATTAGTTTGAATCAGTCATGTGTTTAAGTTTGTAACAGATGTAGTTACACAACACTACATTTGTGCGATTAGAAACATGTTTACCAATTGTTTGTGTTTAGCTTTCTCTATACGCTATGATCCTATGACTTAGTTTGCCCAGTTGGGACAGTGGCGTGGGCGGGAGGGGAGGGAAGAGGACAAAGTGATATCCTGGTAAATTCTACCATAATCGTTTTTTAAAAAAACATTTATAAAAAAAAAAGGAGAACGACCTGAATTGGAACTCATGACTCAAACCTCCTCAAGCCGACATTCTAATCACTCTGCTAGAGCGGTGTGTATGAAAACGGAAGATCTCATGACTCAAGCCTCCTCAAGCTGACATTCTAACCACTCTGCTAGAGAGGTGTGTATAAAAACAGAAGATCTCATGACTCATGCCTCCTCAAACTGACATTCTAACCACTCTGCTAGAGAGGTGTGTATAAAAACAGAAGATCTCATGACTCATGCCTCCTCAAACTGACATTCTAATCACTCTGCTAGAGAGGTGTGTATAAAAACAGAAGATCTCATGACTCATGCCTCCTCAAACTGACATTCTAACCACTCTGCTAGAGAGGTGTGTATAAAAACAGAAGATCTCATGACTCATGCCTCCTCAAACTGACATTCTAACCACTCTGCTAGAGAGGTGTGTATAAAAACAGAAGATCTCATGACTCATGCCTCCTCAAACGGACATTCTAACCACTCTGCTAGAGAGGTGTGTATAAAAACAGAAGATCTCATGACTCATGCCTCCTCAAACTGACATTCTAACCACTCTGCTAGAGAGGTGTGTATAAAAACAGAAGATCTCATGACTCATGCCTCCTCAAACTGACATTCTAATCACTCTGCTAGAGAGGTGTGTATAAAAACAGAAGATCTCATGACTCATGCCTCCTCAAACTGACATTCTAATCACTCTGCTAGAGAGGTGTGTATAAAAACAGAAGATCTCATGACTCATGCCTCCTCAAACTGACATTCTAATCACTCTGCTAGAGAGGTGTGTATAAAAACAGAAGATCTCATGACTCATGCCTCCTCAAACTGACATTCTAACCACTCTGCTAGAGAGGTGTGTATAAAAACAGAAGATCTCATGACTCATGCCTCCTCAAACTGACATTCTAACTGTCAGGTGGGTTTTGTCGCTTAGGTATGATATTAAATTCCTTTGCTTATTCCAGTGGTTCAATAATTAAGTTTTCAATGTCTCTTTAAAGACTGGACTTGTCTTCGCAAGATCCAGTTAGGGGGAGAGGGGGGATGTCATGCGCATCTTCTTTTGGTGTTTTCCTTTGTGTACCAGAAGAGATTGTGAGTTTTGGTTTCTAGGAACGCGATTTTGTTGATGTCATTTTTGCTAACTTGTGTGCTGCTATTGTGTGATGAGGCTAGATCTCCTGTGAGTTTCTTGTATGGGTTTTCTTCTCCAGTATTGGGTAAGTTAGTTTACTTTACTTTCTTCTAAATGTCGTAGATCTAAAATCGTTGCTCTTATAATCGTGAGAATGGCGGTCTCAAAGGAGGGTGTATTTTTCTGAACTAGGGACGCAGGCTTAGGACTCTGCTGGAGTCAAGTCTGCGCTGTAGGCTTGGTAGTTGACTAGTGCCCGTGGCGTTGAGTTGGTGTTGAGAGGCCTGATCGACTATGGCACCGAGATTAAGGTGTGCTATAGTTCCTTTGAATGTACTTTGAATTGCGTTATAAATGTTATTGATAATTATTCATAATGTATGCTTCATCATAACATATATTCATCAAATTGTTAAACGTACAATCTTGTTGTTAAATAATGTACATTGCTGTTGCCTTTAGGTTCTTGCGTCACTCTGTTCAGGTTAGGGTACGGGACCATAATATCATACCTAAGCGACAAAACCCACCTGAAAGAATGCGCATGAGACTAACCACTCTGCTAGATAGGTGTGTATGAAAACAAAAGATATCATGACTCAAGCCTCCTCAAACTGACATTCTAACCACTCTGGTAGATAGGTGTGTATGAAAACAGAATATCTCGTGACTCAAGCCTCCTCAAGCTGACATTCTAACCACTTTGCTAGAGAGGTGTGTATGAAAACAGAAGATCTCATGACTCAAACTGACATTCTAACCACTCTGCTAGAGAGGTGTGTATGAAAACAGAATATAGTATACTTATCTGTTGTTTGTTTAAATCGGCGACCTATAAAGGGGACTAATTCAGCGTATACCAACACATCTGTCAGTACAATTTTTTTCACTTGTTCGAGATACCAAACAAAATGGTTAATAACCCATAGTTAATTACCTTTTTTTTAAAATTATCGGTTGTTGTTTTGTCAGGTAAAAGGAATAATTGTGCAAATGTTTAGTTTGATCCGAGATTAGGTGTGGAAGAAATAACGATTCCAAACTTTTGACCAGAGGAAATTGATATAAGCCTTGTAATAACCACAAATGACTTAATGTTAGGAAATGTACAAAGTTCGATGTAATTTAGTTTAAAACTTAGTGCTTTATATTAAAAAAATAAAATAGAAAAATAGAAGAAAAAAAAACAAAGCCTATTTCATGGGAAGGTCTCCACATTTACAGCCATATATCTCAATACGGTAACATTTATTTCCTTTTTCGATATCCATATTTTTATTGATTTTGTTAGGATCAACAAATAAGTGTGTAAAGTTTCAACTTGAACCATGAACCAAATATGAGAGGTTGGAGAGATAACTTCTACAAAATGTGAACCAGACAGATGGAGTTATTACAAACTTTGTGAAATTACTGATAGGCTCGGTTGACTTGGAAATTATGAAAAAAATTACGGCCTAGATGATCTACTGAAATCCTGCATGCTCCGGATTGAAATTTTAAACATATTTGAGTTTCCAATCTGACAAATTATTGTTAGTCAGAGGTGTAGTTAGGAATTTGTCATCAGTTGGGGTCCCCTGCATTTTGCATAATATTTAATATTTACTGTAAAAAAAATTCCGAACACTCATTTGGGAAACCCTATCAAGTGGGGGCCCTGGGGATTTTCAAATTCTCCCCCCACCCCCCACCTCTACCTACACCACTGAATTGTTAGTCTAGATCTATTAACAATTAATTACATGACTGATTCAAAATAAATGATGTAATTACTTTCATTATAAGCGAAGTTTAATTTTTGTAAATTTTCAGCTTCCTTTTTTGTGTTGAATCGAAACAGTATCAAGGGATGTAACTGTTGGCTTTATTGACATTCTTGTAAAGATGGATTGAATTGCTGTCATTGATCTAAGACTTGAGAAACATTCCTAGTTCAAAGTATATCATGCACAAGGACTAAAATGACACTCGATTGCTCAACTCTACAGTAGATTGTAGTCTAGACTGTGATTTAGCAGGAAATAAGAGAAAAAGTCATTTAACAGTGCCCAGGGGCATTCCTTGCAATGAAAGTGTGGGTCCTGTTATTGACACAAAACTCAATATCTGACTGAACTGGGACGATTTAATCCAATAGTACAAGACTTATACAAGGTTACGTTATTTAGTTTAGATTCTCCTGATAAATGACTTTCTGTTTTGTGTGTTGTAAAAAAACCCATAGATTTAGGTCTTGATCAACATTATTAAAAGGAGTTCATACAAGATATGAAAAGCTTCATTTCATAACCCCAGACAAAAAAAGAGGCAGAAGAGGGGAAACGAAAATGTGATTGGAGGAATAAGAAAGAGGAAGAAAGAGATGGAGAGAAACTAGAAAGTCAACCCTAATAAAATTACTGGAAAGAAAAAAAAGAGATTGAGAAAGTAAACAAGAGAGCAGCCATTCTTCCTTTCTTTCTTAAGTTTTTTTTTTTGTTGCTTATTGTTATTATACTATGAATGTATTACTTCGTCTGTGTCATTTTTAGCGTCCCGCGAAAGGGGAAAAGACGCTACAATGTGACCTGTCTGTCCGTCCGTCCTTCCGTTTAGATCTCAGAAACTAGAAGAGAAAATGAAAATCGGACATCATGATATTTTAGATCATTCAAAGTTTTGATACATCGGCTACTTTTTTCTTTTCCGAAAGTGAATCATCTAATTTTAAAAATTATCTATGCAAGCAGATTTTGTAAAAAAATACACCACTTTTACAACTATTCACTATTAATAGTTACAAACACCGGAGGCTTTTTAGTAGCGGGACATACATTATCCCCTGGATTTGAATAAGAGATTGACCCTTTACAAAACAATTAGATCAATTAGATATTCGTTATAAGACATCAGTTAGGCCAGGTTCACATCGAATTTCACATTCACGTTCACCTATCCTTTGGTGGGACGCTGGGGCACCACACAAGATCTGTCAACCTTCTTTCGCCATTCTTTTTTGTCATTTGTCTTTGATAGAATTTCATTCTGATGCTCTTTGAACCCTGCCTTTTTACCTGCCTGGGTGGACCACTTCGGGGGCCGATGTTGAGTTTGTGTTTTCACACAAACTGTCTTTGTAACCTTGTTTTATGTCATTTTGTTTATAGTTTTGAATGTAATGAATGGTCTACGTATTCGTCTGTCTGACTGTTCAGATTTCAAAAACTAAGTAATCCGGGGTTTTGTGGACGAACTTTGAAAAAAGTTGTGAAAACTATTTATCACTTGGCCATCATCGCGCAAAGCCTGGACTATGAACTCTTATTAGCTTCTCCCGTAGTGCCCTGGCGAGAAACTGTTCGGCGTACTAGTCTAGTGAGTCTGCTGACACGTGCCTCGTAGCCCCCATACAGGTCTAGTGAATCTGCTGACACGTGCCTCGTAGCTCCCATACAGGTCTAGTGAATCTGCTGACACGTGCCTCGTAGCCCCCATACAGGTCTAGTGAATCTTCAGATAGATGCCTTATAGCTCATCATACTAGTCTAGTGATTCTGCTGACACGTGCCTCGTAGCTCCCATACAGGTCTAGTGAATCTGCTGACACGTGCCTCGTAGCCCCCATACAGGTCTAGTGAATCTGCTGACACGTGCCTCGTAGCTTCCACACAGGTCTAGTGAATCAGCTGACACGTGCCTCGTAGCTCCCATACAGGTCTAGTGATGCTGCTGACACGTGCCTCGTAGCCCCCATACAGGTCTTATGAATCTTCAGATAGATGCCTTATAGCTCACCATACTAGTCTAGTGATTCTGCTTACACGTGCCTCGTAGCTCCCATACAGGTCTAGTGAATCTGTTGACACGTGCCGCACACAAGGCAAGTTATTCCAGCTGGAGCTAGTGTCATTGGCCTTGCTTGTCTTCTCTGTAGTTTTTCTTCTGCCAGCTTTGTTCTCTTTTCCTCAGCAACCTGTGCGCCGGTTTTCACAGCGCGACGTCATGATGCTCTGTCATGTGCCTCTGTCTCCTAGATGGCTGGGTCTATGCTGAACGCCTTCAGATAAATTTCGAGGGTGTCCCTGAAGCGCTTTCTTTGACAACCTTGCGAGCGCTTTCCTTCGCTTAGTTTGCCATACAAGAGTCGTTTAGGGATGCGGTGGTCTTCCATTCTGCATACATGTCCTGCCCATCGCAGCTGGGACTGCATCAGGATTGTGTGGATGCTTTGCAGACCCACTCTTTGAAGGACTTCAGTATCTGGTATTTTGTCTTGCCATTTGACATTCAGTATTTTTCACAGACATGTCATGTGGAAGTGATTCAGTTTCTCTGCATGTTAACTGTACACTATCCATGCTTCTGAGGCAAAGAGCATTGTAGAGGAGGATGACGGCTCGATAGACCCCTAGTTTTGTATTTGTGGTGATACCACTTTAAAGGAATGGGTTGCCTGAGTCAGCCAGGAAAACCAATTTTTTAAGTCACAGATCAACATGTATGACTAGATTGACACGTGAAATGCGTAGGACCTAGCTATTTTATTTTTTTTTGAAGAAACGTCTGTAATCTATTAGTAATACCAAAAAGTTTGAAACTCATTAAGGCTCCTATTGTAGTGTTTATAGTTTTCAGACTACATACATGTATAAATAGAATACATTATGTAAGCCTACGAAAGCATACATCCAGTTTTCGATGCGTTATCAAACTTTATATATTTTGAATAGAATTAGGCTTACACCAATGATAAAACACATGGGCGTAGCCTAGAGGGAAGGAGTTCAAATCATCACTTGCCTCAGACCTCATTGTCTGAAAGGGAAACTTTACTTACTTCCCCAGTGCAGCCAACTTAAGCAAACTAGTCACCAAATTTCATGAGCGTTGCCAAAAGTGATTTTCTGGTTCCCCCCCTCCCTTTTCCAATACAAAAGTAAAGCATTGTACCATTTTCTACCAGTCGCTGGACTCCAGTGAATAGAAGATTTAGTTTTTGATTTTTTTAGCGGAAGAGTAGCAGGCTAAATGCACTTTAGATACCTCAAAATATGCATTTTTTTTTAAAGCTTAAAATAACGGAAATAATGCTCGGACCCACTGGTGGAGCTTACAGCACTCCCCCAGACTCCCAAGCTGTCCCTTGACGGTGTGTACTGCCTTTCACTAATTATAGGAAGAGAGTATTCTAGGGTAGAAAAAACTTTAAAAGAATAAAAGATAAGAATGTAATGAAGATTAATTACATATACATATATACATATATATGGGAAGCGTGGTAGAGAGGCCAAGTGCGCTTGGCTTGGCTACCCAGAAGGGGTCTCGAGGTTCGACACCCGACTCGGGCAGAGTTGTGTTTACTGAGCGCCTAAAGACAGCACGGAAAACCAACTCCTAGATACCCCCTCCCCTCCCACTGGTCCACAAATGAGATTGGACCAAAAGCGCTCTGAGCATGCTATAAGCATGAAAGTAGCGCTATATAAAAGCTATAATAATAATACACACACTAATATATATATATATATATATATATATATATATATATATATGTATGTATATATATATATATATATAAATTGCGGAGGAGGGTTAAAATCCCCCCCCCCCCACACCGAAAATATATGACATGGCATTTGTGGGCCGGTTTATATGGCAATGCCCGGGTCCGTTTTGATACCCAGTCCGCCCCTGGTAAATAGCTTCGACATTATTGAGAGACGCAGTTGGAAGTGCGGAGTTATTCCCCTTAGATAAGCTTTGTTTTCTTTTACAACATAATGATTGTGCTTGTGTGTCTGCTTTAAGTGGACAATTTGACCAACGAAACCTTGATTTCTATTCCGTTTTGTATTTATTTTATAGAGACGATCTATTGATCTGTGCGAGTGTGTGTGTGTGTCGATCAAATGACTGCACCCTTTAGCATTGGACGATTAGATAAAAGAAATAGCGGGACCGTTCCAGTTCAAGTTCTAAATGGGAGATAGGTTTACGGTCTAGGTCTGACTCGGAGATCCCCAGGTACGCTGTTCTGCCTTATCGTGGCACCTGGGTGGAAACGGCTACTTGAGGGGGTAGCTAGGCTAAACGAATGGCGAACATAACTCCCGTGGGGGTGCCCACGGGTAGACGAAAGTCCACCCATTGCACGGGGGGGTTGCAAAAAAGTCCCCACAAACCTGTCACACATCCATGCGCCGTTCCTCAAAGGACCGTTACATAAATGGCGAGTCCCCCACGGTAAGCTTGGTATAACGAAGGAAAATGACGGATGCTTCCGATGTCCTCGGCCTTCGGCCATGAACGGCGAATCATGTGTCGGGGGCCAAAGGCATTGGAAACAGCAATGCTTTACATAGGCATTGACTTGGGTCGCTCTCAAACAGAACTGTGCGTTCACACAGGTTTTTTTTTTTTTTACTGTTCGGCTGGACGACCAAACAGTTTTTTTTTTTCAAATTTAAGGCTCGAAGAGCCTTCGGCTCAGCCCTTGGACATCACAAGAAGACTCGGAGATCTATGGTCTAAGTCTGACTCGGAGGTCTACGGTCTAGGTCTGACTCGGAGATCCATGGTCTAAGTCTGACTCGGAGGTCTATGGTCTAAGTCTGACTCGGAGGTCTATGGTCTAAGTCTGACTCGGAGGTCTATGGTCTAAGTCTGACTCGGAGATCCATGGTCTAAGTCTGACTCGGAGGTCTATGGTCTAAGTCTGACTCGGAGGTCTATGGTCTAAGTCTGACTCGGAATCCTCTGAGTATACAAAAGAAAAATATTTTTTGTTAAGATCTCGATGGTGTCACTATTATAATAGAATAAAACGAAAGACAATGACTTTGAAATATATTTTATTGGAGATACACAATGCAGTGAGACATAGTTCTAGGTTGAAAATAACAGAAAATTGCATACAGTCTTAAACAACAAATATCTGGAGAGAACAGTTTGAGTCAAACATGGAATGTAACAAACAAAAAAAAGGGGGGGGGGGGAAATGTTCATTAAAAATGGTAGAGACAAAGTACAATTCACTTGCAAATCACACAATAAAATACTGTAGAGACTTTGTTGCAAACTAGTCTTTTTGTTTCTTTGTTATTTTCTTTATACTTTTGGTGATAAAGACTCGAGTAGAACAAGTCACTCCATTTTGAACTGAAACAAATTGACTGCGAAAAGCACTTTGTAGAACTTAAACCTACACTCGCCTGTTCGTGTAAATATTTATCCTTAATGATAATTCAATTATCTTATATTATTTTTAGTGTCTATTCCACTCTAATAATAATAATAATACCGAGTACTTAAGGATTTGTATACAAAGCTAAATAAAAAGAACATGGAGGTTTAAAGAATGTTTTCTAAGTGATCATTCTCTTGCGAAAGTTTGGTTTAGGTTAGAACCCTTAAAGACAATAAATCATGAAATGATTTCGTCTGTAACTAGTGCCGAACTAATGCTCCGGTACTTTGTTGATATTGTTGTTTGTTTTCCAAATGTGTATACTTTTAGAAGTCATCAAATTGCTATGAGAAGTAGGTCAACTTATGTCGTGTGCAGACTACAGAGCTGTGACACATAGACTAGGTTAAAGGTTACCGCAATGTTAGAGAAACATGTATAGAGAGACTCAATAAGACATTATCAACACTAGTATGTATAGAATGTAGACAAGAAAAGGGAAGAGAAGAATGATCAAGCCAAAATCAACATTGATACTATGTCAAGACGATTTCTATGTCATTTATGATATCGTATCAATACCAATTACGATAATGTCCCTTATTCTCATTTATTCCAGTCAATTTCAATGACTATAATGGATTCCATTGGTTCAAGGAAAGATAATTGGGATACAAGTTAGAGATGATGTCATTAATGTCTGACTTAGGTCACTTGCATGCAGTTTTGTTAATCAAGCTTGACACTTAATAAAAGATACATGTCAGCAAGGATAAACAAATGTCGAATCAACACAACTTAGTCAAAGGACCTGTCTTGAAGTCTCAAATTGAATTATGCTGAAGTGGTTTTTTTAGTCTTGATTATAAAATATGAAGAGTCTACTCAGTTATGCATCTATTTTAAATAAGACGTCCAGCCCCCAACCTTTGTCCAGTTTACATGGCACCGATGCTACGTAAATATTTGACATTGACAATGACTAAGTCATTATTTTTGTTAGGTTGAAAATCATGATGTTTATTTTTAAATGTAATTAACAGCACACACACGTCTACACTCCGCGTGCCTTTCAGTCGTATACTCCTAAGAACGTTGTTAAGATGAGCCAGGGTTGAAGTTCATAAACAAACAGAAACAGAAATAGCATAGTAGCTGAAGCCACGTGACCAAGAAACCAAGCAGGAGAGGGTGTTAGGCAAGACTAGGCGATCGTCAAGAGTTTTCAAATGGTGCTATTGTATCTGTGTGGAAGGGGAGGGAAGTGAGAATAGTATGTATGCAATGATGGTAGTGTGTATCAAGTGATGGTAGCGTGTATTATCAAAGAAGTGACAGTACTAAAGAGGAAGTGACGTTATAAAACAGGAAGTGATGTGAAGGACTAGGTTCTCTAGGGAGACGCCTCCAAACACTATTTCACAGACTTCAGTTCTAAAGTCATAATTAAAGCATATGCCTTTAAAATGGCAATACAATAATACTCTAATAATTAATACGAATATCATAAATATACATTTACCGCTATATACATTTTTGGTGCGCCGGTTAGTAGTTGAAGAAGTAGCGTAGTAATGAGACAAGGACTGGAGCGGAGTTTTGTCATCAACAACTGAAGAACCAAACCTTTTGCATCATTATTGGCTGATCATTAAGTGTGCTGTTCAAATCTCTTTGTCCCACACAGCACACACAACACACACAGTAAAAATCAAAACAGAATTCGTTCTGAACAAAACAAAGCAAAGTAAGAATTCAATAAATGCTATTAACATTCTGTCCACAAAGAGTTAGTGACCTCAAAGTAAGAATTCAATAAATGCTATTAACATACTGTTCACTCAGAGTTAGTGACCTCAAAGTAAATACGACAAAATGATCAATGTAATGAAAACCATAAACATGCGCGCCAAAGTTGTATACTTGTTTACTCCTGGGGACAAAGTTCCAAATTTGTCTACATTGATAGCAATCAAGAGATAATAAACATCCTGCTTACACACATATGTAAGGCAAGTCCCACCTAAACTAAACTTCGGAATTTGACCGATAGGAAATAAATATATATTCATGTAAAAAATTTGAATTAAAAAAATAGAAATGTTTATATACAAAGTTTGAACCATATATGTACACAGACGTTTTGTCATGTTATATTTATACATTAGGGTTATGACTTCTCCCACATTGCAACTGTAAATTCCAGTAACAAATGTCAGAAATAATTGAACTGAATATTTTTAAGAATTTTTATTAGTTCCTTTTTCTCAGCTCAGCTTGATTTCAATTTCCATTTGATTCAACAAACCAGTTCTTAACATTTGAATGCCAATAAATAAACTAGACAATGTATACAAATATGTTGATCTGGTGGCTACTAAGCATAAGTTATAGAACTCCCACATTAATTCAACCATTTTATGTTGTGCAGTGTAAAATGTGTTTTCAAGATGTTCGTCATTACTTATGTCCATCACTTACAGTCCAAATTGATGTCTTCTGCGCCTGTCTTCGGCACGGGATTCTCTTTGGGTCTCAAATGTGTATCCCTAGACCTTCGTGATAGCTCTACAACTGTCTTCTTCTTTTCTTGGTATTGTTCCCTGAAGGAAGGTCTTTGCAAGCCCCAAAGACCTTGTAATAAGGCCATAGAACTATAGTTTCCGTTTTTTTTTACTCTAGTTAGCAGGTCATCGTGGGGTCAGATCGCTACAGCAACCCTGTCTCTAATCTCTGGTTTGTGACGCGGTCTTTAAATGTGATGCCTAGGATCCTTCTGTAGCATCTCAATTTCATTGCTAGGATCCTACTCTCTAGCTCTGCAGTCATTATTATTAGTGGACCAAGTTTTTAAAGTCATAACCCTGGTAGATAAATAATAAATAATGTTTTTATCTGTAAAGTTAGGAAAGTTAAAATATAAATTTTAAAGAAAAAAAAAGATATTTACATTATAAGTTATATTTTTTCTTGCATTTTTAACATATATCCTTTGACTAATGTTCAATGTTTAGAAGTTAGTTGACTGTGTAGATCCTCTAAAGATTGATACAAGTGAACGCTGCAGACATCAGTCCCTTGCTCAAGTCGATCATAATTTAAACAATGTTCACAGTCTTTGTCACTGCCACATCCCGAGTGACAAGATGGCGTCATCAGGAGAGAGTCTTTTTCACACTGGTCGTTTGAGGATGTGATGACCACGCTGTTAGTAGCCAACACTGTATGAACATCCTCACCTGCTGCTTTCTTGGACGCCTTCTGATCTAAAGAATCCTCGGATTGTCTCAGTTTGATACGTCTTTCTTTGGTGCGGCGTGCAGCGAGTGGTGCTTCGTATATGACAGAACATGTGCTGGTGGAGTTAGAGCGAGACACTGTGCTTGTGTTTGGGGACACTGTATAAAACTGAGCTGACCTACGTTTATGTTTAGTATCAGCTTTCTCAAGAATGTGTTCGCCTGCTGAGCTCTTTATGATTTCCAGTGAGGAGGGTACACTGGATCTATTCTTACGATGTTTTGGTAAAGCTGTTTCTGGATCAGACGCCTTAGTGCCACTTGAACTATGACTGTCACTGCTGGCTCGCTTTCTCTTTTTCTTTTCTTTCCCATTGTAATGTTTACTCTCTAAAGAAGCACTAGTAAGTTTTAGAGCGTCGTCTATAAATACCGAATTACTTTTTTTACATACACTTTGTGATGTGTTGTAAATATCCGCCTTTTGTAAAGAGGGGTCAGAATTAATATAATTGATTGAGTTGACCTCTGAATATAAAGGTGGAGCTGAAGCCTTGTTAAATGGATCTTCTCGTAGCTCCAGACTGTCTTTGAAGATATCTGTGTATCTAGGCAAGCGATCACCTATTTCTGCATAATCAGCATCACATGCTTTTTGGTCGGTGTCACTCTCCTCAGGGGACGACTTTTCATTGATCTCTGTTCCCTGTTGAGTGTCGTCTTCATCTACAAGGGAAAAATACGAAACAAATTTTATTATAAAAGTACAAAATTAACAACTAAGTAAAATACAAATACAAATACATGTTTTAATATGAACGTTTCTTTCAGCACATAAAGTCCCAGCTCTCTGTCTAGACAGCAAGTAAACTAACTCACACAATTGTATACAATGTATTCTTGACATTTATAGCAAAGCAAAGGATAGCTGCTCTATACATGACATTTGAAAAACATTGCAGTGTTGTAAAAAAAAAAATCAACATTAACTGTAAAAAAATCATTATTGATCAGTACACTTCAATGTTTTTCAGTACACATTAATGTAAACCAATGAAATCAGTGCATCACAATTTTCAATCAGTATATTCACTACACATCCATGAAAATGCGTACACCTTACTTTTCTGTGTAAATGCTTATCGTTTCCCATTAGATAACTGAAATAGCAAAGACTGAAAGTGGATAATACATCTCAACCTAATGTAACTGAAATAGCAAAGACTGAAAGTGGATAATACATCTCAACCTAATGTAACTGAAATAGCAAAGACTGAAAGTGGATAATACATCTCAACCTAATGTAACTGAAATAGCAAAGACTGAAAGTGGATAATACATCTCAACCTAATGTAACTGAAATAGCAAAGACTGAAAGTGGATAATACATCTCAACCTAATGTAACTGAAATAGCAAAGACAGAAAGTGGATAATACATCTCAACCTAATGTAACTGAAATAGCAAAGACAGAAAGTGGATAATACATCTCAACCTAATGTAACTGAAATAGCAAAGACTGAAAGTGGATAATACATCTCAACCTAATGTAACTGAAATAGCAAAGACTGAAAGTGGATAATACATCTCAACCTAATGTAACTGAAATAGCAAAGACAGAAAGTGGATAATACATCTCAACCTAATGTAACTGAAATAGCAAAGACTGAAAGTGGATAATACATCTCAACCTAATGTAACTGAAATAGCAAAGACAGAAAGTGGATAATACATCTCAACTTAATGTAACTGAAATAGCAAAGACAGAAAGTGGATAATACATCTCAACTTAATGTAACTGAAATAGCAAAGACAGAAAGTGGATAATACATCTCAACTTAATGTAACTGAAATAGCAAAGACAGAAAGTGGATAATACATCTCAACTTAATGTAACTGAAATAGCAAAGACAGAAAGTGTATAATACATCTCAACCTAATGTAACTGAAATAGCAAAGACAGAAAGTGGATAATACATCTCAACTTAATGTAACTGAAATAGCAAAGACAGAAAGTGGATAATACATCTCAACCTAATGTAACTGAAATAGCAAAGACAGAAAGTGGATAATACATCTCAACTTAATGTAACTGAAATAGCAAAGACAGAAAGTGGATAATACATCTCAACTTAATCTTATCTCATCTTCTTATCTTATATAATACAGACATTACTTCAAAAAAGAAGATGATTAATCCTGCGCGTCATGCATTTAGTCATGCATATTAACCAATGACTTAAATTCTGCAAAGTCATTGGTTTTCCTAGCTAGCTCAGGCAACCCATTCCATGCTCTAATAGCACTAGGGAAGAAGGAGTATTTGTACAAATTTGTCCTAGCATATGGGACGAGGAATGTGCCTTTATCTTTGTGTCTTTCAGAGTATTTTATTAAATTTTGTTTTTGTATTTGAAGATTATGGTTCAGTGTTTCATGTATAATTGCTATTTTACTTTTGAGTCTTCTATCCTGAAGGCTTTCTAAATTTAGTGATTTTACAATAGGTGTTACTCTAGTCAAATGTGAATATTCATTAGTTATGAATCTCACTGCTCTATTTTGTGTCTGTTCCAGTTTCTTAATGTTTTCTTGAGTTGAGGGGTCCCAAACGGAGGATGCATATTCTATTATTGGCCTAACCAAGGTTAAATAACATTTTAGTTGTATGTTCTTATTTGATTTATAGAAATTTCTTTTAATAAATCCTAATGCTTTGTTTGATTTTTTTTTATAGTTTCATCAACATCTGGATTTCATGACAGTTTTTCATTGATTATAACACCTAGGTATTTTGCGTTTTTAGTCTGTGTTACTGGTTTGCCATGAATAAAATAAGTGGAATTAATTTGTTTTAGTTTTTTTGTTACTCTTAAAAACTGCCATTTCTCTGAGTGTAAAGACATGCTCCAATTTGATTCCCATTTCTGTAATTCATCTAATTCTCTTTGTAAAATATCTGTGTCTTGTGTTGTTTTTATTGTTCTATATATTATGCAATCGTCTGCAAATAATCTGACTTTGTTCCTGAAGTAATGCAATCTGGTAAATCATTTATGTAAATTAAAAATAGTAGTGGACCCAATACTGTTCCTTGAGGTACACCTGAGTTTACTGTTATCTGTGTTGATCTAGAGCTATTTATTATTACAGTTTGTTCTCTCCCTATCAGAAAATCTTTAATCCACTGATGCAGTGGACCATTAATGCCAAAATATTTTAATTTTTTAAGCAAACTATGGTGGTGAACTTTGTCAAAAGCCTTAGAAAAATCTAGTAAGATAGCATCTATTATCTAAACCTTTAGAAAAATCATCAATTAGTCCTATTAGTTGTGTTTCACATGATCTATATTTCCTAAAGCCATGTTGGTATGGTGTGAGGAAATTTTGTTTGTCTATGTGGTTTATGATGTTGCTACATATTATGTGTTCTAGGATTTTACATGTGATGCTGGTAAGTGATACTGGTCTGTAGTTTCCTGGGTCAGATTTTTCTCCTGAAATAGCAAAGACAGAAAGTGGATAATACATCTCAACCTAATGTAACTGAAATAGCAAAGACAGAAAGTGGATAATACATCTCAACCTAATGTAACTGAAATAGCAAAGACAGAAAGTGTATAATACATCTCAACCTAATGTAACTGAAATAGCAAAGACAGAAAGTGGATAATACATCTCAACCTAATGTAACTGAAATAGCAAAGACAGAAAGTGGATAATACATCTCAACCTAATGTAACTGAAATAGCAAAGACAGAAAGTGGATAATACATCTCAACCTAATGTAACTGAAATAGCAAAGACAGAAAGTGGATAATACATCTCAACCTTATGTAACTGAAATAGCAAAGACAGAAAGTGGATAATACATCTCAACCTTATGTAACTGAAATAGCAAAGACAGAAAGTGGATAATACATCTCAACCTTATGTAACTGAAATAGCAAAGACAGAAAGTGGATAATACATCTCAACTTAATGTAAGTCGAAATAGTTTCAAGAGCAATGAACAACAAAAACAGTTGCAACAGTTGATCCATTTTAATTAACAATCTAATTCTAAACTTGAATAACATTTATATCTCAACATCATGAGCCAGAAAAGAATAAAAAGATGTTGGTGATCATAAAATCAAAGAGAATAAAGAAGAGGTGAATGCAAGTGACAGCTAAGTCCTTTGCATTGACTTGTACATTTTCATTGTTCAAACAAGATATTTGTAGATTCTATTAGCACTAAAGACACTAGAGATTGTTCAACGCTTTTACCATAACATCATAGTGGGTAACATGATCCTCAACTACTCAAGTCTCAGCTTTCTAATAGTTCATCTTTACTCAATCAATCTTAAGTTTAAACATTCAAAGTAGTAATGTTATACAAAGATAAAACACAAACTTCTTTTTACAAAGCTTATATCAATTCAGTTATAAACATGTCAAAGCAAAGAACAGACTTGATAGAACAGACTTGATAGAACAGACAAGATGAAACAAACAAGATTAAACAGACAAGATGAAACAAACAAGATGAAACAGACAATATGAAACAGACAAGATGAAACAGACAAGATGAAACAGACAAGATGAAACAGACAAGATGAAACAGACAAGATGAAACAGACATGATGAAACAGACAAGATGAAACAGACAAGATAAAACAGACAAGATGAAACAGACAAGATGAAACAGACAAGATGAAACAGACTTGATAGAACTTTTTAGAACAGACTTGATATGACAGATTTAATAGAACAGACAAGATAAAACAGACTAGATAGAACAGACTTGATAGAACAGACAAAATAGAACAGACTTAATGGACTAGTCAGACTTGATACAACAGATTTGATACAGCAGGCAAGATAGAACAGACTTGATAGAACAGACTTGATAGACAAGATAGAACAGACTTGATAGAACAGACTTGATAGACTAGATAGAACAGACTTAATGGACTAGATAGACTTGATACAACAGGCTTGATAGAACAGACAAGATAGAACAGACTTAATAGACTAGTCAGACTTGATACAACAGACTTGATACAGAAGGCAAGATAGAAGAGACTTGATAGAACAGACTTGATAGACTTGATAGAAGGGACTTCATAGAGCAGACTAGATAGAACAGACTTAATAGAACAGACTAGATAAAAAGACTGGATAGACCAGACTTGATAGACAGACGTGATAGACAGACTTGATAGAGCAGACTTGATAGACAGACTTGATAGACAGACTTGATAGAGCAGACTAGATAGAACAGACTGGATAGAGCAGACTAGATAGAACCGACTAGATAGAACAGACGTGATAGACCAGACTTGATAGACAGACTTGATAGACAGACTTGATAGAGCAGACTAGATAGAACAGACTAGATAGAACAGACTAGATAGAACAGACTAGATAGAACAGACGTGATAGACCAGACTTGATAGACAGACTTGATAGACAGACTTGATAGAGCAGACTTGATAGACAGACTTGATAGACAGACTTGATAGACAGACTTGATAGAGCAGACTTGATAGGCAGACTTGATAGACAGACTGGATAGAGCAGACTGGATAGACAGACTGGATAGATAGAATGGATAGACAGACTTGATAGACAGACTTGATAGAGCAGACTTGATAGAGCAGACTTGATAGACAGACTTGATAGAGCAGACTTGATAGACAGACTTGATAGAGCAGACTTGATAGACAGACTTGACAGACAGACTTGATAGAGCAGACTTGATAGACAGACTTGATAGACAGACTTGATAGAGCAGACTTGATAGGCAGACTTGATAGAGCAGACTTGATAGACAGACTTGATAGACAGACTTGATAGACAGACGTGATAGACCAGACTTGATAGACAGGCTTGATAGACAGACTTGATAGAGCAGACTTGATAGACAGACTTGATAGACAGACTTGATAGAGCAGACTTGATAGGCAGACTTGATAGACAGACTGGATAGAGCAGACTTGATAGAGTAGACTGGATAGACAGACTTGATAGAGCAGACTTGATAGACAGACTTGATAGACAGACTTGATAGAGCAGACTTGATAGACAGACTTGATAGACAGACTTGATAGAGCAGACTTGATAGGCAGACTTGATAGAGCAGACTTGATAGACATACTTGATGGACAGACTTGATAGACAGACGTGATAGACCAGACTTGATAGACAGACTTGATAGACAGACTTGATAGAGCAGACTTGATAGACAGACTTGATAGACAGACTTGATAGAGCAGACTTGATAGGCAGACTTGATAGACAGACTGGATAGAGCAGACTTGATAGAGCAGACTGGATAGACAGACTGGATAGATAGACTGGATAGACAGACTGGATAGACAGACTTGATAGACAGACTTGATAGAGCAGACCTGATAGACAGACTTGATAGACAGACTTGATAGAGCAGACTTGATAGAGCAGACTTGATAGAGCAGACTTGATAGACAGACTTGATAGATCAGACGTATCTTACCAGCACTTGCATAGATATGGCTAACAGGGTCGCATGGAGGCTGACACCTAGTGAAGAATCAATTTTAAAAACTATTTAAATTACTATTACTATTATTACTTTGCAATACCTATAGATGAATATGATAAACAAAAGAGGTACCTGGATTTCTTAGTGTAAAATGTGATGGCAAAAATAATGATGACTATAACAACACAGGCTGCTGTTGAGCCCAGAACGATGGCCAGAAACTTTTCATCCGTGGAGTCAAAGTTGGTCGCTTGTATTCCTTTAGCTGTCAAGAGAAAACACAAAGAATTCATGAATAAAACAGTTAAATTTTTCTAAAGAATATATCAACTCATTGGGTCTGTCTGGTAAAAAGTGTGTACGCGTTATTTCTCCCACACCCAATCTCGGATCAAGCTGAAATTTTGCACAATTATTTCTTATGCCTGACAAAACAAGAACAAATGAAAAAAAACAACCTTTAGTTAATTAACTATTTGAAA
This sequence comes from Biomphalaria sudanica, assembly GCA_036873155.1. Lineage (NCBI taxonomy): Eukaryota > Metazoa > Mollusca > Gastropoda > Planorbidae > Biomphalaria > Biomphalaria sudanica. The sequence continues at coordinate 695,945 of JAZGLO010006639.1, read as the reverse complement.
TTGATTATTTGTTTGGTATCGAACAAGGGAAAAAATTGTACATGACTGATGTGGTCGTATAAGTTGAATTAGTTCTCTTTATACTTAATGGAGAGAAATAGGTAGTCGCTTTAAAGTTTGAAACTTACAAACAGATGACTATAATTACTTCTTTTTTTATTAACAATAGGTAAAAATATTTCTAATTGCTAAAATATATTTTTGTTATTTTAAATCTATAGCAAGTTTAATTATATGACTGATATAACTAATTGATACACTTTTGTGGCATTTTACGCCTATAGATGTAATCTCTACCCGTTGCAACTTCTTGTGTGACTAAAGAGACCAATCCTTGATACACAGCTGCGGTCACAAGTTGGTATATGTAATCTTCAGGGGCTGTTGCACTTTCACCCTTCTTTCTACTTCTGTTGTGTATGACATCTGCAATCCGAGACCCTTCCTTTATGCTCGCTCTCCATGTGGATCTATCCAGTGTCACGTTTTTCCCAACTGTTAGTGTCGATTTTGAAGAGCTTCATTTCGCGTTCGCATATATATTTGATATTGTTCAAACAATATATAAATTCCCGAGAAGAGGTCAACCAGCGTCTCTCCTGTCTTCTCCATCACCATACAGAATGTCTTGTGGAATTCTATGAACGTGACCAAACCAGCCAAAGCGTCTGCTGATAACAGCGCTGATGTCCTGGCAGCCTGCTCTTCGCAGCACTGATACAATGACACTTGGCATAAGCTTTGTTTTTCTTACATTAATCAATGTAATCTGTCTGTCTATTTATCTAAGGTTATGTAATATCGCTTTTGTTGTAGCTATTTTCTCAACTAGTAAGCTAATGGTGAGTATTGTCTACATTTCTAGTCCAAGGAACATTTAATGTAGGAGCCAGACAAAATGTAGACGCTGTTACAACGATGTCAAATATTCAAAACTCAAGTCTAGAATCTATAAGCCACACTAAGAGAAAACCTAAACAAATGACGTCTAAAACGTGTCCTTGTTATGTCAAGTACTGTTTGCTTAAAGTGTCTAGTTCAAACCTTCTTTGCAATCTGTGTCTCCTTCACAACAGCCGTACTCCAACTTGTACTGCTTGATTTCTCGTGGTGGCACAGTCACGTGATCCAATCTACAAGGAGGAGAAATCATGCTGACATTAAAATTTTAACGACTTTCTTTGTTCAGAAAAAAAACAACAAATCAGCTGATAAAAAAATATTAAAACTTTCTGTCATGTTTGATTGCATTACTAATATGGTCGTATGGTATGCGCTTTGACTGTCGTTCAATGGTCACGATAATCCCGGGTTTGAACCTTGCCCGCCGCCATCCACCATCGTCCTGAGGGAGATTTGGGCTAGGATGTCATCACTCTAAAATCTGAAGAAACAAGTTTCAAACCAGCGAAACAAAGATTGATCAAAACGTTTCCAGGAAAGAGCTCGGACACATTGGTATCTAACAATTTGTGATTTCGAAGATGAATGAATGAAACAAATGCATGTATAGATCTCCTCGTAAAAACAACTATTTGAAGTTCGGAAATATGATACGGTAGATTGATATTCATAATAAACATGCATGTATTCTTACTGATTTTTAGACATCAGTTATGTATACATACATGTTATAAACTATAAATTTTCATACTATTTTATTCCATTTAATTTCAAGCTTTTCAATTGGCATTTTAAAAAGAATTAATAAACTATTAATATTAGAACAGTTTCTTTTAGTTCAAAGATAAAGGAAGAGTGCAGTTTTCACGCAGAACCAAGACAAAATTATTCATTTCTATTTTTAGGTCGTACAGTAGGCATTGGGCACGCCCCTAATATTATATTATATTTCTAACTTACCACTGACTGACTCATTGATCAAGAGATCCTTTAAACCACCGTAGTGATTCGCATGGAATTTCGTACACAAGTTCCATTTATACCCTAGGCGCTTAATAAAAACCAGTTTTGACAGATTCGCAACTTGACCACCGCAATTCAAGAAAAAACGCAAACTTTCTATCAACCCTTTGTATTTTATTTAAGGTATTTCCCTAAAAGGCGCAGTCTATATATAAAGTTTAAATAGAAGAAGTAGCACAATAATAGGACTCCCTGTATATTATTTCTTTTCCCCTAAGTAAACTTTAAACTTGCCTTATGTCACTTCCGCTTCCCTTTAGACCCTTACTAAATAAAATAAAAAACTAAACCTAATAGCAAATCAAAATGATAAAACTATATTTATTGTCTACATTTACAACATTTAAAAGGCTCAAATAAACGATTACAATTAATAAAGCCAAATTAATATTTCTTTTATTTAGAGGAAACAAAACCAAAACAAAAATGTAGAGTGGGGAACGGGAATAGGGCATTCAATTTGGGTCTTCGGAAAATGTCTAGCTATTTTCGCAAATCCCGGGATGATAGTCTAATGTTTGCGGAGTGTAATACCGTTCATTGCTTACTCCAAGATTAAAGGAGACACACAAAAAATAATAAAAGAAAAAAACAACAACAAAGTTGCTCGATACAGAAATCAAACGCTGTGCTCTCAATTCTCAAAACAGTACCTTTCCGAAGTCGTCTCACTGGTCAGACCTGATGGAACTTGTTACGCTAGCATTGGTCATAAGTATCGGTCACTCATGCGCGATACCAGGACATAAGTTCAATTAGAACAATAATAAGGTATAGCAAAGTAGTCACCATTTCCCTCTTCTACACATTATATTTCTTATTTGACTATAATCCAGTTGGTGTTATGATATTATAATTAAAATCTTGTCCTGTCTATTAATGATTATTGCCAAGTCACATTCTCAACTTTGACTTGATGTAGCAGTAAATCTAACTTTGTGTTTAATGATTACATTTTGTGTGACCTTCACGGCAGTTTAAAAAGCTCTGTCTTGTGTCAGCTGAATGGAATTTCAAAATGTGAGAATTCATGAACATACCAACCATAGAAAATAAATGCTTCAAAAAAAAAACACCAAAAACAACAACTTGCGATGTCCAATAAAGGCATTGTGTATGTGGTCAGTGATTCCTGTCAAACCTTTGAATAATGTCAGTGTACAGAAACTAGATTATAGCTTAGATTATATTCATTGCGTTGATAAACACTTGCAATCGATTTCTTCAATAGAAACAATATTCTGAACATTTTAGAATCGATAACGCTTGAGATTTCATCTAATATCGAGAAGCTGTCGGAAATAGCCAAAGATACGAGTTGATACGCATGTTTTCATGTGTTTGTATCGACAACATGAAGAAATAATCAATGCGGTTTTATTGATTCCTTTGAGTTTTATCTGGCTTGAAGCAGAACTAAATAAGTTGAGATCATTGCACAAAGGTTAAACTAGCAGAAAAAAGTCTGAGAAACATGGAAATATTTAATGTTATGTAAGGTTTTAATGCGCCAAGTGTGTGCAATAAACTCAGTTAAACGTCAAGTGTGCAATAAATTCAGTCATGTGTGCAATGAACTCAGTCATGTGTTAAGTGTGCAATGAATTCAGTCATGTGTCAAGTGAGCAAGTATAGCATATAAAATGTTGACCACTCGCTATCCTATAGATTTCATGTTAGTACACATTGTGTAAAACACAAAAATAAAAATTAAGTAAGTGAGACTGAGTGAAGACTGAAGAAGTCACACTGAGTAAAGACTGAAGAAGTCAAACTGAGTGAAGACTGAAAAAGTCACACTGAGTGAAGACTGAAGAAGTCAAACTGAGTGAAGACTGAAGAAGTCACACTGAGTGAAGACTGAGGTAAGCAAACTGAGTGAAGACTGAAGAAGTCAAACTGAGTGAAGACTGAGGTAGTCAAACTGAGTGAAGACTGAAGAAGTCAAACTGAGTGAAGACTGAAGAAGTCAAACTGAGTGAAGACTGAAGTAGTCAAACTGAGTAAAGACTGAAGTAGTCAAACTGAGTGAAGACTGAAGAAGTCAAACTGAGTGAAGACTGAGGTAGTCAAACTGAGTGAAGACTGAAGAAGTCAAACTGAGTAAAGACTGAGGTTGTCAAACTGAGTGAAGACTGAAGAAGTCAAACTGAGTGAAGACTGAAGAAGTCAAACTAAGTGAAGACTGAAGAAATCAAACTGAGTGAAGACTGAAGAAGTCAAACTGAGTGAAGACTGAAGAAGTCAAACTGAGTGAAGACTGAAGAAGTCAAACTGAGTGAAGACTGAAGAAGTCACACTGAGTGAAGACTGAGGTAGTCAAACTGAGTGAAGACTGAAGAAGTCAAACTGAGTGAAGACTGAAGAAGTCAAACTGAGTGAAGACTGAAGAAGTCAAACTGAGTGAAGACTGAAGAAGTCAAACTGAGTGAAGACTGAAGAAGTCAAACTGAGTGAAGACTGAGGTAGTCAAACTGAGTGAAGACTGAAGAAGTCAAACTGAGTGAAGACTGAAGAAGTCAAACTGAGTGAAGACTGAAGAAGTCAAACTGAGTGAAGACTGAAGAAGTCAAACTGAGTGAAGACTGAAGAAGTCAAACTGAGTGAAGACTGAAGAAGTCAAACTGAGTGAAGACTGAAGAAGTCAAACTGAGTGAAGACTGAAGAAGTCAAACTGAGTGAAGACTGAAGAAGTCAAACTGAGTGAAGACTGAAGAAGTCAAACTGAGTGAAGACTGAGGTAGTCAAACTGAGTGAAGACTGAGGTAGTCAAACTGAGTGAAGACTGAAGAAGTCAAACTGAGTGAAGACTGAAGAAGTCAAACTGAGTGAAGACTGAAGAAGTCAAACTGAGTAAAGACTGAAGAAGTCAAACTGAGTGAAGACTGAAGAAGTCAAACTGAGTGAAGACTGAAGAAGTCAAACTAAGTGAAGACTAAAGAAGTCAAACTGAGTGAAGACTGAGGTAGTCAAACTGAGTTAAGACTGAAGAAGTCAAACTGAGTGAAGACTGAGGCAGTCAAACTGAGTGAAGACTGAAGAAGTCACACTGAGTGAAGACTGAAGAAGTCAAACTGAGTGAAGACTGAAGAAGTCAAACTGAGTAAAGACTGAAGAAGTCAAACTGCGTGAAGACTGAAAAAGTCACACTGAGTGAAGACTGAAGAAGTCAAACTGAGTGAAGACTGAAGAAGTCACACTGAGTGAAGACTGAGGTAAGCAAACTGAGTGAAGACTGAAGAAGTCAAACTGAGTGAAGACTGAGGTAGTCAAACTGAGTGAAGACTGAAGAAGTCAAACTGAGTGAAGACTGAAGAAGTCAAACTGAGTGAAGAATGAAGAAGTCAAACTGAGTGAAGACTGAAGAAGTCAAACTGAGTGAAGACTGAAGAAGTCAAACTGAGTGAAGACTGAAGAAGTCAAACTGAGTGAAGACTGAAGAAGTCACACTGAGTAAAGACTGAAGTAGTCAAACTGAGTGAAGACTGAAGAAGTCACACTGAGTAAAGACTGAAGAAGTCACACTGAGTAAAGACTGAAGTAGTCAAACTGAGTGAAGACTGAAGAAGTCAAACTGAGTGAAGACTGAGGTAGTGAAACTGAGTGATGACTGAAGAAGTCAAACTGAGTAAGAACTAAAGAAGTCAAACTGAGTGAAGACTGAGGTAGTGAAACTGAGTGATGACTGAAGAATTTAAACTGAGTGAAGATTGAAGAAGTCAAACTGAGTGAAGACTGAAGAATTCAAACTGAGTAAAGACTGAAGAAGTCAAACTGAGTGAAGACTGAAGAAGTCAAACTGAGTGAAGACTGAAGAAGTCAAACTGAGTGAAGACTGAAGAAGTCAAACTGAGTGAAGACTGAAGAAGTCAAACTGAGTGAAGACTGAAGAAGTCAAATTGAGTAAAGACTGAAGAAGTCAAACTGAGTGAAGACTGAAGAAGTCAAACTGAGTGAAGACTGAAGAAGTCAAACTGAGTGAAGACTGAGGTAGTCAAACTGAGTGAAGACTGAAGAAGTCAAACTGAGTGAAGACTGAAGAAGTCAAACTGAGTGAAGACTGAAGAAGTCAAACTGAGTAAAGACTGAAGAAGTCAAACTGAGTGAAGACTGAAGAAGTCAAACTGAGTGAAGACTGAAGAAATCAAACTGAGTGAAGACTGAAGAAGTCAAACTGAGTGAAGACTGAAGAAATCAAACTGAGTGAAGACTGAAGAAGTCAAACTGAGTGAAGACTGAAGAAGTCAAACTGAGTGAAGACTGAAGAAGTCAAACTGAGTGAAGACTGAAGAAGTCACACTGAGTGAAGACTGAGGTAGTCAAACTGAGTGAAGACTGAAGAAGTCAAACTGAGTGAAGACTGAAGAAGTCAAACTGAGTGAAGACTGAAGAAGTCAAACTGAGTGAAGACTGAAGAAGTCAAACTGAGTGAAGACTGAAGAAGTCAAACTGAGTGAAGACTGAGGTAGTCAAACTGAGTGAAGACTGAAGAAGTCAAACTGAGTGAAGACTGAAGAAGTCAAACTGAGTGAAGACTGAAGAAGTCAAACTGAGTGAAGACTGAAGAAGTCAAACTGAGTGAAGACTGAAGAAGTCAAACTGAGTGAAGACTGAAGAAGTCAAACTGAGTGAAGACTGAAGAAGTCAAACTGAGTGAAGACTGAAGAAGTCAAACTGAGTGAAGACTGAAGAAGTCAAACTGAGTGAAGACTGAAGAAGTCAAACTGAGTCAAGACTGAGGTAGTCAAACTGAGTGAAGACTGAGGTAGTCAAACTAAGTGAAGACTGAAGAAGTCAAACTGAGTGAAGACTGAAGAAGTCAAACTGAGTGAAGACTGAAGAAGTCAAACTGAGTAAAGACTGAAGAAGTCAAACTGAGTGAAGACTGAAGAAGTCAAACTGAGTGAAGACTGAAGAAGTCAAACTGAGTGAAGACTGAAGAAGTCAAACTGAGTGAAGACTGAGGTAGTCAAACTGAGTTAAGACTGAAGAAGTCAAACTGAGTGAAGACTGAGGCAGTCAAACTGAGTGAAGACTGAAGAAGTCACACTGAGTGAAGACTGAAAAAGTCAAACTGAGTGAAGACTGAAGAAGTCAAATTGAGTGAAGACTGAAGAAGTCAAACTGAGTGAAGACTGAGGTAAGCAAACTGAGTGAAGACTGAAGAAGTCAAACTGAAGGAAGACTGAGGTAGTCAAACTGAGTGAAGACTGAAGAAGTCAAACTGAGTGAAGACTGAGGTAGTCAAACTGAGTGAAGACTGAAGAAGTCAAACTGAGTGAAGACTGAAGAAGTCAAACTGAGTGAAGACTGAAGTAGTCAAACTGAGTGAAGACTGAAGTAGTCAAACTGAGTGAAGACTGAAGAAGTCAAACTGAGTGAAGACTGAAGAAGTCAAACTGAGTGAAGACTGAAGAAGTCAAACTGAGTGAAGACTGAAGAAGTCAAACTGAGTGAAGACTGAAGAAGTCAAACTGAGTGAAGATTGAAGAAGTCACACTGAGTAAAGACTGAAGTAGTCAAACTGAGTGAAGACTGAAGAAGTCAAACTAAGTAAAGACTGAAGAAGTCAAACTGAGTGAAGACTGAAGAAGTCAAACTGAGTGAAGACTGAGGTAGTCAAACTGAGTGAAGACTGAAGAAGTCAAACTGAGTGAAGACTGAAGAAGTCAAACTGAGTGAAGACTGAGGTAGTCAAACTGAGTGAAGACTGAAAAAGTCAAATTGAGTGAAGACTGAAGAAGTCAAACTGAGTAAAGACTGAAGAAGTCAAACTGAGTGAAGACTGAGGTAGTCAAACTGAGTGAAGACTGAAGAAGTCAAACTGAGTGAAGACTGAAGAAGTCAAACTGAGTGAAGACTGAAGAAGTCAAACTAAAAGAAGACTGAGGTAGTCAAACTGAGTGAAGACTGAAGAAGTCAAACTGAGTGAAGACTGAAGAAGTCAAACTGAGTGAAGACTGAAGAAGTCAAACTGAGTGAAGACTGAAGAAGTCAAACTAAGTGAAGACTGAAGAAGTCAAACTGGGTGAAGACTGAAGTAGTCAAACTGAGTGAAGACTGAAAAAGTCACACTGAGTAAAGACTGAAGAAGTCACACTGAGTAAAGACTGAAGTAGTCAAACTGAGTGAAGACTGAAGAAGTCAAACTGAGTGAAGACTGAAGAGGTCAAACAGAGTGAAGACTGAAGAAGTCAAACTGAGTGAAGACTGAGGTAGTCAAACTGAGTGAAGACTGAAGAAGTCAAACTGAGTGAAGACTGAAGAAGTCAAACTGAGTGAAGACTGAAGAAGTCAAACTGAGTGAAGACTGAAGAAGTCAAACTGAGTGAAGACTGAGGTAGTCAAACTGAGTGAAGACTGAAGAAGTCAAACTGAGTGAAGACTGAGGTAGTCAAACGGAGTGAAGACTGAAGAAGTCAAACTGAGTGAAGACTGAGGTCGTCAAACTGAGTGAAGACTGAAGAAGTCAAACTGAGTGAAGACTGAAGAAGTCAAACTGAGTAAAGACTGAAGAAGTCAAACTGAGTGAAGACTGAAGAAGTCAAACTGAGTAAAGACTGAAGAAGTCAAACTGAGTGAAGACTTAAGAAGTCAAACTGAGTGAATACTGAAGAAGTCAAACTGAGTGAAGACTGAGGTAGTCAAACTGAGTGAAGACTGAAGAAGTCAAACTGAGTGAAGACTGAGGTAGTCAAACGGAGTGAAGACTGAAGAAGTCAAACTGAGTGAAGACTGAAGAAGTCAAACTGAGTGAAGACTTAAGAAGTCAAACTGAGTGAATACTGAAGAAGTCAAACTGAGTAAAAAATGAGGTAGTCAAACTGAGTGAAGACTGAAGAAGTCAAACTGAGTGAAGACTGAAGTAGTCAAACTGAGTAAAGACTGAAGAAGTCAAACTGAGTGAAGACTGAAGAAGTCAAACTGAGTAAAGACTGAAGAAGTCAAACTGAGTGAAGACTGAAGAAGTCAAACTGAGTGAAGACTGAAGAAGTCAAACTGAGTAAAGACTGAGGTAGTAAACTGAGTGAAGACTGAGGTAGTCAAACTGAGTGAAGACTGAAGAAGTCAAACTGAGTGAAGACTGAGGTAGTCAAACTGAGTGAAGACTGAAGAAGTCAAACTGAGTAAAGACTGAAGAAGTCAAACTGAGTGAAGACTGAGGTAGTCAAACTGAGTGAAGACTGAAGAAGTCAAATTAAGTGAAGACTGAAGAAGTCAAACTGAGTGAAGACTGAAGAAGTCAAACTGAGTGAAGACTGAGGTAGTCAAACTGAGTGAAGACTGAAGAAGTCAAACTGAGTGAAGACTGAAGAAGTCAAACTGAGTGAAGACTGAGGTAGTCAAACTTAGTGAAGACTGAAGAAGTCAAACTGAGTGAAGACTGAAGAAGTCAAACTGAGTGAAGACTGAGGTAGTCAAACTGAGTGAAGACTGAAGAAGTCAAACTGAGTGAAGACTGAAGAAGTCAAACTGAGTGAAGACTGAGGTAGTCAAACTGAGTGAAGACTGAAGAAGTCAAACTGAGTGAAGACTGAAGAAGTCAAACTGAAAGAAGACTGAAGAAGTCAAACTGAGTGAAGACTGAAGAATCAAACTGAGTAAAGACTGAAGAAGTCAAACTGAGTGTAGACTGAGGTAGTCAAACTGAGTGAAGACTGAAGAAGTCAAACTGAGTGAAGACTGAGGTAGTCAAACGGAGTGAAGACTGAAGAAGTCAAACTGAGTGAAGACTGAGGTAGTCAAACTGAGTGAAGACTGAAAAAGTCAAACTGAGTGAAGACTGAAGAAGTCAAACTGAGTGAAGACTGAAGAAGTCAAACTGAGTGAAGACTGAAGAAGTCAAACTGAGTGAAGACTAAAGAAGTCAAACTGAGTGAAGACTGAGGTAGTCAAACTGAGTGAAGACTGAAGAAGTCAAACTGAGTGAAGACTGAAGAAGTCAAACTGAATGAAGACTGAAGAAGTCAAACTGAGTGAAGACTGAGGTAGTCAAACTGAGTGAAGACTGAAGAAGTCAAACTGAGTGAAGACTGAAGAAGTCAAACTGAGTGAAGACTGAAGAAGTCAAACTGAGTGAAGACTGAAGAAGTCAAACTGAGTGAAGACTGAAGAAGTCAAACTGAGTGAAGACTGAAGAAGTCAAACTGAGTAAAGACTGAAGAAGTCAAACTGAGTGAAGACTGAAGAAGTCAAACTGTGTGAAGACTGAGGTAGTCAAACTGAGTGAAGACTGAAGAAGTCAAACTGAGTGAAGACTGAAGAAGTCAAACTGAGTGAACACTGAAGAAGTCAAACTGAGTGAAGACTGAAGAAGTCAAACTGAGTGAAGACTGAAGAAGTCAAACTGAGTGAAGACTGAGGTAGTCAAACTGAGTGAAGACTGAAGAAGTCAAACTGAGTGAAGACTGAGGTAGTCAAACGGAGTGAAGACTGAAGAAGTCAAACTGAGTGAAGACTGAGGTCGTCAAACTGAGTGAAGACTGAAGAAGTCAAACTGAGTGAAGACTGAAGAAGTCAAACTGAGTAAAGACTGAAGAAGTCAAACTGAGTGAAGACTGAAGAAGTCAAACTGAGTGAAGACTTAAGAAGTCAAACTGAGTGAATACTGAAGAAGTCAAACTGAGTGAAGACTGAGGTAGTCAAACTGAGTGAAGACTGAAGTAGTCAAACTGAGTGAAGACTGAGGTAGTCAAACGGAGTGAAGACTGAAGAAGTCAAACTGAGTGAAGACTGAAGAAGTCAAACTGAGTAAAGACTGAAGAAGTCAAACTGAGTGAAGACTTAAGAAGTCAAACTGAGTGAATACTGAAGAAGTCAAACTGAGTAAAAAATGAGGTAGTCAAACTGAGTGAAGACTGAAGAAGTCAAACTGAGTGAAGAGTGAAGTAGTCAAACTGAGTAAAGACTGAAGAAGTCAAACTGAGTGAAGACTGAAGAAGTCAAACTGAGTAAAGACTGAACAAGTCAAACTGAGTAAAGACTGAAGAAGTCAAACTGAGTGAAGACTGAAGAAGTCAAACTGAGTAAAGACTGAGGTAGTCAAACTGAGTGAAGACTGAGGTAGTCAAACTGAGTGAAGACTGAAGAAGTCAAACTGAGTGAAGACTGAAGAAGTCAAACTGAGTGAAGACTGAGGTAGTCAAACTGAGTGAAGACTGAAGAAGTCAAACTGAGTAAAGACTGAAGAAGTCAAACTGAGTGAAGACTGAGGTAGTCAAACTGAGTGAAGACTGAAGAAGTCAAATTTAGTGAAGACTGAAGAAGTCAAACTGAGTGAAGACTGAGGTAGTCAAACTGAGTGAAGACTGAAGAAGTCAAACTGAGTGAAGACTGAAGAAGTCAAACTGAGTGAAGACTGAAGAAGTCAAACTGAGTGAAGACTGAAGAAGTCAAACTGAGTGAAGACTGAGGTAGTCAAACTGAGTGAAGACTGAAAAAGTCAAACTGAGTGAAGACTGAAGAAGTCAAACTGAGTGAAGACTGAGGTAGTCAAACTGAGTGAAGACTGAAGAAGTCAAACTGAGTGAAGACTGAAGAAGTCAAACTGAGTGAAGACTGAAGAAGTCAAACTGAGTGAAGACTGAAGAAGTCAAACTGAGTGAAGACTGAAGAATCAAACTGAGTGAAGACTGAAGAAGTCAAACTGAGTGTAGACTGAGGTAGTCAATCTGAGTGAAGACTGAAGAAGTCAAACTGAGTGAAGACTGAGGTAGTCAAACGGAGAGAAGACTGAAGAAGTCAAACTGAGTGAAGACTGAGGTAGTCAAACTGAGTGAAGACTGAAAAAGTCAAACTGAGTGAAGACTGAAGAAGTCAAACTGAGTGAAGACTGAAGAAGTCAAACTGAGTGAAGACTGAAGAAGTCAAACTGAGTGAAGACTAAAGAAGTCAAACTGAGTGAAGACTGAGGTAGTTTAAACTGAGTGAAGACTGAAGAAGTCAAACTGAGTGAAGACTGAAGAAGTCAAACTGAGTGAAGACTGAAGAAGTCAAACTGAGTGAAGACTGAAGAAGTCAAACTGAGTGAAGACTGAAGAAGTCAAACTGAGTGAAGACTGAAGAAGTCAAACTGAGTGAAGACTGAAGAAGTCAAACTGAGTAAAGACTGAAGAAGTCAAACTGAGTGAAGACTGAAGAAGTCAAACTGTGTGAAGACTGAGGTAGTCAAACTGAGTGAAGACTGAAGAAGTCAAACTGAGTGAAGACTGAAGAAGTCAAACTGAGTGAACACTGAAGAAGTCAAACTGAGTGAAGACTGAAGAAGTCAAACTGAGTGAAGACTGAAGAAGTCAAACTGAGTGAAGACTAAAGAAGTCAAACTGAGTGAATACTGAAGAAGTCAAACTGAGTGAAGACTGAGGTAGTCAAACTGAGTGAAGACTGAAGAAGTCAAACTGAGTGAAGACTGAAGAAGTCAAACTGAGTAAAGACTGAAGAAGTCAAACTGAGTGAAGACTTAAGAAGTCAAACTGAGTAAAGACTGAAGAAGTCAAACTGAGTGAAGACTGAAGAAGTCAAACTGAGTGAAGACTGAAGAAGTCAAACTGAGTGAAGACTGAAGAAGTCAAACTGAATGAAGACTGAAGAAGTCAAACTGAGTGAAGACTGAGGTAGTCAAACTGAGTGAAGACTGAAGAAGTCAAACTGAGTGAAGACTGAAGAAGTCAAACTGAGTGAAGACTGAAGAAGTCAAACTGAGTGAAGACTGAAGAAGTCAAACTGAGTGAAGACTAAAGAAGTCAAACTGAGTGAATACTGAAGAAGTCAAACTGAGTGAAGACTGAGGTAGTCAAACTGAGTGAAGACTGAAGAAGTCAAACTGAGTGAAGACTGAAGAAGTCAAACTGAGTAAAGACTGAAGAAGTCAAACTGAGTGAAGACTTAAGAAGTCAAACTGAGTAAAGACTGAAGAAGTCAAACTGAGTGAAGACTGAAGAAGTCAAACTGAGTGAAGACTGAAGAAGTCAAACTGAGTGAAGACTGAAGAAGTCAAACTGAATGAAGACTGAAGAAGTCAAACTGAGTGAAGACTGAGGTAGTCAAACTGAGTGAAGACTGAAGAAGTCAAACTGAGTGAAGACTGAAGAAGTCAAACTGAGTGAAGACTGAAGAAGTCAAACTGAGTGAAGACTGAAGAAGTCAAACTGAGTGAAGACTGAAGAAGTCAAACTGAGTGAAGACTGAAGAAGTCAAACTGAGTAAAGACTGAAGAAGTCAAACTGAGTGAAGACTGAAGAAGTCAAACTGTGTGAAGACTGAGGTAGTCAAACTGAGTGAAGACTGAAGAAGTCAAACTGAGTGAAGACTGAAGAAGTCAAACTGAGTGAACACTGAAGAAGTCAAACTGAGTGAAGACTGAAGAAGTCAAACTGAGTGAAGACTGAAGAAGTCAAACTGAGTGAAGACTGAGGTAGTCAAACTGAGTGAAGACTGAAGAAGTCAAACTGAGTGAAGACTGAGGTAGTCAAACGGAGTGAAGACTGAAGAAGTCAAACTGAGTGAAGACTGAGGTCGTCAAACTGAGTGAAGACTGGAGAAGTCAAACTGAGTGAAGACTGAAGAAGTCAAACTGAGTAAAGACTGAAGAAGTCAAACTGAGTGAAGACTGAAGAAGTCAAACTGAGTAAAGACTGAAGAAGTCAAACTGAGTGAAGACTTAAGAAGTCAAACTGAGTGAATACTGAAGAAGTCAAACTGAGTGAAGACTGAGGTAGTCAAACTGAGTGAAGACTGAAGTAGTCAAACTGAGTGAAGACTGAGGTAGTCAAACGGAGTGAAGACTGAAGAAGTCAAACTGAGTGAAGACTGAAGAAGTCAAACTGAGTAAAGACTGAAGAAGTCAAACTGAGTGAAGACTTAAGAAGTCAAACTGAGTGAATACTGAAGAAGTCAAACTGAGTAAAAAATGAGGTAGTCAAACTGAGTGAAGACTGAAGAAGTCAAACTGAGTGAAGAGTGAAGTAGTCAAACTGAGTAAAGACTGAAGAAGTCAAACTGAGTGAAGACTGAAGAAGTCAAACTGAGTAAAGACTGAACAAGTCAAACTGAGTAAAGACTGAAGAAGTCAAACTGAGTGAAGACTGAAGAAGTCAAACTGAGTAAAGACTGAGGTAGTCAAACTGAGTGAAGACTGAGGTAGTCAAACTGAGTGAAGACTGAAGAAGTCAAACTGAGTGAAGACTGAAGAAGTCAAACTGAGTGAAGACTGAGGTAGTCAAACTGAGTGAAGACTGAAGAAGTCAAACTGAGTAAAGACTGAAGAAGTCAAACTGAGTGAAGACTGAGGTAGTCAAACTGAGTGAAGACTGAAGAAGTCAAATTTAGTGAAGACTGAAGAAGTCAAACTGAGTGAAGACTGAGGTAGTCAAACTGAGTGAAGACTGAAGAAGTCAAACTGAGTGAAGACTGAAGAAGTCAAACTGAGTGAAGACTGAAGAAGTCAAACTGAGTGAAGACTGAAGAAGTCAAACTGAGTGAAGACTGAGGTAGTCAAACTGAGTGAAGACTGAAAAAGTCAAACTGAGTGAAGACTGAAGAAGTCAAACTGAGTGAAGACTGAGGTAGTCAAACTGAGTGAAGACTGAAGAAGTCAAACTGAGTGAAGACTGAAGAAGTCAAACTGAGTGAAGACTGAAGAAGTCAAACTGAGTGAAGACTGAAGAAGTCAAACTGAGTGAAGACTGAAGAATCAAACTGAGTGAAGACTAAAGAAGTCAAACTGAGTGTAGACTGAGGTAGTCAATCTGAGTGAAGACTGAAGAAGTCAAACTGAGTGAAGACTGAGGTAGTCAAACGGAGAGAAGACTGAAGAAGTCAAACTGAGTGAAGACTGAGGTAGTCAAACTGAGTGAAGACTGAAAAAGTCAAACTGAGTGAAGACTGAAGAAGTCAAACTGAGTGAAGACTGAAGAAGTCAAACTGAGTGAAGACTGAAGAAGTCAAACTGAGTGAAGACTAAAGAAGTCAAACTGAGTGAAGACTGAGGTAGTTTAAACTGAGTGAAGACTGAAGAAGTCAAACCGAGTGAAGACTGAAGAAGTCAAACTGAGTGAAGACTGAAGAAGTCAAACTGAGTGAAGACTGAAGAAGTCAAACTGAGTGAAGACTGAAGAAGTCAAACTGAGTGAAGACTGAAGAAGTCAAACTGAGTGAAGACTGAAGAAGTCAAACTGAGTAAAGACTGAAGAAGTCAAACTGAGTGAAGACTGAAGAAGTCAAACTGTGTGAAGACTGAGGTAGTCAAACTGAGTGAAGACTGAAGAAGTCAAACTGAGTGAAGACTGAAGAAGTCAAACTGAGTGAACACTGAAGAAGTCAAACTGAGTGAAGACTGAAGAAGTCAAACTGAGTGAAGACTGAAGAAGTCAAACTGAGTGAAGACTAAAGAAGTCAAACTGAGTGAATACTGAAGAAGTCAAACTGAGTGAAGACTGAGGTAGTCAAACTGAGTGAAGACTGAAGAAGTCAAACTGAGTGAAGACTGAAGAAGTCAAACTGAGTAAAGACTGAAGAAGTCAAACTGAGTGAAGACTTAAGAAGTCAAACTGAGTAAAGACTGAAGAAGTCAAACTGAGTGAAGACTTAAGAAGTCAAACTGAGTGAATACTAAAGAAGTCAAACTGAGTGAAGACTGAGGTAGTCAAACTGAGTGAAGACTGAAGAAGTCAAACTGAGTGAAGACTGAGGAAGTCAAACGGAGTGAAGACTGAAGAAGTCAAACTGAGTGAAGACTGAAGAAGTCAAACTGAGTGAAGACTTAAGAAGTCAAACTGAGTAAATACTGAAGAAGTCAAACTGAGTAAAAAATGAGGTAGTCAAACTGAGTGAAGACTGAAGAAGTCAAACTGAGTGAAGACTGAAGTAGTCAAACTGAGTAAAGACTGAAGAAGTCAAACTGAGTGAAGACTGAAGAAGTCAAACTGAGTAAAGACTGAAGAAGTCAAACTGAGTGAAGACTGAAGAAGTCAAACTGAGTGAAGACTGAAGAAGTCAAACTGAGTAAAAAATGAGGTAGTCAAACTGAGTGAAGACTGAAGAAGTCAAACTGAGTGAAGAGTGAAGTAGTCAAACTGAGTAAAGACTGAAGAAGTCAAACTGAGTGAAGACTGAAGAAGTCAAACTGAGTAAAGACTGAACAAGTCAAACTGAGTAAAGACTGAAAAAGTCAAACTGAGTGAAGACTGAAGAAGTCAAACTGAGTAAAGACTGAGGTAGTCAAACTGAGTGAAGACTGAGGTAGTCAAACTGAGTGAAGACTGAAGAAGTCAAACTGAGTGAAGACTGAAGAAGTCAAACTGAGTGAAGACTGAGGTAGTCAAACTGAGTGAAGACTGAAGAAGTCAAACTGAGTGAAGACTGAAGAAGTCAAACTGAGTGAAGACTGAAGAAGTCAAACTGAGTGAAGACTGAAGAAGTCAAACTGAGTGAAGACTGAGGTAGTCAAACTGAGTGAAGACTGAAAAAGTCAAACTGAGTGAAGACTGAAGAAGTCAAACTGAGTGAAGACTGAGGTAGTCAAACTGAGTGAAGATTGAAGAAGTCAAACTGAGTGAAGACTGAAGAAGTCAAACTGAGTGAAGACTGAAGAAGTCAAACTGAGTGAAGACTGAAGAAGTCAAACTGAGTGAAGACTGAAGAATCAAACTGAGTGAAGACTGAAGAAGTCAAACTGAGTGTAGACTGAGGTAGTCAATCTGAGTGAAGACTGAAGAAGTCAAACTGAGTGAAGACTGAGGTAGTCAAACGGAGAGAAGACTGAAGAAGTCAAACTGAGTGAAGACTGAGGTAGTCAAACTGAGTGAAGACTGAAAAAGTCAAACTGAGTGAAGACTGAAGAAGTCAAACTGAGTGAAGACTGAAGAAGTCAAACTGAGTGAAGACTGAAGAAGTCAAACTGAGTGAAGACTAAAGAAGTCAAACTGAGTGAAGACTGAGGTAGTCACACTGAGTGAAGACTGAAGAAGTCAAACTGAGTGAAGACTGAAGAAGTCAAACTGAGTGAAGACTGAAGAAGTCAAACTGAGTGAAGACTGAAGAAGTCAAACTGAATGAAGACTGAAGAAGTCAAACTGAGTGAAGACTGAGGTAGTCAAACTGAGTGAAGACTGAAGAAGTCAAACTGAGTGAAGACTGAAGAAGTCAAACTGAGTGAAGACTGAAGAAGTCAAACTGAGTGAAGACTGAAGAAGTCAAACTGAGTGAAGACTGAAGAAGTCAAACTGAGTGAAGACTGAAGAAGTCAAACTGAGTAAAGACTGAAGAAGTCAAACTGAGTGAAGACTGAAGAAGTCAAACTGTGTGAAGACTGAGGTAGTCAAACTGAGTGAAGACTGAAGAAGTCAAACTGAGTGAAGACTGAAGAAGTCAAACTGAGTGAACACTGAAGAAGTCAAACTGAGTGAAGACTGAGGTAGTCAAACTGAGTGAAGACTGAAAAAGTCAAATTGAGTGAAGACTGAAGAAGTCAAACTGAGTAAAGACTGAAGAAGTCAAACTGAGTGAAGACTGAGGTAGTCAAACTGAGTGAAGACTGAAGAAGTCAAACTGAGTGAAGACTGAAGAAGTCAAACTGAGTGAAGACTGAGGTAGTCAAACTTAGTGAAGACTGAAGAAGTCAAACTTAGTGAAGACTGAAGAAGTCAAACTGAGTGAAGACTGAGGTAGTCAAACTGAGTGAAGACTGAAGAAGTCAAACTGAGTGAAGACTGAAGAAGTCAAACTGAGTGAAGACTGAAGAATCAAACTGAGTGAAGACTGAAGAAGTCAAACTGAGTGTAGACTGAGGTAGTTAAACTGAGTGAAGACTGAAGAAGTCAAACTGAGTGTAGACTGAGGTAGTCAAACGGAGTGAAGACTGAAGAAGTCAAACTGAGTGAAGACTGAGGTAGTCAAACTGAGTGAAGACTGAGGTAGTCAAACTGAGTGAAGACTGAAGAAGTCAAACTGAGTGAAGACTGAAGAAGTCAAACTGAGTGAAGACTGAAGAAGTCAAACTGAGTAAAGACTGAAGAAGTCAAACTGAGTGAAGACTTAAGAAGTCAAACTGAGTGAATACTAAAGAAGTCAAACTGAGTGAAGACTGAGGTAGTCAAACTGAGTGAAGACTGAAGAAGTCAAACTGAGTGAAGACTGAGGTAGTCAAACGGAGTGAAGACTGAAGAAGTCAAACTGAGTGAAGACTGAAGAAGTCAAACTGAGTGAAGACTTAAGAAGTCAAACTGAGTGAATACTGAAGAAGTCAAACTGAGTAAAAAATGAGGTAGTCAAACTGAGTGAAGACTGAAGAAGTCAAACTGAGTGAAGACTGAAGTAGTCAAACTGAGTAAAGACTGAAGAAGTCAAACTGAGTGAAGACTGAAGAAGTCAAACTGAGTAAAGACTTAAGAAGTCAAACTGAGTGAAGACTGAAGAAGTCAAACTGAGTGAAGACTGAAGAAGTCAAACTGAGTAAAGACTGAGGTAGTCAAACTGAGTGAAGACTGAGGTAGTCAAACTGAGTGAAGACTGAAGAAGTCAAACTGAGTGAAGACTGAAGAAGTCAAACTGAGTAAAGACTGAAGAAGTCAAACTGAGTGAAGACTGAAGAAGTTAAACTGAGTAAAGACTGAAGAAGTCAAACTGAGTGAAGACTTAAGAAGTCAAACTGAGTGAAGACTTAAGAAGTCAAACTGAGTGAATACTGAAGAAGTCAAACTGAGTGAAGACTGAGGTAGTCAAACTGAGTGAAGACTGAAGAAGTCAAACTGAGTGAAGACTGAGGTAGTCAAACGGAGTGAAGACTGAAGAAGTCAAACTGAGTAAAGACTGAAGAAGTCAAACTGAGTGAAGACTTAAGAAGTCAAACTGAGTGAATACTGAAGAAGTCAAACTGAGTAAAAAATGAGGTAGTCAAACTGAGTGAAGACTGAAGAAGTCAAACTGAGTGAAGAGTGAAGTAGTCAAACTGAGTAAAGACTGAAGAAGTCAAACTGAGTGAAGACTGAAGAAGTCAAACTGAGTAAAGACTGAACAAGTCAAACTGAGTAAAGACTGAAGAAGTCAAACTGAGTGAAGACTGAAGAAGTCAAACTGAGTAAAGACTGAGGTAGTCAAACTGAGTGAAGACTGAGGTAGTCAAACTGAGTGAAGACTGAAGAAGTCAAACTGAGTGAAGACTGAAGAAGTCAAACTGAGTGAAGACTGAGGTAGTCAAACTGAGTGAAGACTGAAGAAGTCAAACTGAGTAAAGACTGAAGAAGTCAAACTGAGTGAAGACTGAGGTAGTCAAACTGAGTGAAGACTGAAGAAGTCAAATTTAGTGAAGACTGAAGAAGTCAAACTGAGTGAAGACTGAAGAAGTCAAACTGAGTGAAGACTGAGGTAGTCAAACTGAGTGAAGACTGAAAAAGTCAAACTGAGTGAAGACTGAAGAAGTCAAACTGAGTGAAGACTGAAGAAGTCAAACTGAGTGAAGACTGAAGAAGTCAAACTGAGTGAAGACTGAGGTAGTCAAACTGAGTGAAGACTGAAGAAGTCAAACTGAGTGAAGACTGAAGAAGTCAAACTGAGTGAAGACTGAAGAAGTCAAACTGAGTGAAGACTGAAGAAGTCAAACTGAGTGAAGACTGAAGAAGTAAAACTGAGTGAAGACTGAAGAAGTCAAACTGAAAGAAGACTGAAGAAGTCAAACTGAGTGAAGACTGAAGAATCAAACTGAGTGAAGACTGAAGAAGTCAAACTGAGTGTAGACTGAGGTAGTCAATCTGAGTGAAGACTGAAGAAGTCAAACTGAGTGAAGACTGAGGTAGTCAAACGGAGTGAAGACTGAAGAAGTCAAACTGAGTGAAGACTGAGGTAGTCAAACTGAGTGAAGACTGAAAAAGTCAAACTGAGTGAAGACTGAAGAAGTCAAACTGAGTGAAGACTGAAGAAGTCAAACTGAGTGAAGACTGAAGAAGTCAAACTGAGTGAAGACTAAAGAAGTCAAACTGAGTGAAGACTGAGGTAGTCAAACTGAGTGAAGACTGAAGAAGTCAAACTGAGTGAAGACTGAAGAAGTCAAACTGAGTGAAGACTGAAGAAGTCAAACTGAGTGAAGACTGAAGAAGTCAAACTGAATGAAGACTGAAGAAGTCAAACTGAGTGAAGACTGAGGTAGTCAAACTGAGTGAAGACTGAAGAAGTCAAACTGAGTGAAGACTGAAGAAGTCAAACTGAGTGAAGACTGAAGAAGTCAAACTGAGTGAAGACTGAAGAAGTCAAACTGAGTGAAGACTGAGGTAGTCAAACTGAGTGAAGACTGAAGAAGTCAAACTGAGTGAAGACTGAAGAAGTCAAACTGAGTGAAGACTGAAGAAGTCAAACTGAGTGAAGACTGAAGAAGTCAAACTGAGTGAAGACTGAGGTAGTCAAACTGAGTGAAGACTGAAGAAGTCAAACTGAGTGAAGACTGAAGAAGTCAAACTGAGTGAAGACTGAAGAAGTCAAACTGAGTGAAGACTGAAGAAGTCAAACTGAGTGAAGACTGAAGAAGTAAAACTGAGTGAAGACTGAAGAAGTCAAACTGAAAGAAGACTGAAGAAGTCAAACTGAGTGAAGACTGAAGAATCAAACTGAGTGAAGACTGAAGAAGTCAAACTGAGTGTAGTCTGAGGTAGTCAATCTGAGTGAAGACTGAAGAAGTCAAACTGAGTGAAGACTGAGGTAGTCAAACGGAGTGAAGACTGAAGAAGTCAAACTGAGTGAAGACTGAGGTAGTCAAACTGAGTGAAGACTGAAAAAGTCAAACTGAGTGAAGACTGAAGAAGTCAAACTGAGTGAAGACTGAAGAAGTCAAACTGAGTGAAGACTGAAGAAGTCAAACTGAGTGAAGACTAAAGAAGTCAAACTGAGTGAAGACTGAGGTAGTCAAACTGAGTGAAGACTGAAGAAGTCAAACTGAGTGAAGACTGAAGAAGTCAAACTGAGTGAAGACTGAAGAAGTCAAACTGAGTAAAGTATTTACCTTCACGGCTTAGCAAAGTTGTATATTTAGCACTAGTGAATATCAAAAAGACGTAAATAAATATCCGACGAGGCCTCAATTCTCATGAAATGTTAGATCCAGTTGTGGCCCCTGCTCCATGACCTCAGATTTTGTTTTATTGCCCTAAGGATGTTGAGTCCTCTTGAATTAAAAAAAACAACTTAGGACATTGCAGCAGACATTTGTATTCCTTTGTATTTTTGTTCCTTCAGAAGTGAAAGAAACCCAATAAGTCTACGGCCCAAATTTCGCCCTGGACGTGAAAATGAAACATGTGAATAAATATTAGACCATTATGACTCCATGACTCATCATTGTGTCTGTGTGTTTGGGAGGCAGACAACTAAAGGTAGACAACCATGTTATCTCATCAGTAAGGAGTTGACAAGGAAATAAGCCTTAGAGAATTTCGTAGATGGATTTTTTTCAACTGTCAAAATGTAGCCCCCCCCCCTTCCCAATCGCTTTCCCGTAGAAAAAAAAAGGATAGTTAGGAGTGTGAGAAAAACAATTATCGTGGGCTACGATCAATTCCGCCATCTTTTCTCTCCTGGGATTTCATTCTGGTGTGAGATCGCGTTTCTAATCTGTCGTGTTGCCCCCAGAGGAGAGAGAGAGAAATAGAGCGACAAGAGTAGAAGTAAACTAGGCAGGATTGTATTGCACTAGCTCCAGACAAATGTTTCCTTGTCCAATACAGGCGCGAAGCTGTTTTAGGATAAACACTTCTGACGATAGTATACATACGCGCGTAGTTGAAAGAAAATGACCCAATGTTTTTATAATAAAGATTACTAATAGAAGAATGGTTTGACTATCACATGAATAAATATCGCTATGTAACGATAGGTCTTCTTATCTTATCTTATATAATACAGACGTTACTTCAAAAAAGAAGATGATTACGTCCTACGCGTCATGCATTTAGTCATGCATATTAACCAATGACTTAAATTCTGCCAAGTCACTGGTTTTTCTGGCTAGCTCAGGCAACCCATTCCATGCTCTAATAGCACTAGGGAAGAAGGAGTATTTGTACAAATTTGTCCTAGCATATGGGACGAGGAATGTGCCTTTTTTTTGTGTCTTTCAGAGTATTTTATTAAATTTTGTTTTTGTATTTGAAGATTATGGTTCAGTGTTTTATGTATAATTGCTACTTTACTTTTGAGTCTTCTGTCCTGAAGGCTTTCTAAATTTAGTGATTTTACTAATGGTGTTACCCTAGTCAAATGTGAATATTCGTTTGTTATGAATCTCACTGCTCTATTTTGTATTTGTTCCAGTTTCTTAATGTTTTCTTGAGTTGAGGGGTCCCACACGGTGGATGCATAATCTATTATTGGCCTAACCAAGGTTAAATAACATTTTAGTTTTAAGTTCTTATTTGATTTATAGAAATTTCTTTTAATAAACCCTAATGCTTTCTTGGATTTTTTAAATACTTTCATCAATATGTGGATTCCATGACAGTTTTTTATTTATTATAACACCTAGGTATTTTGCAATTTTAGTCTGTGTTACTGGTTTGCCATGAATAAGATAAGTGGAATTAATTTGTTTTAGTTTTTTTGTTACTCTTAACAACTGACATTTTTCTGGGTGGAAAGACATGCTCCAATTTGATTCCCATTTCTGTAATTCATCTAATTCTCTTTGTAAAATGTCTGTGTCTTGTTTTGTTTTTATTGTTCTATATATTATGCAATCGTCTGCAAATAATCTGACTTTTGTTCCTGAACTAATGCAATTTGGTAAATCATTTATGTAAATTAAAAATAGTAGTGGACCCAAGACTGTTCCTTGAGGTACACCTGAGTTTACTGTTATTGGTGTTGATTTAGGGCCATTTATTATTACAGTTTGTTCTCTCCCTATCAGAAAATCTTTAATCCACTGATGCAGTGGACCATTAATGCCGAAATATTTTAATTTTTTAAGCAAACTATGGTGGTGAACTTTGTCAAAAGCCTTGGAAAAATCTAGTAAGATAGCATCTATTTGTTCACTATTATCTAAACCTTTTGAAAAATCATCAATTAGTCCTATTAGTTGTGTTTCGCATGATCTATATTTCCTAAAGCCATGTTGGTATGGGGTGAGGACATTATGTTTGTCTAAGTGGTTTATGATGTTGCTACATATTATGTGTTTTAGTATTTTACATGTGATGCTGGTAAGTGATACTGGTCTGTAGTTTCCTGGGTCAGATTTTTCTCCTTTTTTAAATAGGGGGGTGACATTAGCTTCTTTCCAGCCCTTTGGTACTCTGCCCTGATTAAGCGATGCCTGAAAGAGTATTTTGAACACTGGGGCTAGCTCATTGCTAAGTTCTTTGAGTAATCTAGCTGGAATACCATCAGGTCCAGACGCTTTATTTGGTTTGGTGTTGGCTAATAGTTTTTGAATTCTGCTTTCAACACACAAAAATAGGTGAGTTGCACGAAACTGAGGCCTCATAGAAGGCCTGAACACTGATCCGAAGGCCTGAACACTGATCCGAAGGCCTGAACACTGATCTGAAGGCCTGAACACTGATATGAAAGCCTGAACACTGATCTGCAAACTCGCAACCAGTGGTCAGAAAAGAACTATAACTGGTTGCCACCATGTATGCGGCCGACTATTGGCCATAGGATAGGAGATCAAGAAGGAGATATATATACATATATTGTGGGGGGAGGTGTGAAGGTCGTGCATGCGCAGACACACCCTGAATTTTGAGTCGCCGAATTTTAGCTATTTTTTCATTTTCAAATTTCTTTAACGTTTTCTAATGGCAACTGTAGTGCTTCCACTGGAGAACAGTTATAAGGATAAGTATTAGAATACTCCTACTCCTAATAATAATAATCTTTATTACACCAAACAAAACTAGCCTAGGCTTATCAGGAAATTTTTCCGGGCCATATAGGCCTCCGTGCAAACCCCCCCCCCCCCGATAATCTTTAAATTTTGAGTAGCAAAATTGTAGACAATCTTTTGCACCTTCAAATCAATTAACTTCTTGAAAGTAGCAGCTTAACAAGTAGAGCTTCCACTGAAGTACAGTTGCAAGGATAGGCTATTATAATAAACTAGAATAAGTTGCTGGGCTATTATTAGAATAATAAACTAGAATAAGTTGCTAGGCTATTATTAGAATAAACTAGAATAAGTTGCTAGGATATTATTATAATGAACTAGAATAAGTTGATGTCTAAGGCATTTTACGTCTTGAAAGACTATCTTTTTCCTTTGCAACTTGAGATGGAGTGACCTCTCTATTGCCGGGTGGAAAGCTTGGGTGTAAATTTGCGAGTGCTGGTCTGCCTACACGCCAACACTCGCCTCTCTACCATACTGACAGGATCCAAAGCGATGAAAAACCAACGCAAATGGCGTCATGTGGCTGCAGGAGTTAGCCAGAGAGCAGTTGTTCCCCCGCCTTCGAGGCTTCAAAAGCGGATTTTCCCTTAGCCTTAGACCTTACAGGGACACACACAAAGCAGTGCGGCTATTAACCTATAGCTAGGAGACAGCAGGATGTGTCGGCACACTAATGTGTCATAATTGCCTCACATCTTGGGGACAAACCTCCTCCGAGACCCTTGCACATTAGCCTGAGGCTTCACAGCCTCAGTTTCCGTCTGTCTCCAAGAGGAGTTACTGCATAGCAGCATAGGACATGTCCTGGAGAGATTATATACTAGCAAGAGAGAGTTACAAAGTACTCCCCTTTCACACATGCTAGCCAGCGGTGGTAACAACTTAAGTTACCATCAGTGGCGTAGCTGTAGGGTGTTTGATGCCCAGTGTGGCAACTCCTCATGATGTCCCCCCCCCCCATTCGAATATAAAACAGCGAAAATATGTTTTATAAGTTAACAAATATACTGCAAACAAATAGTACGTGCATTCTTGGTCGCAAAACTATCAAGAATTTTATCGAAATTTGTTTTCAACCAATTGCTTACTTAGTGAAGCGCTTCGTTAATTGGTATTAATTATTGATCAACTTAATTAAGTCTGAAAAACTTCGCTCGCATATAGCCATACTTATCGCAATTATCAGAAATATGTAAAAATCTGATAATTCTACCTGAAGAGAATCTTGGACATCGTTCTTTTTCTCTCAAAGCAGAATCTGACATTCAAAAGGTATCACAAATATTTAGAATATTTAGACAATATTTAGAGCTTTATCATCTAGAGGCATTCTAGTTCATATCTTTTTATTAATTTTGTTTGTTCCCTTAAGATTTCAAACAGATCCTTGTTTGAGAAGTTCAAAGGTTTCTGAAGAAATAGCGACGAACTGTTGAAGCCTTTTTTGCTCCAGCCGAAATTTATTTTTGTCAATGTCGCTATAGGACTATCGAGATTGATTTCAATCTGAGGATTCATTAGCTGGGATGGCGACAATATTCATATTCACCTTCCACATTGTGATATGATCATATTGGGTAATTATTTCTTGAACTATCACGTCCAAGGAAGATTTAATCTCAATCCGTAGCACGTTCTTATGTGTTTATACAGAATGTTCACCTTTTTCGCTTGGCTTCTTTTTATTGTGGCCAATACGTCTTTGATGTTCTGCACTAATCCTTAGATCAGAGCACTTACTTTCGCTGAAGGTAATAATGGCTTCAGTGTTACATTCCCAACTAGTAGTTATCGATGTTTTTATTGTTTTCCATTTAAGTGCGCAGTCTCGAATTGACGACCATAGTTTTTGAAGGTAGACTTACCAGTCGTTTATTCAGGGACCAAGAATCTAAAATAGGTGACAAAATTAAGACTGAAGAGCAGCTAACACTTCGCCTACTTCAGAGAGTCAACTTTTACAATTCTTCTTCAACTCGTTCGTGATGCCCATTGAGGGCTAGATTCTGCTTTGAGAGAAAAGGAATGATATCAAAGATTCTTTTCATTATCAGATTACCTTTCATCCCTGTCGTCAACTATTTTAACCAGAGAGAACAATTTCTCTGAGCTAGCATTAGGAGCGCCATCCGGACGTATCAATATTGAGCAACGTTCATAATATTAACAAAGTGGCAAAATATTTTTTTTATCAAATACAGTAGTTTATGTTTGTTCATGTATGTAAAATGTGTGCAGTTTTTACTGAGAAATTTGGGCTCAGTTTGATGCCCCTCATCACTTGATGCTCCATGCGGCCCGCACCATCCGCACATGGCTAGCTACACCACTGGTTACCATACTAGACGCTGTACCCTGCCTTTGGACAGACAACTGAATCTGTAAGCTTTATTGATGGTGCGAAACATTCTATGGCTCGATAGCCGTGGTTATGTTTTTATTTACACATATACTCGTACTAGAATGTGATAAACGTTTTCTATTTGTCTTACAGGAGACTTTTTGCCTAGTGTCTTTCGATGTGATAAATTTGAAAGTTTCTTTGAACAAGAGTGAAAAGTTGTAAATATATGAACATCTTGCGGTCGGAGTTAGCGCTCGATAAAAAAGTGGGTTAAGCATGATTACCAGTTTACGATTGCAGAGAATTTAAGAAGGTTCTTCACATAGTCTCGTCTGAGACATGATTTGGATCAACGGAGCACTGGTAGCAGCAAGATACACAAGAAAACGAGCATCATTAGGAATGAACTGCATTTGCCTCTGGGTAGTTTGGTGATGAAACATGCACTGAGCAGATGTCTTTAGGAATGAACTGCATTTGCCTCTGGGTAGTTTGGAGATGAAACATGCACTGAGCAGATGTCTTTAGGAATGAACTGCATTTGCCTATGGGTAGTTTGGTGATGAAACATGCACTGAGCAGATGTCTTTAGGAATGAACTGCATTTGCCTATGGGTAGTTTGGAGATGAAACATGCACTGAGCAGATGTCTTTAGGAATGAACTGCATTTGCCTATGGGTAGTTTGGTGATGAAACATGCACTGAGCAGATGTCTTTAGGAATGAACTGCATTTGCCTATGGGTAGTTTGGAGATGAAACATGCACTGAGCAGATGTCTTTAGGAATGAACTGCATTTGCCTCTGGGTAGTTTGGTGATGAAACATGCACTAAGCAGATGGTTCGCTATGTGGATGGGTATTGTATTCCAGAAGACTTCCTTGGTTTTGTCACCTGTTGTTCAGAGAGAGGAACTGTCTAACGCCATTGTCAGCGATTACATTTTGTACAGTCTAGACAGAAACAAACTACTCGGCCAAGGCTAAAATGGCTGCCCGGTGATGGCTAGCTTTCAGAAATATGTTCCGGGAAAGATTTGTAAAAAATGTCCAAAGGCAGCTTTTGTCCATTGCGCCTCTCACAGACTTAACCTTGTTATCACATGCTTATTTATTTATTTTTTTGAATTTCATGAAACAATTATTTACAGTGCACTTAATATCGTATAAGGATGGGGGCTCTAGTCGTTTTCTTCAAGGTCGCAACTTGCACCCCCTGCAAAAAATCTTGCGGGCGCCCCTATATCGGAGCCAAACTGAGTGAAGTTGTCGCAGCCAAACAGAGTGAAGTTGTCGCAGCCAAACAGAGTGAAGTTGTCGCAGCCAAACAGAGTGAAGTTGTCGCAGCCAAACAGAGTGAAGTTGTCGCAGCCAAACAGAGTGAAGTTGTCGCAGCCAAACAGAGTGAAGTTGTCGCAGCCAAACAGAGTGAAGTTGTCGCAGCCAAACAGAGTGAAGTTGTCGCAGCCAAACTGAGTGACGAAGTTGTCGCACGTGTTAACACCTAGTCAACAATCAAGTCATGAAAAACGAGGATAAGACTGTCATTCAAATCGCCATTCGGAACAATAAAACGAAGGTGGAAAGTACAGACTCAATTCTCATCACGAATCCTTAGACTTTGTAAGTCTAGAGTTCCCTTTGAATTAACAATGAGGTCTAATGATGCACCGTATCTTAATGCAGCTACGTAAATTAGCCCAGATCGCGTGCCTAATACTCTACAGAAATCTTACAAAGCGACAATGAATTCAATTTACAGATAATCGGTTTCAAAACGAACCAAAATGCATTTCCAGGTACTTCTTCTGAGCTGGCTTATCTTTTCTTCGAATGTACAGACCTTTAAGTCAAGGTTCGTGTGTGTGCAGGCTTTTTGTGATTAATTAAGTTCTATCGAACGAATGGGTTTCTTATAGAGCCTGAAAACAAAACTAATCAGCACAGTCAGTTCTGTGCTGATGATAAGATCACGTGATCTATTGGTGTACATTTCTAAAGCAGTACAAGTATCTATGCAAGTTTTCTTTACAAAATGGTCCACAGCTTCGGATCTGATAATGGCTGAGTCCAAACATAGCCTATATATGCCAAAGAATAGTTTTGTTTAAAAAAAGAAAAAAGAAATTGTAAAATAAAACATAAAAAAAGTTAATGTATCCTGAGATAAATGTTAAGATGAGAAATTTATATGTTAACATTTTTATAGCTACCACATATATGAGAATGTAAAATGAGGTCAGGAATTAGCTGATAAACTTATTGGTCTAATAATGAGTACTTTAAAAAGATGAACCAATAAACCAATGATAAATTTGTACTTGTAAACATTGAGAACTACTGTTTTGTGCTAACTACAGAACAGAATTCGAATATTTCACATTTTGGTTACAAACACAAAGACGACTATAAAGAGACGGAACGATTCTGCAACTTTCTGAAGCACACACACACAAAGCTGGAAACGAAAACGTCCTCTCAAGGTTTTTAAGAACGCTCTTCAAATAGCTGGCCAATCGAAAAAGAGACAAAGTCTAAAACTGTCTGTGTGGGGCAGTAACAAGCGTCTAAAACTGTCTGTGTGGGGCAGTAACAAGCGTCTAAAACTGTCTGTGTGGGGCAGTAACAAGCGTCTAAAACTGTGTGGGGCAGTAACAAGCGTCTAAAACTGTCTGTGTGGGGCAGTAACAAGCGTCTAAAACTGTCTGTGTGGGGCAGTAACAAGCGTCTAAAACTGTCTGTGTGGGGCAGTAACAAGCGTCTAAAACTGTCTGTGTGGGGCAGTAACAAGCGTCTAAAACTGTCTGTGTGGGGCAGTAACAAGCGTCTAAAACTGTCTGTGTGGGGCAGTAACAAGCGTCTAAAACTGTCTGTGTGGGGCAGTAACAAGCGTCTAAAACTGTCTGTGTGGGGCAGTAACAAGCGTCTAAAACTGTCTGTGTGGGGCAGTAACAAGCGTCTAAAACTGTCTGTGTGGGGCAGTAACAAGCGTCTAAAACTGTCTGTGTGGGGCAGTAACAAGCTTTGTGAGTTTTGCAGTGAACTACTTTTTGGGAATTTGAAGGCCTAGATTTCGGACAGTTACTAAGATTCCAACAACAAACTATTTCAATATATTTTTGGTGCTTTTTGTTTTCACTTCTAGAAATTATTTCTATTAAATAACTATTTTATTAATAAATAAAAATAATAATAAGGCTTGTCTTTCAGTCCGAAGATTAATCAGGAATGCAGTATTTCCCATGGCTACACGGCCTCAACTGTGACTAACATATTTTGCCTGCGCTAATTAATAAGTAGGACTCTTAAAAGTAGTATTCAACACTATCATTTGACAACATAACAATGTGACACTGACAAAGAAAACAATATCTATCCAGGGAACAAATCGACAGGAACGGCCGGTGTTCAATGCTAGTAAATTCAGTAATATATATATATATATATATATATGTATGTATATATATGTATGTATGTGTATATATGTATGTGTGTGTGTGTATGTGTATGTGAGAGAGAGAGAGAGAGAGTGTGTAGTGTTTCATGGTTTCGTGTGATCATTAGATGCTTGGCTTCTCATACACTTACAGTTGATTTTTAGTTGTTATAATTTATTCGCATCAGATGCCAGGATTAAATTAATTGCAAAAAAAAAAAAATTGTTTCCCTTTATCGAAATTATTTATACTGTATGTGCCAGAGAAGGTTATAAATCTATAAATAAATTAATAATAATAATAAAATTTGAAAAAAAAAAAAGCATTTCAACTACTACGATTTTTGGTTGTCAGGGTTATTTCCCTTATCATACTCTGTTAGATTTCGAGTAGGACAGCAACAAGGCAGCAGGAGCCCGAAGAACGACTTGAAATAAACGTTTGAAACTAGTGACAACTTTGAGTCATTTCTTTTCTTTCAATGTCCTCGTTTGAAAACAATCATGGACAACGTTGTCGGTCTAATTGATTAAATTAGACTAGTTGACAGACAAGATCACTCATCAATTTGCTTTCTAACGTAGTGAAACTTGCCAATGTTTTGACACGCTATTTCTTCGTTCATCTTCCTAATATGTGTGTGTGTGTGTTGTTACGTATCTAGGCATTGTTTTTTTTCTTCTTTGACCTGTTGCGGTCGAGAGACGGGGAGGTTGTCTGCCCCTTGTGTAATAAGTTTTTTTTTATTCGTCAAGCCACACAGACTGTGACCGGTCCTTGACCTGTGTGTGTACCTCTGGTTGAAAGGAGGGTGTTTTTTTTTCTGTCTCTTTGAAGAGCGTTCTAGATCTGGGTGTTGACGACTTTCTGTTCTAGAATATACTGGATATCGACGCGCGGTAGATTATATAAGACCGCTCGCGTAACGTTGACGGACAGACATACGGAGACAGCCGTGGGACAGAATAGCGGAGACATTGCGCGACCCGTGCGTGGTATGCCACTTGATCGTGTAAGTTTTTTTTTTTACAAGGCCTTGCTTGCTTGTATTTGTAATTACATTTTCAAACTCTTGTATTGTAATATTTTTACATGCCATTTTTGTAAAAGGGTTTTGGTCAACACATCAAGTCTGTATTGAGTAAATGTTTATGTTTCTTTCTTGTAACTTTATATTTGATTAAACATTAAGTTGATAGTTTACCTTCCGATTTCTTGTGTCATTTTTTTTTGTTATTCATTGTAAGTCTTTGATTAAATTCAGACTTAAGATAAGTGACACAACTCCTTTTCTATTGTCACGTTCCCCTAGGCAAGCCATTTTAAAAATTAGAATTCAATTCGTAATACGTGACAAAAGAAGTTTGGGGGCCTGTCCGGGATATTTTTCTGAACCTATTTTCGTCTTACTTGAGTAATTTTGTAAAGGCGAAGTTGACTTTAACAAAATTTTTTTTTGTGTCAAAGAGTCGGAAGTAAAGTATCAATAGTATTGACCAAACTCTTAAGGTTTTTTGTTGTACTGATTTTGTACTGTATATTTACATTGTATACATTTTTTGCTCGTAATAGTTGTTAGTTAGTCATGGATATTCAGGTTTTTCTTGCAAATCCCTCTGTGGAAGAGCTTGATGCTTTTACTAGGAAGGAACTGGTCCTTATTTCTAAACATTTAGGGTTAAAAATAAAATCAAATGCCCTTAAACAAGAAATCAGAGATAACATTGTAATCCATTATGTAGACGAGGAAGTGTTTTCTGAAGACCTTTTAGAAACCCTTAGACCCGATGAGGGTAAATCAGATTTAGAACTTCAGATAAAATTAAAACAAATGGAAATAGAAGCCCAGAAGGAAATTAAACAAAAAGAATTAGAGCTTGCAGCGGCTAGAGAGCAGAAAGAAATGGAAATGAAATTACAAATAGAGTTAAAAAAATTAGAGTTAGCTGCTAATGTAAGACCAGATTCTTCCCCTGCCAGTCATACTGCTGAAGCAACAAAATTTTTGAAAATAATTCCACGCTTTAATGAAGCCACAATTGATAATTATTTTCCACAATTTGAACTTGCTGTGAAAAATTTTAATGTACCTGAAACTTTGTGGCCCACTTTGCTGCAAACAGTTTTGACTGGTAGAGCTGCAGAGGTATTTTGTTCTTTGACCATTGAACAACAAAAAGATTATAATGTTGTTAAGGCCTTAATTCTTAAGGCATATGAACTTGTTCCGGAAGCTTACCGAAAGCAGTTCAGGGATTGTCGCAAATCGGATGGCCAAACCCATGTAGAATTCCTGCGGGAAAAGGAGCGACGCTTTGAGAAATGGCTCACTTCCAGGGAAATCGGCACCGACTTTGCAAAATTCAAGAACCTAATGCTGATGGAAGAGTTCAAGAGTTGTGTGCGGCTGGACGTCCGTACGCATATAGCTGATCGTGGCGAGGAAGATGTGCACAAGGCTGCAGTGTTGGCAGACGATTATATAATATCACATCAATTTGCCAAGTATACGACGGATGTCAAGCCAAAACAAGTCAAACAGCCTGAGTCCACTGCTAGCAACTCCATCAAGAACAGCAGTACAAACGACAGAAAACCTACTACAAGTAAAGCTACTTGTTCCTACTGCAAACGAGAAGGCCATAAAATTGACGATTGTTGGAAACTGAGGAAGAGAAACGAAAAAGCTCCTTCAAAAGTCAGCGCTTGCACAGTACAGTGGTCGTCGAGGTTTACTCCCTCATCCTCAAGTCATATCAAGAATACCTCGACACCACCTGTTTCAAATGTATTGACTGTACAAGACTCTCCGAAAATGTCTCCACGGTGTTCAAATGACTCAACAGTGAGTTCTTCAAATTCATCTTTACGATGTTCCAATGACTCAAACAAGAGTTTTTCAAATACATCAAGCCGATGTTCCAATGACTCAAACAAGAGTTTTTCAAATACATCAAGCCGATGTTCCAATGACTCAAACAAGAGTTTACCTAATACATCACCCCGATGTTCCAATGACTCTAACCAGAGTTCCAATAATACATCACCCCGATGTTCCAATGACTCTATCCAGAGTTCCCATAATACATCATCCCGATGTTCCCATGACTCTATCAAGAGTTCCCATAAGACATCACCCCGATGTTTCAATGACTCTATCCAGAGTTCCCATAATACATCATCCCGATGTTCCCATGACTCTATCAAGAGTTCCCATAAGACATCACCCCGATGTTCCAATGACTCCATCAAGAGTTCTCCAAATACATCCAAAAGATGTTCTACTGACTCAAGAAAGAGTTTCTCCACTGCGTCTCCTAAAGATGTCAATGACTCCAGCGAGAGTTCGACCCAAGTCCAGTCTGCATCAACCAAAATTGATGTTTTATTAGAGGATTTTAAGCCTTTCATTTCGGAAGGATTTGTATCACTACCCGGTGATTCTACAAGTCTACGACCTATCACCATTCTGAGAGACACAGGTGCCTCACAATCGCTACTTTTAGAGGGTATCTTGCCCTTGTCAAAATCATCATCGACTGGGAAGAGCATCCTGTTACGAGGCGTAGAGCTTGGATGTATAGATGTGCCTCTACATCTAATTGACATAAAGTCAAATCTCATTACTGGACCGGTTGTTGTAGGTGTCCGACCAACATTACCATTGGAAGGCATCTCGTTGCTGTTAGGCAATGACTTAGCAGGTGGAAAGGTGATAGCCGAACCCATCGTCACTCAAACACCCGATTTATCTGCCACACCCGAGGAAGACCTAGAGTTATATCCAGCGTGTGCAGTAACAAGGGCAATGAGGTTGAAAGCATCTCAAGAAGAGAACGTCATCAAAGCCAACAGTAACCAAGATGATGTGGACTTGAGCACCACATTCTTTGCTTCTCTTGAAGAAGAACCAACGCCAAATTCTGAAAAGCCGGCATCAACTCGAAAACAGTTGATTGAGGACCAAAAGAAGGATCCAGAGCTCGCCAAACTCCGAGAAACCGCAATGACATCACAAGAGGCAGAGCTAGCATCAACGTGCTACTACATCCAAGATGATATGCTCTTCAGGAAATGGAAACCTCCAGACGCATCCAACGAAGAAGAATGGAGAATATGCCATCAAATCGTGTTACCAGAAAGATACCGAGCGTACATCATGAATCTGGCTCATGACACACCAATGTCAGGTCATCTCGGCATCCACAAGACATACCACAAGATTATGTCACACTTCTTCTGGCCACGTTTGAAGAAAGATGTCATCCAGTACTGCCGATCCTGTCATGCCTGTCAGATGGTTGGCAAGCCAAATCAAAAGATCCCTGTTGCTCCTCTGAAGCCGATTCCAGCCTTTGAAGAACCTTTCAGCAGAGTACTTATTGACTGTGTTGGTCCTCTCCCAAGGACAAAAGCTGGCAACCAATACCTGTTGACCCTTATGTGTGCTTCAACTCGTTTTCCTGAAGCAATTCCTCTAAGGAACATAAAAGCATCAAACATTGTGAAGGCCTTAATCAAGTTCTTTACTCTATTTGGTCTACCAAAGTCCCTCCAATCGGACCAAGGAACGAATTTCACTGCCAATCTTTTCAAGCAAGTCATGACTCAGTTGGGCATCAAACACTGCATGTCGAGTGCGTATCATGCCGAGTCGCAAGGCGCTCTTGAGCGATTCCATCAGACTCTCAAGAACATGATCCGAACCTATTGCTTTGAGCACGAAAAAGACTGGGACGAAGGAATCCACATGCTACTGTTTGCAACCCGT
>JAZGLO010006638.1:19231-48861 GCA_036873155.1 Biomphalaria sudanica | reverse complement strand
CTCTAATGTTGTGATCAGATAGAGCAGACTGTGTGTAGCAAGATGGGATCTCTGATGTAATGTTGTGGTCAGATAGAGCAGGCTGTGTGTAGCAAGATGGGAGCTCTTATGTTGTGGTCAGATAGAGCAGACTGTGTGTGTAGCAAGATGGGATCTCTGATGTAATGTTGTGGTCAGATAGAGCAGACTGTGTGTAGCAAGATGGGAGCTCTTATGTTGTGGTCAGATAGAGCAGACTGTGTGTGTAGCAAGATGGGAGCTCTTATGTTGTGGTCAGATAGAGCAGACTGTGTTAAGCAAGATGGGAGCTCTGATGTAATGTCGTGGTCTGATAGAGCAGACTGTGTGTAGCAAGATGGGAGCTCTGATGTAATGTTGTGGTCAGATGGAGCAGACTGTGTTTAGCAAGATGGGATCTCTGATGTAATGTTGTGGTCAGATAGAGCAGACTGTGTGTAGCAAGATGGGAGCTCTTATGTTGTGGTCAGATAGAGCAGACTGTGTTTAGCAAGATGGGATCTCTGATGTAATGTTGTGGTCAGATAGAGCAGACTGTGTGTGTAGCAAGATGGGAGCTCTGATGTAATGTTGTGGTCAGATAGATCAGACTGTGTGTGTAGCAAGATGGGAGCTCTGATGTTGTGGTCAGATAGAGCAGACTGTGTTTAGCAAAATGGGTTCTCTGATGTAATGTTGTGGTCAGATAGGCCAGACTGTGTGTAGCAAGATGGGAGCTCTAATGTTGTGGTTAGATAGAGCAGACTGTGTGTAGCAAGATGGGAGCTCTAATGTTGTGGTCAGATAGAGCAGACTGTGTGTAGCAAGATGGGAGCTCCAATGTTGTGGTCAGATAGAGCAGACTGTGTGTAGCAAGATGGGAGCTCCAATGTTGTGGTCAGATAGAGCAGACTGTGTGTAGCAAGATGGGAGCTCTGATGCAATGACAAAATACTGGCGGTGCTGTAGCGAATCTTTCTTTTATAACTAACATTACTATTTTTTTTATAATGTGATTTTGTTTCTCTTGTCGCCATGACTTCTTCACTGCCTCTGACCAATTATGCGCGATAACGCAGCTAGAATCAAGATAGGGTTACCAGACGTCCTGCAAAAGGAGGCCAGTCCTCCTTTTTAGGGTCTTGACCTTCTTCAACCCGCATTAGCCTAAAATATGAAAATGTCCGGCTGTTGTTTACTGCACTGGTATATAATTTATTTTTAATTGAATGAAATACTTCATCTGGTTTAAATCCAAAGACTTAACATTAAAAGATGTAAAAACATCAGCGCATGAGTACCAGATAAATACACGTGAGTGATGGCATGAAAGAGTGTAACACTTTGAGATACTCGCTCGAACGGGTCTTCCCAGAATCTTAAGAATCCTTAGATAACGTGGCCTGTCACGGCTGTATTATGAGTCATCCTTTAAGGGCAACTTGCGATGGACTCAAGAAAAGCTGGATGTCCCCATCTCTGATATGTGGATGTAGTCAAACGGGACCTCAAAGTAGGCTCAAAGCAGGGAACATTGATGTTGACTACTAGGAAGACATAGCCCTGGACCGCAATATGTGGAGAGAGATGGTGACTACTAGGAAGACATAGCCCTGGACGCACTATGTGGAGAGAGATGGTGACTACTAGGAAGACATAGCCCTGGACCGCACTATGTGGAGAGAGATGGTGACTACTAGGAAGACATAGCCCTGGACCGCACTATGTGGAGAGAGATGGTGACTTCTAGGAAGACATAGCACTGGACCGCACTATGTGGAGAGAGGTGGTGACTACTAGGAAAACATAGCCCTGGACAGCACTATGTGGAGAGAGATGGTGACTACTAGGAAGACATAGCCCTGGACCGCACTATGTGGAGAGAGATGGTGACTACTAGGAAGACATAGCCCTGGACAGCACTATGTGGAGAGAGATGGTGACTACTAGGAAGACATAGCCCTGGACGCACTATGTGGAGAGAGATGGTGACTACTAGGAAGACATAGCCCTGGACAGCACTATGTGGAGAGAGATGGTGACTACTAGGAAGACATAGCCCTGGACCGCACTATGTGGAGAGAGATGGTGACTTCTAGGAAGACATAGCACTGGGCCGCACTATGTGGAGAGAGATGGTGACTACTAGGAAAACATAGCCCTGAACAGCACTATGTGGAGAGAGATGGTGACTACTAGGAAGACATAGCCCTGGACCGCACTATGTGGAGAGAGATGGTGACTACTAGGAAGACATAGCCCTGGACAGCACTATGTGGAGAGAGATGGTGACTACTAGGAAGTCATAGCCCTGGACGCACTATGTGGAGAGAGATGGTGACTACTAGGAAGACATAGCCCTGGACGCACTATGTGGAGAGAGATGGTGACTACTAGGAAGACATAGCCCTGGACAGCACTATGTGGAGAGAGATGGTGACTACTAGGAAGACATAGCCCTGGACAGCACTAAGTGAAGAGAGATGTTGACTACTAGGAAGACATAGCCCTGGACAGCACTATGTGGAGAGAGATGGTGACTACTAGGAAGACATAGCCCTGGACAGCACTATGTGGAGAGAGATGGTGACTACTAGGAAGACATAGCCCTGGACAGCACTATGTGGAGAGAGATGGTGACTACTAGGAAGACATAGCCCTGGACAGCACTAAGTGAAGAGAGATGGTGACTACTAGGAAGACATAGCCCTGGACAGCACTATGTGGAGAGAGATGGTGACTACTAGGAAGACATAGCCCTGGACAGCACTATGTGGAGAGAGATGGTGACTACTAGGAAGACATAGCCCTGGACAGCACTATGTGGAGAGAGATGGTGACTACTAGGAAGACATAGCCCTGGACAGCACTAAGTGAAGAGAGATGGTGACTACTAGGAAGACATAGCCCTGGACCGCACTATGTGAAGAGAGATGGTGACTACTAGGAAGACATAGCCCTGGACAGCACTATGTGGAGAGAGATGGTGACTACTAGGAAGACATAGCCCTGGACAACACTATGTGGAGAGAGATGGTGACTACTAGGAAGACATAGCCCTGGACAGCACTATGTGGAGAGAGATGGTGACTACTAGGAAGACATAGCCCTGGACAGCACTAAGTGAAGAGAGATGTTGACTACTAGGAAGACAAAGCCCTGGACAGCACTAAGTGAAGAGAGATGTTGACTACTAGGAAGACATAGCCCTGGACAGCACTAAGTGAAGAGAGATGGTGACTACTAGGAAGACATAGCCCTGGACAGCACTATGTGGAGAGAGATGGTGACTACTAGGAAGACATAGCCCTGGACAACACTATGTGGAGAGAGATGGTGACCAAGAAAGCTACAGGCATTAGCTCTGTAAGAAAGCAAGCCAAACGAAAAATGGCTGGTGCCTCTACCACCAAATCGATTGCTACATTTAAATGCGTTATATGTGGACTAGAATATCTCTTCAGAGTATTATTCTTCTCTAGAGTGACAAAAACCAAAGTGCAATAGGAGATGAACAATAGTCTCTCTACGCCTGAAGGAGGCTAACTAGAGATACATAGCATCAGCCAATCAACGTTGCGTGCTCGCTGTAGACATGTTGGTTTTTAATTATTAGATTTTGTATTGAATTATTTAAAGAAGTGGCCAATTTGTGGTCGATTTGTCTATTGGTTCGAGTGTTGTCTTCGAGCATGTTCAGGTCAAGTGTCAACTTAACCCGAGAATGAGAAGTGACAGAAATAATGTGTAAAAGATTACGACAGAGTGAGTTGATATAATCTTTGTAATGAGACTGTATTCATTATACTATTAAAATGTGAATGTATTCAGTATCAAAATGTGAATATCTCTCAATATCAATGTAAATATCTATAGAAAGATATTTATGACATTCCGTTTGTTATGGAATGGTGGCGGTACTAATTCACTGTTGTTGTTTTTTTGTTACCATTGTTTGGTTCACTGCGTCACCAATTGATTCTAAACTGGAAGACTCTTGAGTGGCTGTGGTGACACTATGCCCTACTCTAGATAGATAACACGGAGAATAAATAAATGATAACTGACTGTTGGGACTACTTCAACAACACTTTAGAGGGGACAGGAAGGTGGGGCTGGAGATACATTGAGGGAGGGAGATGAGAGCGGAGTAAGGAGGGAGAGTGATAGATATGTAGGTAGGGAGTTGAATATGTCTCCCCTACCCTCCATTATGTCGGCTTCATTGAGACCAGGCTATTCAGTAGTGTAAGCTGGAGTACTGTTACAAAAGTAATCCACGATGGCGAAGGGTCCTACTTTAATAGTTTTCCATGCTGTGTGCATGGGCTGTGCGGGGAATTGATAGACTTCTGAATGTGTCTGTCAGTGTGTACTGGGATTTGGTTCGGCCCTGTGAGGTATGTTTAGGGGCCAGTTGCAGTGTGTTAGTGACAAAGTGGGTGTGTCGCGGCTGATGTCAGACTGCTGCAGAAGTTTCTAACACTTTTAGTCAGTCCTGTAAACAGTCTGTCAATCTCCCTCTCCCTCTCTCTCTTTCTCTGTTTTCTTTCTCTCTCTCTTTCTCTCTCTCTCTCTCTTGTGACATTTATTTCTCCATCTTTTCAATTAGAGACGCAATGAACTTCTCCCCAAACGAAAACATTTGAACCCTAACAAACTAAAATGTAAATACTCGCCACGTAGGAATACATAAGAATGAACAAATGATCCTAATATTGCTCCCGACATAAGAGCCTATAACATCAGAGTCTATATATGTGTCTAGAGCATCAAAGTCTATATATGCGTCTATAACATCAGAGTCTATATATTGTCTGTTGACATTTCTCTTTATCCCCCCGATTCTCAGCATGGATATCTAGATTATGTCCCCAAATATCTAGATTATGTCACCAAGACAAATTCTTGAAGTATCTTTAAATGTTGTGTCTACTTTCTTTGGTATCCTAGTAACGCGTTGTTTGGGTTCCCGTTGTTCAAGAAAAACAAAAAATAACAATATTTGAAATGTTAGTAAAATATAAAAATACTTAAAAACAACAACAAAGGTTATGTAATGAAAGGAACTCCACATTTACATCGATATATCTCAATACTGTAAGATTTCCCCTTTTTATATCAAACAAATCTAATTATTTAACGTTATTTGATTAACTAATTAGATTGATTCTTGTTTTCTTAGGAACAATAAATAATAATGCAAAGTTTCAACTTCATTCAAAAATGGAAATGTGGAGAAACTTGTTCTAAATGTGTACACAGAGTGAGTTGAAGCTTTGTTCTTAATGTGTACACAGAATGAGTTGATATAAGCTTTGTTCTAAATGTGTACACAGAGTGAGTTGAAGCTTTGTTCTAAATATGTACACAGAGTGAGTTGAAGCTTTGTTCTAAATGTGTACAGAGAGTGAGTTGAAGCTTTGTTCTAAATGTGTACAGAGAGTGAGTTGAAGCTTTGTTCTAAATGTGTACAGAGATTGAGTTGAAGCTTTGTTTTAAATGTGTACACAGAGTGAGTTGAAGCTTTGTTCTAAATGTGTACAGAGTGAGTTGATATAAGCTTTGTTCTAAATGTGTACAGAGAGTGAGTTGAAGCTTTATTCTAAATGTATACACAGAGTGAGTTGAAGCTTTGTTCTAAATATGTACACAGAGTGAGTTGAAGCTTTGTTCTAAATGTGTACACAGAGTGAGTTGAAGCTTTGTTCTAAATGTGCACAGAGTGAGTTGATATAAGCGTTGTTCTAAATATTAACGGAGAGTGAGTTGAAGCTTTGTTCTAAATGTGTACAGAGATTGAGTTGAAGCTTTGTTTTAAATGTGTACACAGTGAGTTGAAGCTTTGTTCTAAATGATTACAGAGAGTGAGTTGAAGCTTTGTTCTAAATGTGTACACAGAGTAAGCTGATATAAGCTTTGTTCTAAATGTGTACACAGAGTGAGTTGAAGCTTTGTTCTAAATGTGTACACAGAGTGAGTTGATATAAGCTTTGTTCTAAATGTGTACACAGAGTGAGTTGAAGCTTTGTTCTAAATGTGTACAGAGAGTGAGTTGATATAAGCTTTGCTCTAAATGTGTACACAGAGTGAGTTGAAACTTTGTTCTAAATGTGTACTCAGAGTGAGTTGATATAAGCTTTGTTCTAAATGTGTACACAGAGTGAGTTGAAGCTTTGTTCTAAATGTGTACAGAGAGTGAGTTGATATAAGCTTTGCTCTAAATGTGTACACAGAGTGAGTTGAAGCTTTGTTCTAAATGTGTACACAGAGTGAGTTGAAACTTTGTTCTAAATGTGTACTCAGAGTGAGTTGATATAAGCTTTGTTCTAAATGTGTACACAGAGTGAGTTGAAGCTTTGTTCTAAATGTGTACACAGAGTGAGTTGAAGCTTTGTAAAAAAAAAATGAAACGTGATGTTATTTATTTACTCAGGAGGTCGAGTTGCGCCCCTTGCTCTCATTCTCTCTTCTTGAAAAGATGCGCTCTTCAAAGAGTTCCCCCCCCCCTCCCATGTTATCAAACTCAAGAGTTGTCATTTCTGGGGGTTTTCACCTCTAAATGTTAACCTCTTCAAAGACTTGTCCTCCTATAAATAATAGTCCTCCTAAAAGAGTTTTCACTCTAACAGAGCGGTCCTCCTAAAAGAGTTGTCCTCCTAAAAGAGTTGTCCTCTCTTCTCTTCTCTAAATGTTGCTATTCTGAAAACGTTTTCTTCCTTCAAATGTCTGCCTCCCCTTCCCTCCTGGTTCCTAATGAAAAGTCTTAGCAGACTTAAGTTATTACGTCACTAGAGACCAGATATAAATAGACTCCAAATATTTACGACAAAGACAAAAAAAAGGTAAACAAAAGATGTCTGGAAAGGGTAGGCGGCTAAATGTCCAGGTTCGACATGTCATTACGGTTGAATAGGCATCAGGTCAGCACAAAGTGGACACCAACAAGAGAAAACTTCTCTGTTTGAGTTTTGAGCAATGTTGTTAACTACAAATAAAATTGTCTCGAAAAGGCAAAAGTTGGATTCTGGTGGATATATAGGGGGCGCGACCTGCTGATAAAAGGGGCTTGAAGGCTTTCAATTTATGGGAAGTGAGAGAAAAAGTGTTCAACTGTTCACCAGACGGACAGAGTGAGTTAATAGAAGTTTTGTAAAGATGTAGCGCTAAGGTCAAACCTGAACTGCATGTCCTGTTTGATTAAAGACAACCCCTAGGTACATTCTCCCATGACCTGACCTATGACAAATCAAGTAAATCTTATTAGTGTAAATCTAATTGGAATAAATCTCATTGGTGTAAGTTCATGGTATTTATTTCTTACAGTTCATCCTCTCTCTCTCTCTGTTTCTCTTTCGCACTCTCTTTCTCTCTCTCTTTCTCACTCTATCTCTCTTTATTTCTCTCTCTCACTTTCTTTTTCTCTATCTCTCTCTCTCCTCTAATCACCTTCTCTATTAGCTCTTCATCCACATTAGTCTTAAAAGTAGACACACACACACACGCATACACACACACACACAATGTTTCTAAATTGAACACATTCCTGAACCCTTGAAACAATTGAATATCTCTTTTTTTTTGTTCTATGAAAAGGGGGGTGGGGCACGAGTATAAAACCCGGATTTTGGTTTTAAACGACGCAATTTTTTCAAAAGCCTCTCAAGGAGTTGATAACAGAGCAGCTATGAATGGAGTGACTCTAACATGTCCCTACTAGGATCCTCTCGAAGTGAATGGAGTGGCCAACATGTTCCCAGCCCCCTCTTCTCACCTTGAGACATTCCATTCTCGTTGTTTCCTCATTAAACTTCAAATACCGTTTAGTCAATGAAGGTGTGTAATTTAGTTTAATACGCCTACAGTGTCCCTGATACCTTAACAGACTGTAACTGATACCTTAACAGACTGTAACTGATACCTTAACAGACTGTAACTGATACCTTAACAGACTGTAACTGATACCTTAACAGACTGTAACTGATACCTTAACAGACTGTAACTGATACCTTAACAGACTGTAACTGATACCTTAACAGACTGTAACTGATACCTTAACAGACTGTAACTGATACCTTAACAGACTGTAACTGATACCTTAACAGACTGTAACTGATACCTCAACAGACTGTAACACAGTCAACTATGTAGATTAACAAAAAATACATCAATAAAACGGCACAAATGAAAAGACAAAAATAAATGTGCACAGTTTTTATAAACTCACTGTGTGTCTGTCTGGTACAAAATGTGCACAGATTACTTCTTCAACACCCAGTCTCGGATCAAGCTGAAATTGTGCACACTTGTTTCTTTTATCTGACAAAACAAGAATCAATTAGGCTAAAAAAAAATATCCAATTAGTTAATGAACTATTTGAACTAATTATAATTATTTTTTTTGTTTGGTATCGAACAAGGGAAAAAATTGTACTTGACAGATGCGGTGTTATAGGTTGAATTGTATAGAGAATTGAGTCGTCGTTAAAGAGCTTTAAACTAACAATAGTTAGCTATGAATCCTTCTATTTTTCATAAGTCTTCCGCTGCACAGTGGTTAGTGTATTGGCTTGAAGAGGCTTGAGCCCGCGAGTTCGAACTCTAGTCGTCTAACTTGCTTTTATAAAATGCATTGAAAAAGCGATCACTAAATAATTAGTAGATACCTCCTTCTGTCTCCCTTACCTCTTTTGTTTCCCAACTGGTTCAAACACGTGATAGGATCAGAGCGCAGTAAGGATGCTAAAAGCAGAAATTGCGCTAAAGAAAAACAATTGGTAAAAATATTTCTAATCGCACATATTATTTAGAGTGTTGGTCTATACTGGGGTTCCCAAACGTTTTTGTCTCGTAGACCCCTTGCAATGTATTCGGTAGACCCCTTGCAATGTTTTCGGTAGATCCCTTGTAATGTTTTCGGTAGACCCCTTGTAATGTTTTCGGTAGACCCCTTGTAATGTTTTCGGTAGATCACTTGTAATGTTTTCGGTAGATCCCTTGCAATGTTTTCGGTAGACCCCCTGTAATGTTTTCGGTAGACCCCTTGCAATGTTTTCGGTAGACCCCCTGTAATGTTTTCGGTAGATCCCTTGCAATGTTTTCGGTAGACTCCTTGCAATATTTTCGATAGACCCTCTGCTTAAATAATATTGCATTCGTTAATTAGGGCCTACATACATCACTTTTTTTTTTAAACCGCGTTCTAACTAGTGAGTTCAACAGTTTCAAAACAACATATGAAGTTGTACATTTTTACATTAAAAATGAAATTCAAATAAAAACCAAGCAAAATTACATGAAATCACCCCACAAAAGAATAAAAGCTAGCTAGTGGATAGTATGATCCAGATGCTGCTATAATAAAATTCAATGTATGGCTTTAATTTAGGTCTAAACGTGGCTAATGATGTCAATTTGTTTTTTATTAGTTGATTCGCAATCATGCTGAAACATGAGAGGCCAAGTGCGCTTGAACTTGGCTTGTTTTGGCTACCTAGAAGGGGGCTCGAGGTACGACACCCGACACTAGCAGAGTTGTGTTTACTGAGAGCCTAAAGGCAGCACGGAAAACCAACTCCTAGATACCCTCTCCGCCCCCCCCCCCACCGGTCCACAAATGAGATTGGACCAAAAGCGCTCTGAGCATGCTATAAGCATGAAAGTAGCGCTATATAAAAGCTATAATAATACTAATAATAATAATAATACTAGATAAAAAAAAGTATGCTGTGTTTAATTAAGTTATTAACTTTAAAATAGCTATTTTTTTTAAATTAAAAGTAACATGTTCAAATCATACATGTGCTTATGATGTATTTTCATTAATGGGAAATCAAAATTAAAGTCAGGACCTTCTGGACCCCTGTCTACGAGAGTGAAGTAATAAATTGGGGGTCTTGAGATGTATTCATAGACCCGCAATTCATTTTTTTATTCTCGTAGACCCCCTGGCAGTCGTGGTAGACCCCTGGAGGTCTCTATAGACCACTTTGAGAATCACTGGTCTAGATCCAGTA
This sequence comes from Biomphalaria sudanica, assembly GCA_036873155.1. Taxonomy (NCBI): domain Eukaryota; kingdom Metazoa; phylum Mollusca; class Gastropoda; family Planorbidae; genus Biomphalaria; species Biomphalaria sudanica. The sequence continues at coordinate 38,848 of JAZGLO010006638.1, read as the reverse complement.
CAAATGTACATGACTGGCCCAAGCCATACAATTACACTTAACATAAAACTTTTAAACAAATAGTTCGTTTGTGTTTTTCTTGTTCATGTCTGTCTATGTTCAGTACAAGATTTATTTCCCTTCATCTTATTCCATTCGTTGTGCACATTGAAAGTCCACCGTCATCCTTAAAAACCTTTCTCGGTAAGTAGAGTCAACCCACATAAAGTTTCTACACCCCACAACTGTGGCGTAAAGCTGAACGAATTTCTCCACACACAGGTCTGTCTCTCTCCTCCCCCCTAAACACTGGTATTAGACATCTTGGTTCCCCCTCCACTCATGAATGCAACGTCTCCCAACCTTCACCTATCCCCTAAAACCGCAGTACGGATTGTCTTTAGGAAGAAAAAAAAAACAACTAGAAAGCTAGACAAATAAAAACCTCAAGTTCGTTGTCTCACATTTTTCACCCGTCTGCGTGATAAAGAATTTTTTAAAATTCTTCACGCGTAATTTGCAGACAATAAAACTCGGAGTGACTAAATGCCTAACTATTTGGTCTTTTGAAACTCTCTTTTCAAAGATCTAAACTAAAACTTCTTTGTTTGACTAAATGTCTAACTATTTGGTCTTTTGAAACTCTCTTTTCAAAAATCTAAACTAAAACTTCTTTGTTTGACTAAATGCCTAGCTATTTGGTCTTTTAAAACTCTCTTTTCAAAGATCTAAACTAAAACTTCTTTGTTTGACTAAATGTCTAACTATTTGGTCTTTTGAAACTCTCTTTTCAAAAATCTAAACTAAAACTTCTTTGTTTGACTAAATGTCTAACTATTTGGTCTTTTGAAACTCTCTTTTCAAAGATCTAAACTAAAACTTCTTTGTTTGACTAAATGTCTAACTATTTGGTCTTTTGAAACTCTCTTTTCAAAGATCTAAACTAAAACTTCTTTGTTTGACTAAATGTCTAACTATTTGGTCTTTTGAAACTCTCTTTTCAAAGATCTAAACTAAAACTTCTTTGTTTGACTAAATGTCTAACTATTTGGTCTTTTGAAACTCTCTTTTCAAAGATCTAAACGAACTTCTTTGTTTGACTAAATGTCTAACTATTTGGTCTTTTGAAACTCTCTTTTCAAAGATCTAAACTAAAACTTCTTTGTTTGACTAAATGTCTAACTATTTGGTCTTTTGAAACTCTCTTTTCAAAGATCTAAACGAACTTCTTTGTTTGACTAAATGTCTAACTATTTGGTCTTTTGAAACTCTCTTTTCAAAGATCTAAACTAAAACTTCTTTGTTTGACTAAATGTCTAACTATTTGGTCTTTTGAAACTCTCTTTTCAAAAATCTAAACTAAAACTTCTTTGTTTGACTAAATGTCTAACTATTTGGTCTTTTGAAACTCTCTTTTCAAAGATCTAAACTAAAACTTCTTTGTTTGACTAAATGTCTAACTATTTGGTCTTTTGAAACTCTCTTTTCAAAGATCTAAACTAAAACTTCTTTGTTTGACTAAATGTCTAACTATTTGGTCTTTTGAAACTCTCTTTTCAAAGATCTAAACGAACTTCTTTGTTTGACTAAATGTCTAACCATTTGGTCTTTTGAAACTCTCTTTTCAAAGATCTAAACTAAAACTTCTTTGTTTGACTAAATGTCTAACTATTTGGTCTTTTGAAACTCTCTTTTCAAAGATCTAAACTAAAACTTCTTTGTTTGACTAAATGTCTAACTATTTGGTCTTTTGAAACTCTCTTTTCAAAGATCTAAACTAAAACTTCTTTGTTTGACTAAATGTCTAACTATTTGGTCTTTTGAAACTCTCTTTTCAAAGATCTAAACGAACTTCTTTGTTTGACTAAATGTCTAACTATTTGGTCTTTTGAAACTCTATTTTCAAAGATCTAAACTAAAAACTTCTTCAACTGTAAGCTCTAGTGAATGTTGACTAGATGGGACTAGATGAAATAATGTTGACTGGACGTGACTAAAAGAAATAATGTTGACTAGACCTGACTAGATGAAATAATGTTGACTAGATGCAACTAGATTAATTAATGTCGACTACATGAAATAATGTTGAATAGACGTGACTAAAAGAAATAATGTTGATTAGACGTGACTAGATGAAATGATGTTGAGTAGATGGAACTAGGTTAATTAATGTCGACTACATGAAATAATGTTGACTAGACGTGACTAAAAGAAATTATGTTGGCTAGACGTGACTAGATGAAATAATGTTGACTAGATGAAATAATGATGACTAGATGAAATAATGATGACTAGATGAAATAATGTTGACTGGGCGTGACTAGATGAAATAATGTTGACCAGATGGAACTAGATGAAATAATGTTGACTAGATGAAATAATGTTGACTAGACGTAGCTAGATGAAATGTTGACTAGACGTAACTTGATGAAATAATGTTGACTAGATGGGACTAGGAGAAATAATGTTGACCAGATGGGACTAGACGGAATAATGTTGAGTAGATGAAATAATGTTGACTAGATGAAATAATGTTGACTAGATGAAATAATGTTGACTAAATGTTGCCTAGCTGACAATGCTAACTAGTTGTGTTCTAGCTGATTTGTTGTGTTAATGTTCTAGAGTGACTACTGTGCTAGAGGAGTGACTACTGTGCTAGAGGAGTGACTACTGTGCTAGAGTGACTGCTTACAATTTAAGATGCATGAAACCTGTTTCTTTCATTTCTAATTGTCTCACTTCTCGGCCATTCTTTACACAAATACATTTGAAAATATTTTATTAACACCATTTGTATTTCAGTTAATTTAAAATGTGAATATAAAGTGTCTACATTTCAGAAATAAAAGAGTGCGTAGAACTTAATTCCTAGACCAAGTGCTTCACCCTAAATCAAATGAAATTGGACATTTTCCCTTTCTCTCCGTCTGTCTTTCTGTCTGTCTGTCTGTCGGTCTCTCTATCTCTCTTTCTCTCTCTCTTGCTCTTCTCGTCAGATTTTGGTTTATATTTTATTATGTTGATCCGTTAAACTAAACAGTGTTACTAGTTGAGGCAATTATGTACTTGTTACATGTCTTGAAAATATTTCTAATCATTTTATTATATATTCTATCTGGTCACATAAGTCTTTCATATATTCTATATGGTCACTTAAGTCTTTCATATATTCTATATGGTCACTTAAGTCTTTCATATATTCTATATGGTCACTTAAGTCTTTCATATATTCTATATGGTCACTTAAGTCTTTCATATATTCTATATGGTCACTTAAGTCTTTCATATATTCTATATGGTCACTTAAGTCTTTCATATATTCTATATGGTCACTTAAGTCTTTCATATATTCTATATGGTCACTTAAGTCTTTCATATATTCTATATGGTCACTTAAGTCTTTCATATATTTCATCTGGTCACTTAAGTCTTTCATATATTTCATCTGGTCACTTAAGTCTTTCATATATTTCATCTGGTCACTTAAGTCTTTCATATATTTCATCTGGTCACTTTAAGTCTTTCATATATTTCATCTGGTCACTTAAGTCTTTCATATATTTCATCTGGTCACTTAAGTCTTTCATATATTTCATCTGGTCACTTAAGTCTTTCATATATTTCATCTGGTCACTTAAGTCTTTCATATATTTCATCTGGTCACTTAAGTCTTTCATATATTTCATCTGGTCACTTAAGTCTTTCATATATTTCATCTGGTCACTTAAGTCTCCCATATATTTCACCTGGTCACTGAAGTCTTGCTTGTATTTAGGACCAGTTATTGGAAATGAAAGTTGTCTCTGTTGGTAAACTGCGCGTGACACAAGCTTTAAGAAACATTTGTAAACTCACTGAAGACTCTAGTGATGTCCCAGAACTAGTTCTATAGATCTATTTGAATAGGTCTGTAGTTGGAATGTAGACATTTATAGTGGAGATTGCTGTGGGTAATTTTACATTTCTTCTCTTTGTGTCTGCCAAGATCCCGGCCTTTGAAATCCAGCCATTTGATCAAGAAGGGGGTGAGGGGAGAGGAGGGTGTAGAGAGACGATGAAGATAGAAGGTGTCAATGTGGCAAGTCGAATGGTTTTATTGTTGGTTCAGTGAAACTGCAATGTAGACTTAAAAGAAATCATTTAGGATTGCATTCAGAATACTTCAGCCTTATTCTGGCCAGATTTCTAATGGGAAGAAACAGCAGGGAGTCTTTTAATGTAACTGTATAGAATGCACTTTTTAGTTTAAACTTTTCTGCCTCGATCTAGCTTTATTGAATTATGTTCTGGGGAATAAACCTAGACACCTGACCTGAATAAATTACACTGAACTAGATAAATGTAAGCGCTACGCTTCAATTTTGATTGTTCATAAACTTAATGCTTGAAGATTCTTTGCGCAACTTTTATTTCCATGTGAAACTTAAATTTTTAGTAAGGTCAAGGTCAAGGTGTGGCGGTAATTAGAGGCGACATCATTCTACGGTGAAACAAAAATCTGCCGAGAAATGATTACTGCTCCCTCCTTTCCCACAAGTACAACTACTGTAAGTACTGGGGACATTAACTTGTTGTTGTCAGTAACACCGTGATTCTGTAGCTAGTTGTTTTGGAGCTACCAACCAATGACCGGAATATCTACATGAATATAGTTGACCAGCCTGTGCCTTGCCAAACAAACTGAAGTCCTTTGTTTTAGAGTATATGAACCTGTTTCTGATGAAACCATGAGTAAATGTGGGCGGATGGTTTGGTTGTGTAGGCTGAATGGATTCTGATGACACCACGGGTTTTCTACGTTAAGAATATAATACGCCTAAACCAGTTTAGTTGTAGTAGAGAAAATTAGAGAATAATAGCATTATAAAAAATTATTATAGTTGACCACGCTGTACCATGTCCCACAGACAAAATAGTTGACCTCATTGTGGCATGTTTCACAGACTTGAGTCAATATAGTTGAACTCATTGCGCCATGTTTGATAGACTTAGTCTATAGTTGACCTCACTGTTCCATGTTTCACAGACTTGAGTCTATAGTTGACCTCACTGTGCCATGTTTTACAAACTTGTTTCTACAATGGACCCCACTGTGCCGTGTTTCACAGACTTAAGACACTAAAGTGAGTCTATAGTTGACCTCACTGTGACATGTTTCACAGACTTGAGTCTATAGTTGACCTCACTGTGCCATGTTTTACAAACTTGTTAGTACAATTGACCTCACTGTGCCATGCTTTACAGACTTGAGTCTATAGTTGACCTCACTGTGCCATGTTTTACAGACTTGTTCCTATAGTTGACCTTCCCGGTGCTATGTCCCAATGAGTCACGACAGTTGATGTATCAACGCCTTGTCTTCAAACAAAATGTCGCCTATATTTCATCAGTGTTCCGGAACAGAAAATCTCATTCACCTCTTGACTGTTTAGTAGGTCAGCCGTCGAATGTGTCATTCTTTCTTATTGTTCTACCGTGAGAACCAGCCGACAGAATATAGTCCAGCATTTTGTCTTTAGGTAATGGATGTATGTATGCAGGGCCGGTCTTAGGCCACTGCAATCTATGCGGCCGCAGTGGGCTCCGCACTTTCATAGCCCCCGCATGAATTCTAGGAGTAAATTATTAAAATAAACCATTTTAACTTATTATTAATTATTAAAGGATTTCTGGAATTCTCCTGAAATTGTAAAATATACGAAAAAGTCACGAAAATCTCCCGAAATTATTAAAAGCTTCTGAAAACTGATCACTACTTAGACTTGAAGCTAAAACTTGAAATAGAGTCTTGAACTGAGACTACGACCAAAAACTTAGACTTGTCGTTAAAACCCTATAGAAGATAAAAGAAAGGATTCTTCTAATCATCTAGATCTAGTCTAATTATAGACTTACAAATACGAACGAATTCAAATAGAAAAACTATACAATGAAAAATAAAACTCACCCTAAACAGGGGTCAAGATAATCCAACAAGAAAATGTCCAAGGCAAATGTTAAGGCTATCCAGTAACAATAACCAAGGAGAAATTCAAGAGCTCTCAAGACACGTCTATCTGTACCAACGTACAAAACAATGGAGAGACTGTACTAGACGATAAATGACGCAAACCACACACACCTAACTTTACGTCACTAGAAGTTGTGACAAGCAACAAAAGCTCAGTCCCCTAGTCTACAAAGTAAAATATTAATAGTGTAATGACGTCATCAATATAGTGATCAACGCCTCACTAGCAATTAGAGAAATAATTCCACTATACAGTTACATAGATAACTGCGACAGAAATCTCAAATACAGATTTAAATGTCTATAACCTTTTCTTTGAAAAACTACTATATAGAATAGATATATATCTACTGTTGAGTGCTCAAAAAGCTAATTTGACAGTGATTTTGTACTTAGTAAAGTATGAATAAATGCAAAGACGAATTTATTTTCTAATACAAAATCTTAATTATCATTTATTATCCTTATCACAACACAGAATAGGCCCTGCGCTATCCGTTTCGCATAGGGCCCCGCAATATCTAGGACCGGCCCTGTATGTATGTGTGCTCTAGACACTCAAACCTTTGCATGTAAATATTATTTCAAATTCGGCGGTGTAAGTTTTCTTCTTGTCAACTAGAGCTACTAGACTATTTGTTGTTAGTCATTGGACTATCGCGTTACTAGACTATCTGTTGTTAGTCATTGGACTATCGCGTTACTAGACTATTTGTTGTTAGTCATTGGACTATCGCGTTACTAGACTATCTGTTGTTAGTCATTGGACTATCGCGCTACATGAGACCCAGTGGTCTAACTATTGAGACATTAGATTTCTACTGAGTACTATGATATCAAATTAGATATCTACTGAGTACTATCATGTCAAATTAGATATCTACTGAGTACTGTGATGTCAAATTAGATTTCTACTGAGTACTATCATGTCAAATTAGATTTCTACTGAGTACTCTGATGTCAAATTACATTTCTAATGAGTACTCTGATGTCAAATTACATTTCTAATGAGTACTATGATGTCACTGGAGTGTTTCTATAATACGTTTGCATTTAAATTCAACCAATCTGTGTTAGGATTTAGGGTCTCTTCCATAGACTGGCCCGTCTCGTCTGTGTTAGGATTTAGGGACTCTTCCATAGGCAGGCTCGTGTCGTCTGTATTAGGATTTAGGGTCTCTTCCATAGACAGGCTCCTCTCGTCTGTGTTAGGATTTAGGGACTCTTCCATATGCAGGCTCGTGTCGTCTGTGTTAGGATTTAGGGTATCTTCCATAGGCAGGCCCGTCTCGTCTGTGTTAGGATTTAGGGTCTCTTCCATAGGCAGGCTCGTGTCGTCTGTGTTAGGATTAGGGTCTCTTCCATAGACAGGCTCGTCTCGTCTGTGTTAGGATTAGGGTCTCTTCCATAGAAAGGCTCGTGTCGTCTGTGTTAGGATTAGGGTCTCTTCCATAGACAGGCCCGTCTCGTCTGTGTTAGGATTTAGGGTCTCTTCCATAGGCAGGCTCGTGTCGTCTGTGTTAGGATTTAGGGACACTATATAGGCAGGCCCGTCTCGTCTGTGTTAGGATTAAGGCTCTCTTCCATAGGCAGGCTCGTCTCGTCTGTGTTAGGATTAGGGTCTCTTCCATAGAAAGGCTCGTGTCGTCTGTGTTAGGATTAGGGTCTCTTCCATAGACAGGCCCGTCTCGTCTGTGTTAGGATTTAGGGTCTCTTCCATAGGCAGGCTCGTGTCGTCTGTGTTAGGATTTAGGGACACTATATAGGCAGGCCCGTCTCGTCTGTGTTAGGATTAAGGCTCTCTTCCATAGGCAGGCCCGTCTCGTCTGTGTTAGGATTAAGGGTCTCTTCCATAGGCAGGCTCGTCTCGTCTTTGTTAGGATTAAGGGTCTCTTCCATAGGCAGGCTCGTCTCGTCTTTGTTAGGATTAAGGGTCTCTTCCATAGGCAGGCTCGTCTCGTCCTCCCATTCATCCAAAACATGACTTAATGCCAGAACAGATTCTTAAGAATCCGTATCTTTTATTTCGTTTTGAAGCCTTTATACTATTGAATCAAAAACGTTTGTTTCTAGATACAGTTCAATTTCTTTGTTTGCTGGAGTTCCCAAAATATGGTCCAGGAGAACACCGTGTTCCTTGCATAGGTTTAACCCCTCCTCCTCCTCCCTGAAAACAAATGGAGTAAGTAAATCTATATAGTATTTGATGCACATGGATGCACATGAAGAAATTTCTCTGTACAGACAAAAAAGCATATTTTATTTGATTGATCATACATAATACATCTGCTGTTTTCGGTAATGGAAACACAATTAACCTTATCATCACACTTGTGACCTTTGAACTGCTGACTTTTTTTTTTTAACTCCCGAAATATATTCAACAATGTTAGGTCTATATTACAAATGAAGAGCTGGGCAAGTAGAGGTGTATTGCTACTTGTGCTGCTGCTGCTGGTGCTCGAGGTATTTAATGATGAATCTTTTCATATCACGTGCCGACAAAAGAAATCCCAAGAGCACTAGCAATCACAGTAGTTTATAGAGGCAAGCACTGGTGATTTACAACTTTTCAACACATTTACACTTTGTTACGGATTATAAGAGTTACAAATTCTATATAATAATAAGCAAAATATTTAAAAATTCCTTTTTTTTTAACAAGACAGATTATCTAAAGGGGAAGAACTCCGCCCTTAAAACTATATGTACTATTTATTTCCTTGTTTAATATCAAACAAAATAATTAATTATTGACTAATATGGTGTTTTTTTAAAATTCATGTTTTGTTAGGTACAGTAAATAATTTTTTAAAGTATCAACTTGATCGGATAATGCGTGAGGGAGAACAATTATATAAGGGAACTTAACCCAACTAATTTAGCCATATCTGTGAATACTGAAGTATTAGTTTCCCTTGTACTTTTCTTTTCTATTGATTCGTGCATTGAATGAATAATTGTGTGAAGTTTCAACTTGATCCGAGAATGGGTGTGGGAGAAATAACATGTACTCACTTTTTACAAGGCAGACAGATAGAGTGTGTTGAAAAAAAACAAAACACTTCACTCCAGATTATTTCAAATTGGTAAGCTGTGAAGTTGGCAGTAACCCATCAAGCATGTATGTGACCCTCTGCACTAAGATGATATACTACAAGACTTTCTAAACTTACAACTTGGTCGATGGACATCTTCAGTTTTGAATACAACAAAATTGAATTTTCCAACTCAAATTAAAGTTTCAATTGTGTATTTCATAATTAATTCCTTTCCTGCCCAATGTTTGAATGTTTGAATGAACACAATTTTAAAGAAGATGAAGATGTTTCTAAAGTTTCATTTGAAAACTGAAATAACTTGAAAATAGCTCTGTCACATTTTTTGTTTATTCGTCTCGAAAATAAATTCTGAAATTTTCTTGACTAGAAAAAATGTTTTTTCTTTGGAAACTTCTTTCTGTCTGCTCTCTATCAGATCAGAAATCAAATAATGTCTGAGCAACATGTCAGAAAAGTTGCCAGAAAATTTGAAAACAACTTTTTTTTTTTTTTGGTTGATCTGTCAGGCCTGACCTTGTGAATATTGAGGCCCTGGACAAATAGGCAACGGAGGTCCCAATGACAGTTTTAATTAAAGCTCATTTTTAACAGGCTGTTCCTAATTGAAAAAAAAATTCTGTTACGGTATTGATTATAAATCATTTCTATTGTAAACACCGCTAATAATTATTTTAATCTGTTTGTACAAGTAATGTGTCACTAACTTTTTATATATCTCAAAACTCTTTAAGAACCATTCAGTCTTACCGATACATACTTTGTTGACCAGATAACCAAAGTCTCTGATTATGGCAAGTTCCTGGAAGATTTGGTACAAGAACCAGAACGAACACCTGAAGAATGTGATTTCTTGAGTCAAATCATAAGAAGAGTTCGAGCCGTAAGTTAGATTTTTTTTTAAAATCTGTATTTTAACATTACTTGGCAACTCAGTAGACAGACAGTAGACAACTCAGTAGACAGATAGTAGACAACTCAGTAGACAACTCAGTAGACAGACAGTAGACAGACAGTAGACAACTCAGTAGTCAGACAGTAGACAACTCAGTAGACAACTCAGTAGACAGATGACAGGCTTCGACATTTTCTGCACGAATATCAAAAGTTATTAACACCAAGGGAGCGAACCAAAGTTCAAACTCCCTCCCTACAAAAATGCGAATTTAAATCACAATAGCCTGCGATCACAAACAAGGCGCAAGGTCCTGCTTGTCGCCGGCGTGAACATTGCGTGATTTTTACAAGTAGACAAAAGAAATTTATGGCAACAGTGGAATCCTGGTGAGTGTCTAGGATTGCTACTTACTGGTCACGTGATTTAATGGTCATGTGGTTGGTGTTGGTCTTTCGGAGGTTCGGATAGGGGGTTTTGTAAAGAGCGGTTAGGGTTTCATCTGAAGAAATTCTGAAGAACCGCAAAATCACAGCCATTTATAATCGCTGCAAGGTTTAACTCCCTTTTTCTATATAAAGCAAAATTAAATAATTATCACTAGTTGATTAACTATTTTGGTTTCTTTTTTTATTGACTTATTCATAATTGAGCAAAATTTCAACTTGATCCGAAAATGGCAAGTGGGACAAAAAAAAACGTATACGAAATTTGTATCAGACAGACAGACAGTCAGACAAAAGACTTTGTCAAAAGAATCACTGCATCATAAATCTCGCTGGAAATGATTCAAGATATGTAAATACAGTCTGCATTCTTTGGTGCTGTTTTATTTACAGATATATAAGTAATACAGTTATATTTTTGTAACATTAGTTTGACAACTGACGTATAAATGCCAGACCGTGGCGAAGTCTGTTCAAATTATCTTTCTTTGGTAATATTATATTTATGTACTGTTTTAAATGAGCTGTATTTTGTTTTTAATAGGCTTAAATATTTAATTTAAAAATTTAAACGGATCGCTGTCAGAAGACAAAAAGTAGCCCTTGCACCTAAACTTTGCAAGCCAAAAAAATAAATAAATAAAATAATATCTAGCTCTTCTAGATATTGAAATCAAAACGTGACGGACGTACAGACAAACAGACTATACAAAACTAATAGCCGCTTTTCCCTTTACGATGGCCCCTGAAAATGCAAGAGTTTTTGAATGTTTTTGTTTTCGGCAGATGGTCATTGACAATAATGCTAGCTTGATATCAAGTTCAACCCTGACAAGTGAAATAGATGTCACAACTGGCAATGACGTGGATGACAGGAGCATGGATGACTCTGTCAGCAGAGGTAGCGACATAATCCATGAGAGTAATGTGGATAATCGAGAAGATTCCAATAGCTACAGGAGTGACACTTCAAGTCTTGATGTCAGATCAAATGACATCTCTGTGGTAAGTTAAAATATGTGATAAGTCCAAATGTCAAATTGATATTAAAATGTCATTGACACTCGATTGGTTTCAGAAGTTTATACACTCGATCTGAAAAGAAATTTGCATACGCTGTCGCCTCTTTTGGTTTATCCATAAACCTCAGGAAAACAGAAGCCATGTTCCAGAAGTCACACAATAAAATCTACTTAGAATCAAAATCACCGTAAATGGACACCCTCTTATCGCGGTAGACCACTTCACAGAGCCAGTAATGTTTTTGGACGCCCCCAGGCGAGAGTTTGGTGGAATAAATCGTTCCATCTACGAACAAAAATCAGTGTCTACCAAGCGGTGGTTCTCTCAACCCTTCTATATGGATCTGAGACATTGGCATTATACAGAAATCAACTAAAACTTCTTGAACGCTTTCACCAAAGATGTTTGCCCTCCGTCATTGAACATACTGTGGCAAGATCGCACTACAAGCAGCGATGCCATTTCGAGCGCTGGTATTAACAGTATAGTATTATAGTTCTTATAGTCCTATAGTAACGCTGGGCAGAGCATGTATTCCGTATGGGGACGATTGTATACCAAAAGCTGTCCTTCTAGGTGAGCTGAAAGGGGGTCGAAGTAACAGAAATGGCCCACGGAAAAGCTTTAAAGACCAGCTTAGGCGCCAACTTGCTTTAACTAACATAAAAGAGAGCACCTGGCTGCAGGCGACTTCGGTATGAGACAGCTGAAGATCAGTTACAAAGACCGCTGGATACACATTTGAGGCCCATAGAAAATCCACTGCCGTGGACGGACGTAGGCGGTAAAAAAAGAATCTAGATCGACCACCGGCGGAAAATGTTTATGTCTGCTGCTGGATGTAACAGAATATGTAGGTGGCAGATGTATTGAGTAGCCATGGCAAATACTGCATTCCTCATTAATCTTCGTACTCAAAGACAAGCCTTAGTATTATTAGGTTTGCATGGTACTTGGAACTGTAGTTAGTTTGGTTCTCAACTTCAGTAATCTTTTACAGTCACCAGTCACCTAGATAATGTCCTGGAGGAACAAGTACATTTTAAATACTGGCCATTTTTTTTAAATTTATTTTTGCGTTGAGTCAGTAATACTATTTGTTGAATGTATGCGTCTCATTAAACACATACTTTGGAATGTGCCCACAGAGCTCATATTTCTATCTGTCACGGCCATGTTGTCACGGTCATGTTGTCTCACATGTAGGCTATAAGATGGAGAATCATTTGTTTCATTTTTTTCCCCCTGCAAGTAGCATCCTTTAAAAAAAAACTACAGATAAAATGAGTGAAATCTCATCTGCTGCAATGCACCACTGTCAGTTGATGTTTCAATCTATTTCTGCAGGTTATTGAAATGGATAATTCACCAAGCAACTCATCTTTTTCAAGTGCCGTTTTGTTCAAACCACCGGCTGGTTCACGCTGGTATGTGTAACAAATGTAGGGAGTTTAAAAGTTCATTTGAATAGCTAATTAGAGCATCATTAACGTAGAAATAGAATTATAATTATCTTTTGTTTTGTTTAGGTCCACATCAGGAATATCACAAAAATCAGATTTTCAATTAATCAAAACATCCAGAGATTTCAGTCGCTTGTTGGTTAAAGAAACCTGCGTCAGACTAGCAGCTGTGAGTCCTAGAGACAATACTTTGATCAGTTTGACTTTACACAGAACTTTCTTTTATATTTACACACAATTATGTTTCTTTTTTTTTTTTTTGAGGGCATACTTATTATTATGTTTCAATGTTGCTACTTGACTTGAAACTTCCCTATGAAAGTATCATGGGCACATTTCTTTCTTTCTCTGTAGGGAATGCAAACACAAGAACGCTATTTGTTTTTATTCTCTGATCTCCTGCTGGTTGCTAAATGCAAGTAAGTCAAAACAGAAGTCAACATTGTAGGTTTTTTTTAAGTCAAAGTATTCAACAACATCTCTATGTTCTAATAAAAAAAAAAGTAAAAGACCATTTTCAGACTCCACAGGACATATGATGTAAAGGCCTTCTGTTTCTGTTGCCTAAGGTTAACAATGTCAGGTACCCATTAGAGCTGGGTTGACTCATAGCCCCTCAAGATCCCAAATTTAAAAATCCCATTTTTGCCCAGATTCAAACCCAGGACAGCTCGGTTCAGAAGCCAAGTGCTTTACCACTCAACCACTGCACCTCTCAATGTTCTAATAGTATTTAGTTAATTTGATCATATATAAGTGTTTGGCCCTACTTGCAGTTTCTGCTGGAAATACTTGCTCGTGTTCTGGCTAGAATTGACTCCCATCTCTACCATGTAACCTTGAGAGAGTCTAAAACATTACAGTTGATGAAATGATGATAGTCTACTAGATTATATTCATAGCAATCTAGGCATGATGGATACACTGAACATGCCAACCTTCTGAATGGACGAAAAAATGGGTTATTATCAAAATGAATAGATCATTTCATGACAAACTGCCAGATAGGCCACAACTTAGGTGAAGTCTAGAAAGATCAAAATGAATAGATCATTTGATGACAAACTGCCAGATAGGCCACAACTTAGGTGAAGTCTAGAAAGATCAAAATGAATAGATCATTTGATGACAAACTGCCAGATAGGCCACAACTTAGGTGAAGTCTAGAAAGATCAAAATGAATAGATCATTTCATGACAAACTGCCAGATAGGCCACAACTTAGGTGAAGTCTAGAAAGATCAAAATGAATAGATCATTTCATGACAAACTGCCAGATAGGCCACAACTTAGGTGAAGTCTAGAAAGATCAAAAAACGTAAAAGTCTTTAAAAAAAGACAACAGGAAAAGGTCAAACTTCATACTATATGTATTGCTTCCCTTCTTTCTGTTCCCCTTCCTATCAAAGCAGATAATGGTTAATAAACCTAGACACTTATTAAAGTGTGCGTCATTCTTGTTGTTTGCCATTCTAGAACCAACACTGTGTTCAAGTTGAAGTATAAAGTATCTCTGCGAGATTTGTGGCTAGCTGCAGGCAATGATGAAGTCTTTGAGAGTTCCACACCTGCAGAACGATCTTTTGTTCTGGGCTGGCCCACAACTAACTATGTTGCCATATTTCCCAGTGAAGAGGTCAAGGGCGATTGGTTCAAGGTCTTATCTGAGTAAGTTTCTGACTAGTGGATTCTTTGCCTGATTAGTTTTGAAGATATCTTGGTATGAGTGTCTAGTCTCTAACTTTGGACTGTTTCTCTCAGACGACTGATGGAAGAGAAGTCAAAAGACACCAATGTCTGTGTGCCACTGGCTGTTGTCTCACCAGATTTATTCAAGGTAAGATTTCCTTTTTGTTGACACACTAGATGCTAAGAGTTACTATAAGAGTCACAATGATCCAATTAGTGTTTCCCAATTACATGGGATGCAAGTTGAAAGCTAGAGAAGACACTGGAACTCAAGGGATAAAATGATAGAAAATTTATGAACAAGAACCTTCTTGTGCCCAAACAGTCATGCATTGTATTAAAAGTGTTTTATTGAAGTACATTCAAAATAGGAGTCACACTTGATCTGAACTTACTTCTTGGCAGCAGAGGAACCTGGTCGTGTAGAATGCGTTCTGGATTGTCGTAAGATGGTCCCAGGTTTGAACTCTTCTCGCTGACATCCAACGCCGTCCTGCGGGAGGTTTTGGCTAGGATGTAATAATCTTTGTACTTTGTGAAACATTGGAAACATGTCAAACACTAACCATTGTTATATGACGTTACCAGACTGGTATTTGGAAATATCTTCACTAAGCCTCGAGTTACAGGCAGCGCCCTCCAAGCTTGCTGTATCCCATGACAACAATGAAGCCTAAGATGACGTTAAACAAACACCAAAGCAGTTAATAAAGTGAAACATTATCATTGGTTAGGTTTGAGGTAACTGGCACGCAGCCAGTTTAGCCATTACACAAATGGTCTCCCCCTCTACAAGAGTATTGTTATTAAAATGTGTATGTATGTACATGTTTCATAAATTTAAATTTTAAAAAAAGCTTATTGTTCTCTGTTACTGTGATTGGGCATTCTAGTGTTTACTGATGATTGTTGAATTTCTGGTGTCTGCTCTTGTTGCTGTGTTGTCTGCTCTTGTTGCTGTGTAGTGTCTGCCATTTTGGGTTTTCAATGAAGCTATTAGTGAATAAACGATCCAATACAAATCTACTTCCATTAAAACTCTATAAATAACTCTTAGAATTATGATTTATACAATATTAACAAACTTGTTTAGAGCTTACCTTTAGAGTACAATTCGTTAAAAATATCCCTACACTTGCTACGAGTAATATAAACTCATGTTAGGCATAGTTATAGAGTCACTAGCTACGAGTAATATAAACTCATGTTAGGCCTAGTTATAGTCACTAGCTACGAGGAATATAAACTAATGTTAGGCCCAATTATAGAGACACTAGCTACGAGTAATATAAACTCATGTTAGGCCTAGTTATAGTCACTAGCTACGAGTAATATAAACTAATGTTAGGCCCAATTTTAGAGACACTAGCTACGAGTAATATAAACTCATGTTAGGCAAAGTTATAGAGTCACTAGCTACGAGGAATATAATCTCATGTTAGGCCTAGTTATAGTCACTAGCAACGAGTAATATAAACTCATGTTAGGCCTAGTTATAGAGTCACTAGCTAAGAGTAATATAAACTCATGTTAGACCCAATTATAGAGACACTAGCTACGAGGAATATAAACTCATGTTAGGCCTAGTTATAGAGTCACTAGCTACGAGGAATATAATCTCATGTTAGGCCTAGTTATAGTCACTAGCTACGAGTAATATAATCTCATGTTAGGCCTAGTTATAGAGTCAGAACTTGGGTTTCTCCTGCCAGTAGGAAATGAAAAGAAGAAGAGAAATGGGTGTGGAATAGACAGACTCCACAAAGAGAGAAATGGGTGTGGAATAGACAGACTCCACAAAGAGAGAAATGGGTGTGGAATAGACAGACTCCACAAAGAGAGAAATGGGTGTGGAATAGACAGACTCCACAAAGAGAGAAATGGGTGTGGAATAGACAGACTCCACAAAGAGAGAAATGGGTGTGGAATAGACAGACTCCACAAAGAGAGAAATGGGTGTGGAATAGACAGACTCCACAAAGAGAGAAATTGGTGTGGAATAGACAGACTCCACAAAGAGAGAAATGGGTGTGGAATAGACAGACTCCACAAAGAGAGAAATGGGTGTGGAATAGACAGACCCCACAAAAAGAGAAATGGGTGTGGAATAGTCACTAGCTACGAGTAATATAAACTCATGTTAGGCCTAGTTATAGTCACTAGCTACGAGGAATATAAACTAATGTTAGCCTAGTTATAGAGTCACTAGCTAAGAGTAATATAAACTCATGTTAGACCCAATTATAGAGACACTAGCTACGAGGAATATAATCTTATGTTAGGCCTAGTTATAGAGTCAGAACTTGGGTTTCTCCTGCCAGAGGAAATGAAAAGAAGAAGAGAAATGGGTGTGGAATAGACAGACTCCACAAAGAGAGAAATGGGTGTGGAATAGACAGACTCCACAAAGAGAGAAATGGGTGTGGAATAGACAGACTCCACAAAGAGAGAAATGGGTGTGGAATAGACAGACTCCACAAAGAGAGAAATGGGTGTGGAATAGACAGACTCCACAAAGAGAGAAATGGGTGTGGAATAGACAGACTCCACAAAGAGAGAAATGGGTGTGGAATAGACAGACTCCACAAAGAGAGAAATGCGTGTGGAATAGACAGACTCCACAAAGAGAGAAATGGGTGTGGAATAGACAGACTCCACAAAGAGAGAAATGGGTGTGGAATAGACAGACTCCACAAAGAGAGAAATGGGTGTGGAATAGACAGACTCCACAAAGAGAGAAATGGGTGTGGAATAGACAGACTCCACGAAGAGAGAAATGGGTGTGGAATAGACAGACTCCACAAAGAGAGAAATGGGTGTGGAATAGACAGACTCCACAAAGAGAGAAATGGGTGTGGAATAGACAGACTCCACAAAAAGAGAAATGGGTGTGGAATAGTCACTAGCTACGAGTAATATAAACTCATGTTAGGCCTAGTTATAGTCACTAGCTACGAGGAATATAAACTAATGTTAGGCCTAGTTATAGAGTCACTAGCTAAGAGTAATATAAACTCATGTTAGACCCAATTATAGAGACACTAGCTACGAGGAATATAATCTCATGTTAGGCCTAGTTATAGTCACTAGCTACGAGTAATATAATCTCATGTTAGGCCTAGTTATAGTCACTAGCTACGAGTAATATAATCTCATGTTAGGCCTAGTTATAGAGTCAGAACTTGGGTTTCTCCTGCCAGTAGGAAATGAAAAGAAGAAGAGAAATGAGTGTGGAATAGACAGACTCCACAAAGAGAGAAATGGGTGTGGAATAGACAGACTCCACAAAGAGAGAAATGGGTGTGGAATAGACAGACTCCACAAAGAGAGAAATGGGTGTGGAATAGACAGACTCCACAAAGAGAGAAATGGGTGTGGAATAGACAGACTCCACAAAGAGAGAAATGGGTGTGGAATAGACAGACTCCACAAAGAGAGAAATGGGTGTGGAATAGACAGACTCGACAAAGAGAGAAATGGGTGTGGAATAGACAGACTCCACAAAGAGAGAAATGGGTGTGGAATAGACAGACTCCACAAAGAGAGAAATGGGTGTGGAATAGACAGACTCCACAAAGAGAGAAATGGGTGTGGAATAGACAGACTCCACGAAGAGAGAAATGGGTGTGGAATAGACAGACTCCACAAAGAGAGAAATTTGTGTGGAATAGACAGACTCCACGAAGAGAGAAATGGGTGTGGAATAGACAGACTCCACAAAGAGAGAAATGGGTGTGGAATAGACAGACCCCACAAAGAGAGAAATGGGTGTGGAATAGACACTAGCTACGAGGAATATAAACTCATGTTAGGTAGTTATAGTCACTAGCTACGAGGAATATAAACTAATGTTAGGCCTAGTTATAGAGTCACTAGCTAAGAGTAATATAAACTCATGTTAGACCCAATTATAGAGACACTAGCTACGAGGAATATAATCTTATGTTAGGCCTAGTTATAGAGTCAGAACTTGGGTTTCTCCTGCCAGCAGGAAATGAAAAGAAGAAGAGAAATGGGTGTGGAATAGACAGACTCCACAAAGAGAGAAATGGGTGTGGAATAGACAGACTCCACAAAGAGAGAAATGGGTGTGGAATAGACAGACTCCACAAAGAGAGAAATGGGTGTGGAATAGACAGACTCCACAAAAAGAGAAATGGGTGTGGAATAGACAGACTCCACGAAGAGAGAAATGGGTGTGGAATAGACAGACTCCACAAAGAGAGAAATGGGTGTGGAATAGACAGACTCGACAAAGAGAGAAATGCGTGTGGAATAGACAGACTCCACAAAGAGAGAAATGGGTGTGGAATAGACAGACTCCACAGAGAGAAATGGGTGTGGAATAGACAGACTCGACAAAGAGAGAAATGGGTGTGGAATAGACAGACTCCACAAAGAGAGAAATGGGTGTGGAATAGACAGACTCCACGAAGAGAGAAATGGGTGTGGAATAGACAGACTCCACAAAGAGAGAAATGGGTGTGGAATAGACAGACTCCACAAAGAGAGAAATGGGTGTGGAATAGACAGACTCCACAAAGAGAGAAATGGGTGTGGAATAGACAGACTCCACAAAGAGAGAAATGGGTGTGGAATAGACAGACTCCACAAAGAGAGAAAATTGTGTGGAATAGACAGACTCCACAAAGAGAGAAATGGGTGTGGAATAGACAGACTCCACAAAGAGAGAAATGGGTGTGGAATAGACAGACCCCACAAAAAGAGAAATGGGTGTGGAATAGTCACTAGCTACGAGTAAGAGAAACTCATGTTAGGAATAGACAGACTCCACGAAGAGAGAAACGAATGTGGAATAGATAGACTCACAGCTAAGAGTAATATAAACTCATGTTGACCCAATTATAGAGACACTAGCTACGAGGAATATAATCTCATGTTAGGCCTAGTTATAGTCACTCTACGAGATATAAATGTTAGGCCTAGATAACTCTACAGTAATATAATTCATGTGGCCTAGATAGACTCTACGAGTAATAAATTCATGTTAGGCCTAGTTATAGAGTCAGAAATGGGTTTCTCCTGCCAGT